>CM077156.1:84885205-85230383 GCA_039583875.1 Platanthera guangdongensis
CGAATTACTTGGCACCATTTTGAGATGGCCAGAAGAAGTCGGCGAAAATCACTGATGATTCTCGTCGATTCGGCGAGAATCACCAAGTGATTCTCGCCGATTCGGCGAGAATCACTTGGTGATTCCGTCGAATTTGCCTTGGACGATTTCTCGTCTCCACCTAGGAGCTGCTCCTTGACCCTCCATGCTCTTGTCTTCTCTTGCATATGAGCGGCCCCTGTGCTTGAAATAAGTGCACTCCAATAGAGAGAGTACACGTAAGCCAACACATGATTGCTCAAAGAGGATTACGTCGTGCAGACCCGTGTATATTGACTACTGCACCCTGACATTGGTGTGCACTGATCGTGGAAAAACTACAAGAACACTAGAAAAGGTTTAATCAAATACATAGTCCTATTCACCTAGCTTGTCCAGGAGCTTCGTCAAATCAGGTACATTGTGGATACCATACCCAACACATAGTGCGCACGACCACTGTCGTGCGCCACTGCTCGTGCGCGTATATGCTGATGCTTCTTGTCCAGGTTGCAGGTTTATTTGGAAAATCTGCACGATCGTCGACCTACAGTGCGAACGACCACTGGTCGTGCGCCACTGCTTGTGCGCACTGCTTCTGCTGCCTCCGTATAAAAGACCTTGCTCCGCGTTTTAGGTCAACGCCTGTCATTTGCTGCGATCGGAGAGTGCGCGGGAATCACCTTTTCACCTCTCCAGCTGCTCCATCACTTCCACCTTCGCCGGGAAGCCATTTCCACTTACTCCGAAGCTTTCCAACACTCCGGCGAAGCCCTCGGACATTGATGACTTCAACTTCAAGCTTTCCTGCAGAGTTGGTGAAGTAGATAACCTAGAGAACGGACGTAAAGGCCTTCGAGGTGACAGATCGTTGGTACCGGAAGCCACCTCGGACTGAGCCCGGAAGCGGATTGACAACTCGCTACTCCGGCCACGACCCGCGGTGGATCTTCATTCTCTTTTGGTTTGCTCCTCTTCCCCTTCCTCTGTGTTATGAATGTTTTGAGCAGTGTAATGAATATTTCCATCCCTGAATATCAAGTTTACTTTCTAGTTAATGGAATGTTAGTTTCTTCTTATGCTTGTGAGTTCTGTCTTTGAATGCGCCTCACTCACCCCACATCCACTTCATTCCTGTGCCTTGTCCGATTGCAATCCACACAAGAACGCTGCAATCCATTAGTTTCCCTTCCACTCGCCCAACTGAAGTTCGGCATAGTGGCCGACAAACCCATTTCACCTTGCGAAGCGGTGCCGTCGACCCGCATAGCTTTTACTAGTTCAGTAGATCAAACATCCACAATCTCCCGAGTCCGCTATTTTCATTTTGTTCTATTTTAACTCTCATAACGATATTCTCAGTACTGTTGCCGTTCTACGCTAATTGCATTCCTCAAGAGACCGACACTTGGGGATTTACTCCCAAAACTTTATTACTTGTGCGACCGGTGCGCTTGCCGCATTACACGCATCAAGTTTTTGGCGCCGTTGCCGGGGAATGCAACTGTAGAGCGACTTCGGATGACTTCCAATATTCTTATCAGAGTTAGTATTGTTTTGTTTTGACTGCTGTTTCTTCTAGTGTGTAGTGTTTGCCGCAGTGAATGCAAGGCCGAGCTACAAGAGATTTTGTCACCTACGACCCAGAGATTGAACGTACTCTCTTAGCAAGAAGACGCGCTGCAGCTACCCTTTTTTCCCCAATGGGAGACCAGCTGAATATTGATGCAGGCAACCGAGTTGGAGGGATACCTCATGACGACAAAAATGAAGTGAATCCTCCCCAGGTCCGCACCATGATGGATTATACTACACCCACTGTTGGAGTATAGTATACCCCGTTTTCGGACCTGCTATTACAAATCCTCAGTTCGAGATTAAACCAGCTATTCTGAATATTATTCGGAACAACGCTCAGTTCTCCGGAATGGCCACTGAAGACGCCCATCTTCACCTTACAGAATTCTTCGAGATCTGCACCACGTTCCGCTATGCTGGAATCCCAGATGAAACAGTCAAGCTCCGTCTCTTCCCTTTTTCATTAAGAGACAAAGCCAAGACATGGCTTCACTCCCTTCCACCTGGAACAGCCCCCACCTGGGAGGCTTTGACTACCAAATTTCTAGCTAAGTTCCATCCGATGGATCAGATCGTGAGCTTGAGGCGCGCAATAGCCAACTTCCGGCAAGCCGATCAAGAAAGCTTAGCCGAAGTTTGGGAGCGTTTTAATGAGCTGCTGAGGAAGTGCCCTAATCATGGATTCTAAACGTGGAATCTCGTCGAAAGCTTCTACTTTGCTATTGATCCCCACCACCGAGCCATGATCGATGCTGCCTCCGGAGGAACCATCATGAATCTTGCTCCAGATGATGCTCTGAAAGTCTTGCAAAACACCGCAACTCACAGTGCGTACTGGACCGCGAGAAGAAACATCCCACGAAGCACCAGTGGAGTGTTTGCCTTGGATATCCCCAAGCCTGCTCCTACCGCCCCAGTGATGGCAATCTCATGTCAAGGGTGCGGAAGCACTGATCATCACAGCTTCGAATGCTCAGGAGTTGAGGTAAAAGATGAATCTTTGTTTTTGAATGAATCTGTTAATTTTGTTGCCAATCAAAACAGGGGAGTGCCATACGGGAATACTTACAACCCGGGGGTGAGAAATCACCCCAACTTTTCTTGGAATCCTAACACTTCTGGCCAAAGATGGCAACCGGGGCAGCATCAAAACGATGCGTATGCATCCGGTAGCCAACCGCGGCCGCCTCAACCGAATTATTCCCAAGGGCCCCCATCGTTAAGAAAAATTCTTTGGAAGAAATGTTCGAGAAGTTTGTTGAGATTTCCTAGACCAACATGACAAATCAGGCCGCCTCGATGCGTAAACTGGAGGCACAATTGGGCCAATTGGCTCAAGTGGTTTCCAAGCGCACCCAAGGCACCTTACCGAGCAACACTGAAAAGAACCCCCATGAACAAGGAAAGCGCCTTGGGGAGGACACTTCGGGAAACCGCAACGAACTTGTCATTAATTGTAAAATCAATAACATCGACACTCCAGCATTATGCGATTCCGGGGCGTCCAACAACATACTCACTTTGCAAGATGCTGCAAAGATGCAGTTACAAGTTGACATTGAAAATCGGAAATCACTTATCTTAGCTAATGGCAATCTGGTTGACACGGAAGGCGGTGTGCGGGACGTTGAAATCGAGGTTAACGGCACCAGTATCACCACTGACTTTCAGGTTTTGGGACCATAGGACAATAACTCCATTCCTATATTAGGAGTCCCTTTCCTAACAGCCAGTGGCGCATCCCTCAACTTTTCCAAAGGCCGTGTCATTTGGCCAAACGAAGAGTCCACCCTCGATAAAACATCCCTACATTTTTCTTCCATGCCAAATAACATTTCTCTGAGTGTCACAGATGTCAAGCTGGATTCAAGTTCCCCCGCATTGGAAGCACATTTGGAGAAGACGCCCAAGAACGGACTTCCTCCAGAAGTCGATGAGAAGCAGGAACTACTGGTCCACGAAGGGATCAATTGCACCAAAGCTACTACGGTCTTTCTACTGCCAGCCAACTCTGTTGTTGAGCATGGCGAACTACGTTTTATTCGGGAGAAATCCCTGGACAATAATTTGTATAATTCTGTTAAACGATCTGTGACTTGGGCAGATCCGGTTACCGTCACGGTGCCGGATAGGCCGCCACCAACCACGATACAAGCAAACCCCATAGCCTACCTTCATTAGAGGTCTCCCATGGTGGAGAAACTAAAAGAGGCCAAGCGTTTACGCGACGAGCGCTACGCTGCCTTCCGGCTCGCGAACGAGTGCACTCGCAGTAATAGGACAATGCCTACCCCGAATGCAAAAAGACACTCTGCTGTTCTCTCGCATCCCACCGAAGAGACTTACCATAAATCTGCGTATAGCTGATTGTGCCATCTTCTTTCTTGCTACTTGTTGAATGCTGGATGCTCTATTTTTAATTTTGTTTCCTTTTGCTACTGCCAAAAACTCTCTATTTGAACTGCTAATACAGGTATTTGGTCCACCTTAAGGACGGTAAACAAAAGGGCTTTCGGGAGACAACCCAAGTTGGACCGTGCGGTCCTATGCTGTATTTTGAGTTCTGTTTATTTCTTTATATATATATCTGTGTCCAGATTTTGTTTGGCTTGCCTCCTTTAATCGCAGGTGCAGGAATATTTGAGGCGCGGCAACTTGACCGCACTTGGACATCTCATTGCCCGACTGGTATGCTCAATTTTGAGCATAGGTACTTCCTACCCTAGCTATTTCTCCTAGTTGGAATGTTTATTTTTATTCGTTGTCAACTTTAAGTCTGGGGTGGGGGGGGGGGGGGGGGGTAGTCTGCCTGTGGTCACTACACCGCACCTTCTGTTGCATTCCAGTTTCTTATTTACTTATTTCTTGTTTCTTTTTGGTTGCACACACTAAATCACCCACCCGAGTGCGCTCTTACCCACACGCACAACCCGAGTTAAATTTATTGCTTTTGTGTAAACTTTAAAATAGTGGTACTGGCTTCGGATTTCAGGATTGAGTCATTCGAAACTCATGCAGTGCTCCTAATCGAATACTCATGGTTTGTGTAGAGTTAGGATAGAACTAATTTTTCTTTATGCTCGTAGAATTATTCTTTTCTGCTCACGTCAATATTGTTTGTACTGCTCAAAATCTGAATCTGGGATAATCAAACGATAGTGTAGGAATGTGTGTAGCCGCCACTAGACTCGTATTGCTCGAGTCGAGGGGAAGGATCATCTTTCTCGGTGGCTAAGAACTTGCCCTAAGTTACTCTCGAAGCATTGGTGCGCGGTTAGTTAAGCGTGAGCATGACGTAGGCCTTCTTTTTGGCTAGTTTGAGCCTTGTTTCGCCCTTCCTACCTGTTAACCATTGCATGCCAAATTTGTGCCTACCCTTCCTTTGATCCAGCTCCACTCACTTTCACCAAGGCCTGAAGCTAAACCCACCTTCGCAATCAAATGCTTGAGCTGATTTGTAATTCCTGTTTTGCCGAGGTTGTGATTAGTGGACATTGTTTTGGGGGTGCTGCTTTTATTCCCGTTTTGATTGCTTCGTTTGGGGATTGCTAGCGCAGAAAAGAAAACAACAATTTATGAAAATAAAAAGCTGATTCGCGCAATCGAAAAAACAAATATTTTTGTGAAAGAATTGCTTTGAGATTTTGATCCCCATCCTCTTTATTGAATTTGGTCAGGTTCAACCGTGTTCACACCCGGATTTCACGCTAAGTCTGGGGGCGTGTGCCCCATTCTTTTCTAAGTGGCTGTTTTGGTTTGGGTTATTTTCGCTCGCTTTGGTTGCATAGAGCCTTCATGTTTATCCTTGACCACCAAGCCGTTGCCTAAGCCCCATTTCCTCCTACAAGTCCTACTGATTCACGCTTGAGTCTAACCTGCGCTGTGGAGAGAGTGTGAACGTGCAAGCGTATGGTCCCCGACATTGGTGGATTCCTTTGGAGGTGATCCTGAGTCCCGAACTTTGTCAATGCTCACCTTAGTGGCCTGCCTACTTTCTTCCTGCACATGATCGCACGATTCTCCAGAATTCTAATTTTGAGCAATTACAATATTTATTTACCTCTGTCGAATAGTTTAAACTACGTTGTATAATTAAAGAGTTTTTCTATTATATCTTCTATACTCATGATATATTTGATTTCTCGTCTTACTTCTTTTTGAAATTGCTGAGCCAGTTAGCTATCTTCGAGTCCATCGAGTGATGATTTGCTCGGGACGTGCAAATGGTTAAGTCTGGGGGTGTGATGAGTCCACATTTTACACTGATTTTTGGACTCATCTGGGCTAGTTTTATCGTCGTAGCACTGCACTTGAGAGCCGTTATTGCATATTTGTGCTTATGTACCTTTTTCACGATTAAGTGCACTGTATGCCCGCTTCTGTGTGCTTTTTATGCTTCCATTTTGTTGATTATTATTTAGCCCTATCTCGGGGATGTGGTGTGCACGTTCTGGTGGCCTTTCTGCCCCTTCTGCTGGTATAGGGGTCGTGTGCGTGTTCCGGGATGATTGTGAAACAGGAATACTGCGCATGATCAGGGGATCTACTGCGCACGACCACTGGTCGTGCGCCCCCGATCGTGCGCACTACTCTACGTTTTCTACTGAATCAGCCTGGGTACGCGCACGACCACTGGACTTACTGCGCACGACCACTGGTCGTGTGCCACCGTTCGTGCGCATTACACCCCCTTTTTCATAACCCTGTATCGGTAATCGCACGAGCACTGGCCATAGTGCGCACGACCACTAGTCGTGCGCCACTGCTCGTGTGCGTATATGCTGATGCTTCTTGTCCAGGTTGCAGGTTTATTTGGAAAAGCCGCACGATCATCGACCTACAGTGCGCACGACCACTGGTCGTGCGCACTACTTCTGCTACCTCCGTATAAAAGACCCTGCTCCACGTTTTAGGTCAACTCCTGTCATTTGCCGCGATCGGAGAGTGCGCGAGAATCGCCTTTTCACCTCTCCAGCTGCTCCATCACTTCCACCTTCGCCGGGAAGCAATTTCCACTTACTCTGAAGCTTTCCAACACTCCGGCGAAGCCCTCGGCCATTGATGACTTCAACTTTAAGCTTTCCTGCAGAGTTGGTGAAGTAGATAACCTAGAGAACGGACGTAAAGGCCTTCGAGGTGACAGATCGTTGGTACCGGAAGCCTCCTCGGACTGAGCCCGGAAGCGGATTGACAACTCGCTACTCCGGCCACGACCCGCGGTGGATCTTCATTCTCTTTTGGTTTACTCCTCTTCCCCTTCCTCTGTGTTATGAATGTTTTGAGAAGTGTAATGAACATTTCCATCCCTGAATATCAAGTTTACTTTCTAGTTAATGAAATGTTAGTTTCTTCTTATGCTTGTGAGTTCTGTCTGTGAATGCGCCTCACTCACCCCACATCCACTTCATTCCTGTGCCTTGTCCGATTGCAATCCACACAAGAACGCTGCAATCCATTAGTTTCCCTTCCACTCGCCCAACTGAAGTTCGACATAGCGGCCGACAAACCCATTTCACCTTGAGAAGTAGTGCCATCGACCCGCATAGCTTTTACTAGTTCAGTAGATCAAACATCCACAATCTCCCGAGTCCGCTATTTTCTTTTTGTTCTATTTTTAACTCTCATAACGATATTCTCAGTACTGTTGCCATTCTACGCTAATTGCATTCCTCAAGAGACCGACACTTGGGGATTTACTCCCAAAACTTTATTACTTGTGCGACCGGTGCGCTTGCCGTATTACACGCATCAGTACCCCATGCATAACATGTTTCTAAAACAATGACACTATTTTTCCTCAGCGTAAAAAACTATCTTTCATACATACTATATTCACCTTAGAGTCGTGCATACCATGAGTCGTCCTCCGGGGACACTTACGCTCATTTATGGTGTCAACTTAATTGAACCAAAGTATTTTCTGCTGCGTATAAATATAATTTTAATTGTGGACTAGCTGATCCACCGTGCCGAGGGATACGACCATTCAACATAACTGGTTTTCTTTCATATTAATCTACGATTTTCCTTAAAATCTAAAGTCTGGAGTTTTGCCTGAACGTATGCAGTTATCCCCTGCACGACGTGGCATCACGACACATGTTTTCTCTTGCTCTGGTACAAATTGATCGTTGAGAAAATGCGGGTTGTGACAGTTGGTATCAGAGGGAGGTTGCTTGACAAATGGTTGGGCAACCTTTCCCTTGTCTGCATTAGTGGTTAGCGTCATGCCATTCACACAGCGATATGTCATCAGCACGTCTTGGCCGAAGCACGAACACTACACTCATGAGCATAAAGAAGTATATAGGGCATATTATGTAGTATGGGATACATAATATGTGTTTGTATATAGATCCACCATAAGAGGCAACATGTGAGGGTTATATAGTATGGGATGCATAACCTCACCACATGAATGCGGCTAGCACATTTTCTTTTCGTTGCATGGGAATGTTATGTAGTATGGGATGCATAACATTTTCATGTGTACGCCGCCCATGGCATGTACTAAGGCTTTTTTTAGAATGCATAACACATCATGCATAGCATAACATTTCATAAGCACAACGTGCCAAGCTAAAGATTTGCAAGATGACATATGTACACACATGGTTTTGAGTCAAAAAGAATACAAAAACATGCATTCATGGTTTATGCACATGAGTTTGTATGATGGAGGCAAACCATCTTAGGTTAAGCGTAACATCATCATGGTAAAAACAACTCCCAGAGCAAGTTTTTGCAGTTGAAGTTCATATTTAAGTGTGTTTGTCTGTACCGGGAAGTTTTGTTCTAGCTGATGGGCTAGGTCTTGTCTAAAGCTTGTGCGATTTTAGGATGGCGAGACGTCCTGCGATGAGATCGACCCCCCAATCCGAGGGTGAGACGTCAGGAGCACAGAGCGATGCGTTGGTAGAAATCCTGCGGCAGAGTAATGAGGCGTTATCGAGGCAGGTAGTGGCTATGCAGGCTCAGATTCAGTCCCTTGTAGCAGTGGTGGTGGGACAAACCCCGAGAGCTCAGGGCCCCGCTGAGGGGGTAGCTGTTCCTACCCATCCTGCTCCTCCCGTGCCTTTGGTTGTGGTGCCCCCGGAGATGACGTTCATATCCCAGTTTCAGCGGCTGAGACACCCTACTTATGATGGGCACGCAGATTTCATGATTTTGGATGACTGGCTGATTACCATTGAGGAGATGTTCTCTTACTCAGGGATTACGGACGATCAGAGAGTGATGCTCGCTGCCTACCAGCTCAAGGGCTTAACAAAGAATTGGTGGCTGAGGGAGAAAGATAGCTTAGTGGCAGGATGCACTTGGGAGTCATTTTAGATGATGTTGTTAAGTAAATTTCTGCCTTCAGTCGAGCGGGACCGGCTAATGAATGACTTTCTTCATTTAAAGCAAAGGAAACTCACAGTTAGTGAGTATGAGATTGAGTTTAGTAAGTTGAGTCGGTTTGCTCCGGGTCTGGTGAGTGTTGAGGTTGACCGAGTTAAGCGATTTCTGGGTGGACTAAGAAGCGACATTCAGCAGTTAGCGAATGCCTATGGAGCAGTCAGTTATGCCAGCGTGGTTGAAGCTGCCTTAAGGGTTGAGGCCATTGAGAATGCCAAGAATAGAGGCCAACAGTTAAGGAAGGATAAGCGGAAGCCCGGTGGAGGGAAGAGCCCTCAGGAACCTGATGCTGTCTCGAGAAAGAGGATCAAAGAGATTTGTAGCTTTTGTGGCCGGCCAGGCCACCCCTTTGAGAAGTGTTTCAAAAGGTTGGGAGTGCAGAAGAAGGAACAGGTGCACGCGATTCAGGGTGTTTCTAGGGGAGACTTGGTGTGTGCCTTGTGTGGAAGGAAGGGTCATGAGGCTGCCCGTTGTTGGTTAAAAGATAAGGTCTATTTTCAGTGCGGCCAGAAGTGTCATCTCAAGACAAGGTGCCCTCAGACCCAGCCTACTCTGCAGCCAGTTCCCCTCCAGGCTTTGCCACCGCCTCAGCAAATGGATAAAGGAAAGGGGAAGCTGAATGTGCTTTCGGCAGACGAAGCGAAGACCCCGACCCAGGTTATCTCAGGTTCGACTCCTCCCCAGTCGTTTCGTTACATTCCTTTTTTGGTTGTAGTTTTCATTTTAGCGCTTGTTGCCTTAGATGCGTGTGCAATTCGTAGGACGATTTAAGGTAAAGAACCGCTGGGCGCGCATTCTCTTCGATTCCGGCGCTACCCACTCGTATGTGGCTAGAGCCTTCGTGGAGCGGTTCAGTTTGGGCCTGGATCGTGTTGGTGGTGCCTTCTGCGTTAAGTTCCCCTCTGGTGACTCTGTGGTTACGGACCTGGGTGTCCTCGATTGTCCGATTTTGTTGGGAGATTTTCTAGCCAAGGCAGATCTGAAGGTGATTGACCTGGAGGACTTCGATGTTATTTTGGCATGGACTGGTTGTCAAGGTACGATGCTATGATCCAGTGCAAGGGTAAGCGCTTGGACTTCGTCAAAGACAAAGGTCAGCCAGGGAGCGTTTATGGGTATTCCCTCCAGGAGTCTCCAGTAATTTCTGCGGTGCGTGCTCGGAAGTTGCTTGATTCTGGCTGTTTTGCCTGTGAGGTCTCTCTAGTAGGGACGATTGTTAGTGTGCCCCGCTTGGAAGAGATTCCTGTGGTGTGTGACTTTTCTGATGTGTTTCCTGACGATCTTCCTGGTCTTCCACCTGATCGAGATGTCGAGTTTGCCGTAGATTTGGAGCCAGACACGCGTCCTATTGTTAAGGCGCCGTACCGGATGGCCCCGCAAGAGCTGGAAGAGTTGCGAATTTAGCTGGATGAGTTGTTGGCAAAAGGCTTTATAAGGCCGAGTTCTTCACCTTGGGGTGCACCAGTGCTGTTCGTTAAAAAGAAGGATGGGTCGATGAGGTTATGCATCGACTATAGAGAGCTGAACAAGGTTACTATTAAGAACAGGTACCCTTTGTCGCGAGTCGACGATTTGTTTGACCAACTGCGTGGTAGTGCCATGTTTTCCAAGATAGATCTCCGTTCGGGCTATCACCAATTGAGGATTCGGGCGTCAGATGTTCCGCGGACGGAGTTCCGCTCTCGTCATGGGCATTTTGAGTTTTTGGTTATGTCATTTGGTTTGACTAATGCGCCCTCAGCTTTTATGGATTTGATGAACAGAGTTTTCAAGGATTTTCTAGATAAGTTTGTAATTGTCTTTATAGACGATGTTTTGGTGTATTCTAAAGATGCGGAGGAGCATGACCGACATTTGCGGCTGGTCTTGGCGACTCTGAGAGACAATAAGCTATACGCCAAGCTGAGCAAATGTGAATTTTGGTTGCCTCAAGTTTCTTTTCTAGGCCACGTGATTAATAAGGAGGGAATATCGGTGGACCCAGAAAAGATCGCTGCTGTTATGGAATGGGAGAGACCTGTTACCCCCAAAGAGATCAGAAGCTTCTTGGGTTTTGCTGGTTATTATAGAAGATTTGTAGAAGGCTTCTCTGCCTTGTCCGCGCCGTTGACCAAGTTGACGCAGAAGAATGTAGCCTTTATATGGGATGGCATGTGTGAGAAGGCTTTTGAGGAACTAAAAAGAAGGCTATGTTCGGCTCCAATTTTGTCTTTGCCTACGGAGGGTAGTGGGTATGATATTTATGTGGATGCGTCGCATGTCGGTCTGGGCTGCCTTTTGATGCAGGGCAGGAAGGTGATTGCGTACGGGTCAAGACAGCTAAAGACTCACGAGAGGAATTACCCTACGCATGACCTGGAGTTTGCAGCTGTGATCTATGCATTGAAGTTGTGGAGGCATTTGCTATATGGCGCGCAGTGCAAGATTTTCACGGATCATAAGAGTTTGAAGTATGTCTTCACTCAGAAAGAATTGAATCTGCGCCAGCGGCGGTGGTTGGAGTACGTGGCCGACTATGATGTTGAAATCCAGTATCATCCGGGCAAGGCAAATGTGGTGGCCGATGCCCTGAGTCGGAAGTCAGGTAAGATTTTCAATCTCTCCACCGAGCGTCTAGTGGAAGAGTTTCTTTTGATGGACATTTCTGTGGGAAGCTGCGATTCACATAGTAGCTTGGTAGTGGCAGAACCTTCGTGGATTGCGCTTACGAGGCTGCATCAGAAGGACGATCCCGATCTCCTGCATTTGTATCTTCGAGCTGAAAAAGGTGAATTACCAGATTTCTCTATAGATGATGCAGGTACCTTGAAGTACCGTGGCAGGTTTTGCATCCCCGCGGTTGGAGATGTTCGGGATATGGTGTGCAGAGAAGCCCATGGATCTAGTGTCGCCTACCATCCAGAGTCTACCAAGATGTATCATGATTTAAAACAGATTGCTTGGTGGTATGGGATGAAGAAGGACATAGCCAGATTTGTTTCAGAGTGTTTCACTTGCAGGCGTGTGAAAGCCAACCATGGGAGGCCTGGTGGCAAGCTGACTCCCTTGGAGATTCCGATGCGGAAGTGGGAGAGTATCTCGATGGATTTCATTACAGGCTTACCGAGATCTCCTAAGGGGCATGATTCAGTCTGGGTAATCGTAGACAGATTGACGAAGAGCGCTCATTTCGTACCATTTAAGATCGATTATCCGATGAGGAAGATAGCGGAGCTGTATCTGAATGAGGTTGTCAGATTGCATGGTGTACCCGTAAGTATCATATCAGATCGAGACTCCAGGTTTGCATCTCGTTTTTGGAAGAGCCTTTAAGAAGGGTTGGGTACAGATTTGAGATATTCTACGACTTATCATCCGCATACCAATGGTCAGACGGAGCGAGTAAATCAGATTATGGAAGATATGATCCGATGCTATATTCTGGACCACGGAGGAGCGTAGGACGAGCGCTTACGGCTTATGGAATTTGCATATAACAACAGTTATCAAGAAAGCTTGCAAATGGCTCCTTTTGAAGCTTTGTATGGGAGGCGCTGCAAGACTCCCTTGTTTTGGGCTAAGCTTGGCGAGGGACCTTTGTTGGGTCCAGAAGTGCTCGAGGAGATGGAAACCGCTGTGAAGCTTATTCGAGAAAAGCTTCGGATAGCCCAGGATAGATATGAGAAGAACGCCAATCGGCGTAGATCGTACTTGGAATTTGCTGTGGGGGACTTGGTGTTCTTAAAGGTCTCCTCGTTGATTGGAGTCAAGAGGTTTGGCAAGAATAGGAAGTTGGACCCGAGGTACGTGGGGTCGTTTCCGATTGTTGCGCGGATTGGGGTATCAGCCTACAGGCTGGCTTTGCCCGCAAATTTCCCTGGCGTGCATGATGTCTTTCACGTCAGTCACCTGCGGAAATGTGTGGTAAATGGCAGACAGGTTTTGGATTCTGTGCCTCAGTTGGAGCCGAATCTTTCTTATGTGGAGGTGCCTGTTCGCATTTTGGATTCTCAAGTTCGGGCGTTGCGAAAGAAGACTATTCCTATGTTTAAAGTTTTATGGAGGAATCCGGATGTGGAAAGCGTGACTTGGGAGTTGGAGTCGGCTATGAGGGAGGCTCACCCTCATCTGTTTCCTTGATCTTGTGCCTGGTATGCTCCGTTTTATTCTTATATGTATATAGCCCTTTCCTGGCTCTTTCTCTCTCCTTCTTTATAGGAATGTTGTGAGTAAAGTTTCGAGGCGAAACATTTTTTTAGGGGGAGTGGCTGTAACGCCCCCAGTTTTTCTGTGTTTTGTTCGATCTTTGGCTGGCGTTACGATGACGTGTTTCCGGCTCTTTGCCGTTGTAGAGCGTGGTCTTAGCTCTTAGGGTTCCCTGTGTAGCCTGTTTGTAGCCTGTTAGCAAGATTCCCCAGCTAGTCGGGGTCCGTTTGATGACTCGGTTGGGCCTCTTAGGGAATGCTTGTATTTTGGCTTCGGGTGGTGATATCCCGGGTTTTGTACGTCGAATGCTAATTTCGACTTCGCTGATGTGTTCGTAGCGTGGGTTTTTAGCTGCGATGTGGATTTCGTCATTTTCCGAGATGTTTTGGGTTTCACGTCGTTTTGATATTGAGTGTAAGTAATTAATATGTATTGATTGTTTACTATTAAACTGATGCTTATATATAGCCTTAGGTTAGAAATTAGGGCTCAGTTCTTTGCCTCTTTTCATTTTCTCTTTTTTTTGGAAGAAGCCGCCGCCTGTACGAGAGAAAGAGAACCGCCGGACTACCCTAGCCTTCAGACGCCGATTCCTAGAGATTTAGCGGTCGAAATTCGATTTTGAGAGTGGATCTGGACTGCCCTCTCCTGGATATGCATTATTTCTGTTCCTCGGCTTGGTGCTCTGCGGCTAGATCTGAGAGTGGGGGAAGTCGCCGACCAAGCTTTTCTGGTATTAAGGTAAGTGATGTTCCCTCATCCTTGCCAAAGTTGATCTTTGTCTTCTTTTTGATTAAATTTTATCTCTTCCCTGCTTAGATCTTAAGTGTATGCTAGGGTTCGTTCCCGATCATACCGTGATTAGTGTAACAGCCCAAAGTTCTGAAACAGGAAAATTTGGGTGACACGGCCTGGGACACGGGCGTGTCCCAGGGCGTGTCAGGTGACACGGCCTGCTACACGGGCGTGTCGCAGGGCGTGTCGAGGTTATGTCGACGATTGGTCTTTGTCTCGACGATTTTTGCTCTCGACGATCCGTCGAGAGGAGGCACACGGCCCATGACACGGGCGTGTCCAAGGCCGTGTCGCATTCTCGACGATTTTTACTCGACGATCGTCGAGTGTCGAGAAGTGGGTGTCGCGTGTTGAACACGGCCTGTGACACGGGCGTGTCACAGGGCGTGTCAAATCAGGCGACGAACTCAGCCCGCCGAAGATTTCGACAGGGCGTGTATTTGTGCCGTGTTTGGGCACACGGCCTGGGACACGGGCGTGTCACAGGCCGTGTGAAGTCTCAGGATGATTTGGGATTTTTTTCCCCAGGTACACGGCCACAGACATGGGCGTGTCTGAAGGCGTGTTGGTGACACGGCCCATGACACGGGCGTGTCCCGTGGGTGTGTCACTGGTTTGGATAAGTCGGTTGACCACCGCTTGAGGCACACGGCCTGGCACACGGCCGTGTTCGAGGCCGTGTCGGGTCAAAATTTGTGTTTTTGGAAGAATCGTGGTCGTCCATTCCTTCAGTCTGGATCCAAGGGCTGAAGCCTCTTCCTCTTTTTCCTTCAAGGCCGAAATCAGAGAAAGGAATCTCATTTTCCTTAGCCTTGACTTTCTTCAAGTGAAGAGAGAAAGAGAGAGAGAAAGGAGGAGGAAGAAGGAAAGGGGGCTGCTGCTGGTGGTGCTGCGGTTTACCGACGAGAGATCCGAAGCCAGCGTTGCGGAGGAAACGCTCTTGCGAGTCTTGCAAGCTAGCTTGGAGGCCATGGCACCGAAGCGATCGTCAAGGGTAACGACTTTTCTTCCTAGCCATGTGAAGGCTTCCTTTTTGGCATATCTTGTGATTTCCCCCCACCAAGAGGTGGCTGATTTTGGGAATCTTTGGGTGGATGCTTGAAATCCCCTTTGTGTTGCATATAGATCCGGAAATGGAGTACGGAATAGGCATGCTGTGTGAAGCCCATCTGGACAGGTTGGTCTGGATTGGTGATGTTGCATACGAACCGGAGAAGACTCCGTGATAAACGTGTAGTGTAAGGAGTCTACGGGTTATGCCCGCGAAAAGGAGTAGCAGGAAGTACTGGGGTGGTAGCCCAGGAAAATAGCCTTGTGATGGTTTTGGGTCCAACCTGTGAATGAGGCACAGGAAGTACTGGTGGGACCAGGAAAGGCCCTTTTGTGATGCTTGATGTCATAGGGTGTCCACCTGTGAAGCGAGTAACAGGAAGTACTGGTGTGCCCAGGAAAGACCCCTGACATTTGTACTTGGCGGTGTCCACCTATGAAGCGAGTCACAGGAAGTACTGGTGTGCCCAGGAAAGACCCGCTATTGCTGTGAGAGAAATGGGTATAGAGAAATACCCAGGCTTGAATGCCAGGAACAGGATCGGTGAGACCTACCCGCACCTTTGATATAGCCATGAGTACGTTGTACTCGGAGAAGGCAAGGCGATTTGAGCAACGGGGGGTGGAGGATTCGACCTGCGCTATGTCCGTCCGACGTGAGACCAAAAAGTGCGGTCTGTTGGAGCGCATAGCAAGAGTCTTCGGCCTGCGCACCATGACACAACGGGGGGCTACGGGCCATCCCGGTGTCCGAGGACTAACTCCGGCTGCACGCCATGGAGTAAATGCTCAAGAGATTTACCGTTGGGTGGTAACCCCGATACGGTGGTGGGCAAGAGGTTGCCAGAACACCAAGAATGTGCCCTGAGTGCATGGACCGTTGGGCCGGGTGGCGAACGGTTGTGATGGCTTGTGTGCGTGAAAGCACTTTTTGATGATATAGCTTGCCATACTTGTGATATGATATGCCTGCAGGGAAAAATACCGCTGCCCCGAGAGAAGGGGTAGGGTCGTTATAATTTGGCCAGCTGAACGCTGACCGTTGCTTTTGTTTGCCACCGGTGGGTGGATTGTCCCTTGCACAGGTGCTGGAGAGCCGAGCGGGACGCATAGAGGTTGATGTTCCTGCTGGTGTTGCTGCTGCTGCTGCTAGCCCTCGAAGGCTAGTTGTGTTCTTTTGAGTGTTTTCTTTTATTGTGGCCGGCCTGCGCGCCAATCTGTTTTAGGCCACTGTTTGAAAGCCATGTAGGCCATAAGGCCAACTCTTTGTACATGTTGTAAGACATTCCTATATATATATAAAATGTGGAGTTTTATGTTTGGACATTCATGAGGAGTTCAAGTAGTTAGGCTTCCGCTAGAATGCTTGTGATAGGTGCGATGCGCTACTCTGGTATCATCCTGTACCTTCACCGACTGTTTTGTGGTATATCCTGTGGGGCCCCGGCCGGACCTTCTAGAATATATCATATGAACGGATGGGGTTGTTACAATTAGTGTAGAGAAGTTCTAGTTAAATCTCAGTTTTCCTGAGGGATTGTGTCTATTAGAGACAGATTTGGTTCGGTTCAGGTCGAGTAGTTGCTATTGCCGATGGATGATGAAATTCTAGAGAGAGGCCTCGTCCTCGTTTTGGTTGTTTGCCGGGTTTGGCACCGGTGGCCAGTCGGGGTGTCGACACTTGGTGTCGACACCAGCTGCAGGGGTGTCGACACTTGGTGTCAACACCAGCAGTAGGGGGTGTCGACACTTGGTGTCGACACCAGCTGCAGGGGTGTCGATACTTGGTGTCGACACCAGCAGCAGGGGGTTGTCGACACTTGGTGTCGACACCAACAGCAGGGGGTGTCGACACTTGGTGTCGACACCAGCTGCAGGGGTGTCGACACTTGGTGTCGACACCAGCAGCAGGGGGGTGTCGACACTTGGTGTCGTCACCAGCAGTAGGGGTGTCGACACTTGGTGTCGACACCAGCAGCGGTGGTGTCGACACTTGGTGCCGACACTTGGTGCCGACACCAGCAGCGGTTGTGTCGATACCTTGTGTCGACACCGGTTTGTCGTGGTGTCGACACAACGTGTCGACACTGGGTGCTGAGCTGGTTTTGGGGTCAGGTAAGACTCGGGGTTGGTTCGGGTTAGGCGTGCAAGGCCGCGTTGGTTGGACCCGATGTTTTTGCCTTGGGTTCATGTGTTTCTTAGGATCGTTCGTGTGACCTTTCCCGGGGGGGGGGGGGGGCATTGGGTGTTCGGCTAGTTTCTGCATGCCGACTCTTGGGTTGTGGCAGGTGTTGGGTATTGTATCCACAACGTACCTGATTTGAAGAAGCCCCTGGACAAGCTAAGGTAAATAGACAATGTATTTGACAAAATATTTCAAGTTGTGCTTGCAGTTATTCCACGCTAAGTGCACACCAATGTCAGGGTGCAGTAGGTCAATATACACGGGTCTGCACGACGTAATTCCTCGTTGAGCAGATCAGTGTATTGGCCTACGTGTACTCTCTCTATTTGAGTGTACTTAATTTCAAGTACAGGGCTGTGTTAAGGCAAGAGCAGACAAGGAGCAAGGATGGGTCAAGGAGCAGCTCTTGGATGGAAAGATGAAAAATCATCTAAGTAAGAATCGACGAGAATCACCAAGTGATTCTCGCCGAATCGACGAGAATCACTGGCTGATTCTCACCGGCTAAATCAGCGTGCAGTCAAGGCAAATTCGACGAGAATCCCTTTGTGATTCTCGACGAATCGTCGAGAATCCCTTTGTGATTCTCGCCGAATCGTCGAGAATCACCCTTGATTCTCGACGATTCGACGAGAATCACAGGTGATTCTCGCCGATTTTGACTTGGGCATTTTTCTGGAACTCCCTGAACCGGATTCTGCCGCTGGCACTATTTTGAACCGGATTTCGGGTTTCTACTTGTGGGACCCACAACGGTCATATTGAAAGTGTCTACAGTATATATACGGGTATTTTTTGAACAGTAGATAGACACACAGAAAGAAGCCAAGCCCATCTTAACCTAAAATCGCGAGTTCTGCTCCGCCGCCGCCGTCGCCGCTCGTGCTAGTTGGTCGCCGCTATTGATCGCAATTCTTCCTGATCCTCCGACGACAGAAGCTTAGCCAAGCTTAGAGTCTCACGCGTCTATCCAGAGATCCCTTGTCTCTCGATTTGTTGATCGGGAAAAACTTCCCCGTCCGAATCGATCGAGACGACCGATCCTCGTGTGACCGTTGGTAGACCTAGCTAGCTTCGTTACGAAGTTTGGATCTCCAAAGTACAGCAGCCGCACATCGTCGTCGCCGCCGATCCCGTGAACCTTGTCGCCGCCCATCTTGCCGCCGCCGGTTCCGGGGAGATCCTCTCCAAGAGAGATCAAAGGTTGTGGACTCTTTGTGGACTTCAAGAACACATCGTCAACCAAGAAGGACACCTTAGTCTCCAAACGAAGTTTGTATCTCTTGTACATTCTAGTTTTACTTTTGTTGTAAAGGAACGTTTGTTCCGTGTTGTAAGGGTTGGGTGCAACCCGTGTTGTGGGAGTGTTGACTCCTACGTGTGGAAGGGTTCCTTCCGATAGTGCAAGGATTGGATTTCAATCCTGTTGGTGAAGAGACCGAGTCGTCCCTTGTTGGGAGATAGGTCGAAGGGGGAAAGTGGATGTACCCAAATCAGGGAACCACTATAAATAGCTTGTGTATTCTGTGTGCTGTGCTGTTTATTTTTATTGTGCAGGTACATTCTTAAATTCCGTAAAAATGCTGCACGTCACCTATTCCCCCCATATGTGAAGATAGTTGACACTAGGTGGACTTTCAAGTGGTATCAGAGGGAGGTTACTCATCAAAAAGGTTAACACCTTGAGTTGAATCCTGCCGCTAGTGTCAAGAAGAAGGCAAACATCTACTATGGACGGGCTCAAGTTCACTGGCAAGATCCCCGTGTGCACCAGGCTCAACTTTCCTATCTGGAAGGAAAGGATCAGATTCTACTTGGAGGCAGTTGATCCCAGACTCTTCATGATCGTGGAGGAGGGACCTTATGTCCCCACTAAGGTCTCCACCATTGATCCTACCAAGAAAGTGCCGAAGAAACTTTCTGAAATGGACAAGGACGAGATGGTGCTAGTGGGACTTGACAAGAAGGCGCAGAACATTCTGGTCAGCGCAGTTGATGACTCAATGATGCAGAACTTCTGCAACTGCAGGACAGCACAGGAGATCTGGCATTGCTTGATCATCCTAATGGAGGGGACTGATGAAGTGAGGGATGATCGGAGATCCCTCCTGAACTAGAAATATGAGGCCTTCAGACAAGGGCCTAAGGAAGAGATCGGAGTCACCTACGAGAACTTCCTCAAGATTGTCAACGCCCTCAAAGGATACGGAAGAGTGTTCACTAATGGTGAACTCTGATAAATTCCTTAGGTCCCTTACTAAGGAATGAGACACAAAGATCTGCCCCATCCGAGAGCTTGGCAGACTAGCTGAAACAGACCCGCAAATTCTGTTTGGGAAGCTAATGTCCTATGAGCTTCAACTGAACACCAGGAAAGCAGAAGAAGAAGCAGAGAAGGCTACAGCCAAAGAAAAGACTGTGGCTCTAAAAGCCAGTCACTCCAGAAAAGGCAAGGGTGCGGGTTCATACCGTCGCAGGAATAAGGATGAGGAGGAGGACTCCGAGCCATGCTCCTCCAGCTCAGAGCTGTCGGAGGAGGATTTCTCCCTCATCACCCGAGAGTTCAAGAAGTTCCTCAAGATGAGGAATCAAAGAAAGAAAGACGGCTCCTCCTCCAGGCATCAGAAGAAAAATTATTCTTCTGACAGGTATGCTTCTAAACCGAACAAACATCGCTCTTCTGACATTATTTGCTTTGGATGCAATAAGCCAGGACACGTCGTGGCCGACTGCTATCAAGGCAAGAGAGAAAAAGGGAAAGGAGAGGAGCACAAATCATCTAGAGATAATAAGAAAGAGCGGAGCTACATCGCCAAAAGGCCAAAGACACTGAGTGAGTCTGATTCTTCAGACTCCAGTGATGATGAGGAAGCCTACTTCGGGCTGGTGGGTCGCTCCGACTCAGAAGGAGAATGTCCCCCATTTACTGGGAAGGTAAAAGCTCACACCCTCTCTCCGACTCTGACTCTGATCCTGAGTCTCAGGATGATAAACCTGAGGATGGCCTTTCGGCCCGTGAAGCTGAGCTCCTCGAGAAGTATGAGCTTCTGCTCAACACTTTCGAGGAGTGCCGTAAGAGATTGAAGGCTGAGAAAAAGGAAGTAAAATTCCTTAAGGGTGAGTGTGTTTCCCTAAGGGAAGAGGTCACCAGTTTGATTTCTCTCCGACAGGAGCACCTTGACCTGACTTCAAAGCACTCAGAGTCTCTTAAGCTCCTTGATCTTAAGCAGGAGGAAGTCGACAAGTTGGAAGAACAACTTGCGGCAGAAAGGATGATCGTCAAGAGCTTCTCTATGCCAAAAACTATTCTTCCAGTAGTTGATACCTTCTCTGCTCAGGCCAAAGGAGCTGGCTTGGGGCATGTAGGGGTATCTGGTTCCTCATCCAGGAGAAACAGGAACCAGAGGAAGAATAAGGCTGCCAAGAAGGCCTCTGCTGATGAAAAGGGAAAGGCTCTGCTTAGTCCTATTGCGTTCAGAAAGCCTGGCTTTCCTTGCAACCAACATGACTTTGAATCAACATTTGGCCATCATTTCCGGCCCTCGGTTGCAAAGCCAAAGAGCCGATATGACGGTTAGACCTTTCCCCGGAACTTCTGTGAGAGTGCCTTCAAGGCACCTTGTGAGGAAATCCACATGGGAAATTATGGTCAATTCTCTAGCGGCCATAATGGAAAGCAGGCACCAAAAGCCAAGCCTGTTATACAGAAGGTGAAGATGTCTTGTGACTGCAATCACTGTGAGGCCCCCACCTCTAGATTCAAAGCCCCGGCGGTACCCACCGTTCCCAGGGTAAGGCAGGAGCCTAGGAAGAGGTACAACAGATTTGACTGTTGGTGCTGTGGCAAAGTCGGTCACTTTGCCGTGGATTGTTGGTTTAATCCAAGGTATCACGAGACTCCCTATGTTAGCAATGCGAGGCCGACCACTCGTAGGGTTAACCAACCGAGGGGGAGTATGCTAACCAGGAATCTAGGACCCAAGTTCGATTGGGTTCCTAAGGGAAATTAATTTTGTTTTGCAGGAATGTCCAAAGGCCACCAAAACGCCAATCTGGTACTTGGACAGTGGATGCTCCCGGCACATGACCGGGACAAGAAGCCTGCTGCGTGATTACACTCCAGTTGAGAATGGACCCAAAGTCATCTTTGGAGGGTCAGATCGAGGAGTCACCAGAGGTTACGGTATGATTTCCAACGGCAAAATCTCTATCACCGACGTGGCTTATGTTGAAGGGTTAAACCATAACCTGATCAGTGTAAGTCAGTTATGTGACAAAGGTTATGACGTTAAGTTCTGCAAGGATAAATGTCTGATAATTTCATGTATCTCTTCTGAGACGGTATTATCAGGCATTAGGAGCAGAAATATCTTCTGCTTAGATTTTCTCAGTTTAGATTCATCTACCTCCGTATGCCTTGTGGCAACAGGCAGTGCATCTCTTTGTGAACAATGTCACAAGAGATTGACACATATTAATTTCAAAACAATTAGTATGCTGTTTTCTAAAAACTTAGTAAGGGATGCTCCCGTTATCAAGTGCATCAAAGATAGCCCCTGTCCTGCATGCCAGATGGGCAAACAGACTCGGGCTACCTTTAAGAGCATTGCAGACAAAGACTCTTCCCGATGTCTTTACCTTCTACATATGGACCTGTTTGGTACAATGCAAGTTCATAGCTTGGGAGGCAAGTCCTATACTCTAGTGATAGTTGATGATCATTCTCGGTTTACATGGGTGTTCTTCTTAAAACGAAAGTCGGATACGTTTGACATCTTCACTAGTTTTGTCAAGCAGGTTCAGAACGAATTTAACTGCCCAGTGGTCAAAATCAGAAGTGACCATGGAACAGAATTCGAATCTGGTGCTATGACAGAGTTCTGTGAAGAACAAGGTATCTTTCATGAGTTTTCCTCCCCGCGCACTCCTCAGCAAAATGGAGTTGCGGAGAGGATAAATAGAACTCTCATTGAAGCCTGCACGACAATGTTGAAAGATGCTTCTCTCCAAGAATACTTCTGGGCAGAGGCTGTCAACACAGCTTGTCATGTACAAAATCGAGCATTGATCAACAAGCATCATCACAAGACGCCTTACGAGCTACTGAAAGGCAGGAAACCAACCATGTCCTACTTGAGGATCTTTGGTTGCAGATGCTATGTACTGAATAACGGGAAGTACACGCGTACTAAATTTGGTGAAAAATGCTTCGAATGCATATTCATGGGCTATAGTTCCCACAGTCGGGCATATAGGGTCTTCAAAAAGAAAACCCTAGTGGTAGAAGAATCAATCAATGTTGTATTTGATGAAGGAAGTTTGCTTAACAACAATTCTTCCAGTGGAATTCTTGAAGATGCAGGTGCACGACTTGAACAGCTGGATCTCAATGAGACCGCTAAAGATGAAACTCCTACGTACGTCAAAGTTTCCACCTCCACGTCATCTGGGAATGTTGAAGATCAAAATGGAACAAATCTCTTAGAAGAAGGAGAAGTCCAAGAAGTTGTCGAAGCTCCAGACGCCAGACTTCTAGAGCTCCGGCACGTGAGGGATCATCCTAGAGTGATGATCATCGGAGATCCTCGTGTCGGTGTCAGAACTCGAAGAGGTACTATTAACGAAGTTTTGCATCTTAGCTTCCTGTCACAGGTTGAGCCAAAGAAGTTCGACGAGGCGAACAAAGACACGGCATGGATTTTGGCCATGCAAGATAAACTACATCAATTCGAACGATGCAATGTTTGGACGCTGGTTCCCAGACCACACAAGCAGAATGTGATTGGCACCAAGTGGATCTTCAGAAACAAACTGGATGAACATGGTGTCGTCATAAAGAACAAGGCCAGGCTGGTGGCTCAAGGTTACAGACAGGAGGAGGGGATTGACTTCGACCAGACCTTTGCACCGGTAGCAAGGCTCGAGGCAATCAGATTGTTCCTGGCGTATGCTTCGCACAAAAGATTCACAGTCTATCAAATGGATGTGAAATCAGCATTCTTGAACGGAGACCTGAAAGAGAAAGTATACGTCGCTCAACCCCCAGGTTTTGTCAATCCTACTTATCCCAATCATTTTTATTTTCTTAAAAAAGCTTTATATGGTTTAAAACAAGCTCCACGAGCTTGGTATGAGACTTTATCAAGTTTTCTTCTTGAGAACAAGTTCTCTAGAGGTAAAATAGATAAGATATTGTTTCTCAGGGAAGTCAAAGGCAAGATTTTGCTGGTGCAAATCTATGTCGATGACATTATATTCGGCTCAACGGACAACAATCTCTGCAAAAAGTTTTCTAAACTTATGCAAGGAAAGTTTGAAATGAGCAGTATGGGAGAGCTCAAGTATTTCTTGGGACTTCAGGTGAAACAGTCTGAGGATGGAATCTTCATCTCTCAGACGAAGTTCACAAATGAACTCCTTAAGAAATTCGGTATGGAGAATGCAACCTCTATGAGGACTCCAATGGGATCCACTATGTCTCTGGATAAGGATGAGAAAGGTAAACCTTTCGATGAAACCAAATATAGAAGCATCATTGGATCCCTGCTCTACCTTACTGCCAGTAGACCGGATATCATGTTCTCCACATGTGTCTGTGCCAGATATCAGGTAAACACTAAGGAATCTCACTATGTCGCTGCAAAGCGAAATCTAAGATACCTTAAAGGTACTCCCAATCTTGGCTTGTGGTACCCGAGAAATAATGATGTCGAGCTAATAGGCTTTTCAGATGCTGATTTTGCAGGAAGTAGGGATGACAGGAAAAGCACTTCCGGGACGTGTCAATTCCTCGGAAGAAGGCTTATCTCTTGGAACAGCAAGAAGCAGAATTGTGTAGCTACCTCCACAGCAGAGTCTGAATACATCTCGGCTGGCAGTTGTTGCGCACAACTCCTATGGATCAGAAACCAGTTAGCCGACTACGACCTTCAGTTCAAGGAAGTGCTGATGTACTGCGACTCCTACAGTGCTATTGCGATTGCCAACAATCCGGTATCGCACAGCAGAACGAAGCATATTGAAGTGTGTTACCACTTTATTCGGGAGCACGTGGAGAACAAGGACATCTCTCTCTGTTATGTCCCCACGGACAAGCAGATTGCAGATATATTCACAAATCCCTTAGACGAAGCCAAGTTCAGTCTGTTCAAAACTGAATTGGGAATGCTAAACTATGAGGAATGAAGACTACAGAAGCTCCAAGCTCGTGCAAGAACTGAGGGGGAGCAAGGGACTCAAGTGTGAGCACAGATGCAAGACCTGAGGGGGAGCAAGGGGTCAAATACTACAGACCCAGATTTGCAGAAGCCGAAAAGGGGGAGATTACCCTCTCGGCTAAGACTAAGGTGGCTCCAAAGTTTGCCCGGGTGGCTCCAAAGTTTGCCCGCACGAAATTGGTATCGGTAATGAATATCTCTCTCACCTTATTTCAAGGTTATGATTTTCATTCTCATACGCTTTATTCACCTTAGCTTGTAGGGTTTAGGCTTCTTCAAATAGGGCGAGATTGTTGGGTATTGTATCCATAACGTACCTGATTTGAAGAAGCCCCTGGACAAGCTAAGGTAAATAGACAATGTATTTGACAAAATATTTCAAGTTGTGATTGCAGTTATTCCACGCTAAGTGCACACCAATGTCAGGGTGCAGTAGGTCAATATACACGGGTCTGCACGACGTAATTCCTCGTTGAGCAGATCAGTGTGTTGGCCTACATGTACTCTCTCTATTGGAGTGTACTTAATTTCAAGTACAGGGCTGTGTTAAGGCAAGAGCAGACAAGGAGCAAGGATGGGTCAAGGAGCAGCTCTTGGATGGAAAGATGAAAAATCATCTAAGTAAGAATCGACGAGAATCACCAAGTGATTCTCGCCGATTCGGCGAGAATCACTAGTGATTCTCGCCGAATCGACGAGAATCACTGGCTTATTCTCGCCGGCTAAATCAGCGTGCAGTCAAGGCAAACTCGACGAGAATCCCTTTGTGATTCTCGCCGAATCGTTGAGAATCACCCTTGATTCTCGACGATTCGACGAGAATCATAGGTGATTCTCGCCGATTTTGACTTGGGCATTTTTCTGGAACTCCCTGAACCGGATTCTGCCGCTGGCACTATTTTGAACCGGATTTCGGGTTTCTACTTGTGGGACCCACAACGGTCATATTGAAAGTGTCTACAGTATATATACGGGTATTTTTTGAACAGTAGATAGACACACAGAAAGAAGCCGAGCCCATCTTAACCTAAAATCGTGAGTTCTGCTCCGCCGCCGCCGTCGCCGCTCGCGCTAGTTGGTCGCCGCTGTTGATCGCGATTCTTCCTGATCCTCCAGCGACCGAAGCTTAGCCAAGCTTAGAGTCTCACGCGTCTATCCAGAGATCCCTTGTCTCTCGATTTATTGATCGGGAAAACTTCCCCATCCGAATCAATCGAGACGACCAATCCTTGTGTGACCGTTGGTAGACCTAGCTAGCTTCGTTACGAAGTTTGGATCTCCAAAGTACAGCAGCCGCACATCGTCGTCGCCTCCGATCCCGTGAACCTTGCCGCCGCCCATCTTGCCGCCGCCGGTTCCGGGGAGATCCTCTCCAAGAGAGATCTAGGGTTGCGGACTCTTTGTGGACTTCAAGAACACGTCATCAACAAAGAGGGACACCTTAATCTCCAAACGTAGTTTGTATCTCTTGTACATTCTAGTTTTACTTTTGTTGTAAAGGAACGTTTGTTCCGTGTTGTAAGGGTTGGGTGCAACCCGTGTTGTGGGAGTGTTGACTCCTACGTGTGGAAGGGTTCCTTCCGATAGTGCAAGGATTGGATTTCAATCCTGTTGGTGAAGAGATCGAGTCATCCCGTGTTGGGAGATAGGTCGAAGGGGGAAAGTGGATGTACCCAAATCGGGGAACCACTATAAATAGCTTATGTATTCTGTGTTCTGTGCTGTTTATTTTTATTGTGCAGGTACAATCTTAAATTCCGCAAAAACGTTGCACGTCACCTATTCCCCCCCATAGGTGAAGATAGTTGACACTAGGTGGACTTTCAGCAGGTGGTGGAGTTTTGGTGGCCTCTGGAGGGGTGGTTTTATGTGGAGGGTTGTGGACACCGCCTTTTGCCCCGGTTTGGGTTGGTGTGTGTGG
Organism: Platanthera guangdongensis; assembly: GCA_039583875.1. Lineage (NCBI taxonomy): Eukaryota > Viridiplantae > Streptophyta > Magnoliopsida > Asparagales > Orchidaceae > Platanthera > Platanthera guangdongensis. The sequence continues at coordinate 84,911,553 of CM077156.1, forward strand.
GACCCTAAAGCTGCCACTGTTTGACCCCTTAGCCCTTTTTGGATCTGATTTTTGGTTATGTATTCAGATCCATGTTTTGACCACTGCCACTTACCCACGTGTTAGGACTGTTAGTCCCTTTCCTATTTATGCTTTCTTTTCTTTTGGCATATATGTATATGTCTTGTTGCTGTTGCAGACTCCTTTGGTAGGGCATAATGGTTTTATTGCTCGCACTTGGTGTGCTCTGCTGTGCTCTGGACAGTACTCTCTTCTTACTGTCACCCCTTTTCTTTTGCTTATAGCAGTTTGTTGCCGGGTTGGTAAACCCTTCTTCTTATTTGCTCATTAATCTATTGCTCTATTTACCTTTTGATTATTTTCTTGCTGAGGTGCTCTTTTCTTGAATGCCTCAGGTCTAGGTTGTAGCCAGTTCAGCGGCTAGTTCTTTTGGAGGGGCTTGTTGGTGACCTCTTGGGTAGCTGGGATAGCTGATCCCCGTTTTTGTGAGGTAGTTCTTTACTTTTCTGTATAGACATACATACTCTCCAGTGGGTTCGTGTCAGGATGTTGACGCCCACTGGTGGCTTCTTGCGATGCTGGGTATGAATTTAAACTGCTGTTTTTGCCTATTTGTGTTTGGTTACTTGCCTATGGGAAGGATTTATGCTAGGTTGCATGTTAGATATTTTAAAACCTAAAGGCATTATTATATGTACCCCATGCATAACATATTTATAAAACAATGACACTATTTTTCCTCAACATAAAACACTATCTTTCATACATAATATATTCACCTTAGAGTCGTGCATACCATGAGTCGTCCCCCGGGGACACTTACTCATTTAGGGTGTCAACTTAATTGAACCAAAGTATTTTCTGCTGCGTATAAATATAATTTTAATTGTGGACTAGCTGATCCACCGTGCCGAGGGATACGACCATTCAACATAACTGGTTTTCTTTCATATTAATCTACGATTTTCCTTAAAATATAAAGTATGGAGTTTTACCTGAACGTGTGCAGTTATCCCCTGCACGATGTGGCATCACGACACGTGTTTTCTCTTGCTCTGGTACGAATTTATCGTTGAGAAAATGCGAGTTGTGACAGTCCCCCCCCCCCCCCCCCCGCCCCCCGCGTCGGCAAGCCGTGCTCGTGGCCAGCCTGTGCGCCGTGCCCAACCCGCACACGCCTAGTCAGCCCGCGCGTCCTGCGTACACACCTCTTGCAATCATCGACGGCCGCCGCCTCCCGCCATCATCATCTGACGCCGCCGTTGGCCAACCTGCTGGGGGGGGGGGCACTTTCGTTGTTTCGCTAAATTTGGTGATCCATGTAACCGAAACGAAGCGACATCATTCGCCAACACAAATTCCACTCCGACGCTGTTACCACGATATCCCTCCAGAAAACTATAAATAGGCTCTCAGACCTTCATTTGATGACAAGAAACTTCGATGGCTAGAAAGAGGTCTGATGTTTTCCTGCGAGGTTGTGGACTTAGATTGATCCTCCGCTCAGGAATCCGCTCCGCTCCCCATCTAGCGTAAAGATTCCGTCAGGCTTCCAAGGCACGTCGTTCGTGTCCGAGAGAGCGCTCCCACCATGGCTCCACTTCAGTAGGAGAGCTACCATCGAGATTCCTTAGACTAAGATATTTTCTTAGCCGGACCGCTTCAATCAAGGCTCCAGGGACTTGGTCTCTTTTTCATCAATTTTGTACTTTGTACTTGTAACAGAGAGGTGACTTGTCACCCTCCGAGTAATCATCTCAAGCTCTTGTAAACTCCCAACAATATTGTGGATTTTGGATCCCACATGTCCAACCACGTGATTATTCATCCTTATCGGGTTTTCCACATCAAAAAAAGTCTCTTGTCATTTCCTGCGATTTTTCTTTAAATGTTTGCGTGCTCGGTCCGACTTCGAGCTAAGATGACTTAATTCTCCGAATCTGGGAAAAACCTTGTGCCCCGCAACAGTTTGACGCTGTCTATGGGAAAGTGTCCCCAAACTCTACAACAACACCACAGTAACAACCCTTGCATCGCGCAAGCACGCTCGACCAACAACAGTGGCAATGAAAAGCGCATTAACTACCAGTGACGTGGCACTAAAGGAGCAAACCAATCTACCCCTTGTCGACTTACCCGCGGGAAATGCCTTGCTTCAGGGAGGATCCACTGTCATCGCATCCTAAGCTTCGAGGGAATAATACAGAAGCCTGATAAGGGAGCTCCACACAAAGGCGCTCACCTTGCTGGAAAACTAAAGGGCTCGTCGCACTCCCAACATTGAAATCACATGAGGAGATCAACAAATTTAAATCTCGAGTCAGACAATGTTTGAAGACACAGTCCGCTCTAGGGATTACATCACAGACGAATTATCTGACACTGACAGTTCCACGCATCCCGCAATCCATCACAAACTTCCTAGGTGTGCGCATGAAATATTTCATGTGGCAAAAGAAGCTGCCTCTCCGATCGATAGAGGACTCACTCATGAATAAGTGAGATGCATGATCAAGGAGGATTATGGGAACGGGGGGCACCGTGACACAAAAAGGAAACGCCCTGTTCACCACATCTCCACTCTAGCTCCGCAGGTCCAGGCTCATCCTCTTCTCCCCAAAATCAAGCCCCCTGACTTCGAGACATTTGATGTGTTAGGCGAACCTCTAGAGCATATCAGTCGGACACTTTGTAGATATCATGCACATCTACAACGCCCCAGACCCTCTCTTGTGCCAAGTGTTCCCGACAACACTGAAAGGAGAAGCTCACACCTGATTCTGTTCTCTGAAAGAGGGAGAAATTAAGAACTTTGCGGAGCTAACTCAACTTTTCACAGATCAATTTATCGTCAACAAGCGAATCGTTTGAGACCCCTCACACCTCTCAGGGATCCTGCAAAACGAGCGGGAATCGCTTGAGGATTACTTTCGTTGCTTCACTATGGAGGCACGACAGTTTATTGGGGTCAATCCCGAGCTCCTACATAGTGCTTTCCTTAAAGGGATCCAACCAGGAAATTTCGACTCTAAGATAATGAGTGAAACGGTACCCTACTACTCGACCTCATCTACCGAGTCAAGGCTCACATCACTGCATATGAGGCAATTAAGGCACATCGATTACAATTCGAAGGAGGCACGATTTGGGAGAGGGATTCGAATCCACCTCGATGTCCTGGGGGAAAAGACGAGCATTAAGACAATTCACATCGGGACCCAGGAAGTCGTACGCATCCGGACTACACTCCCTTGAACACCACCCAAACCAACTTGCTCCTTGCTATCCAAGACAAAGATAAGCTTCACAGGCTTGAGCCGCTCGCGCCAAATAGAGGAAACCGATCGCAATGTTGTGACTTCCATCACGGATATGGCTATAGGACAGAGGGCTGTAACCGGTTGAAGTACAAGAATGAGCACCTTATAGAGCAAGGTCTTCTTAGAAGCTTTGTACAGGACTCCACCACAAGCAAGACCATACCCCGAAACAGCAATCCGGATAAAGGTTGTGCTTCGGCTCGACAAGGATAAGCCAGAGATCACGTGTAACATCCCTACTTTTATTGGGCCACCGGAACCCTAATGGGCCCAATAAAAGTGACCCGAACCTCTACCCGTGGCCCATGCCAAGGTCGGAGGTGTAACATCCCATTTCCAACTAGACCCCTAAGAGTTGTTTTGGCCATGACTAGGTTATTACAAAATCCAAGGAAGCTAAAAAGGGCCAAGTGATAGAAGGCCAAGGTGAGAATCACCTTGGTCTGCCTATGGCACAGCCTCGTCACAAAACCTAGGGTTTGACCTTAGGGCTTCACCATGACTCCATGATCCCACCACAATATCACTAACCTATCAGAGGGTCCATTAGATCCTTAAGGGTTTATTGGAGTCAACCCAAAGTGGCCAATTTGACCTAGGACCATCATAGGCCTAAATTGGGCAAGGTGCCCTAACAAAGGGCAGTTGGCTTTTAATGTGCCCAACCAACCTTGCCCGGGTCTTCCTAGACCTAACGTGAGGTCAATGGGTCACTAAGGACACCTTGGGGTCAACCCAAATGGTCATGTTGACCAAAGTCAACTCTAGCCCTAAAGTGGTCAAAGTGCCCTTACCAAGGGACAAGTGACCTCCAAGATGCCAAGTCAGCCCTATCCAATCCTAACTAGACCTTAGGGGAGATCAATGGGTCACCAGGGACTCTTTAGGGGCAAACAAAAAGGTCAAAAAGACCAAGGTCAACCCAAGCCTACCTTGGGTCAACCTAGCCCAAATAGGCTAGCCCAAGTTCAAGCCTCCTCATGTGGCTTCTTTAGGAGAATGAGCTGTATGGATGGGCTGCCAATAGACCTCCAGATTGACCAAGTCAACTTGGTGACTAGGAGAGAGAGTGAGCTTCATTTCCATGGTTATGGAGGAGAGAGAAAAATGAAAGAAGTGGGAAGGAAGGGGCTCGGCCAAGGGAAGGCCAAAAGCCACCTTTAATGGCTGAATTACCCTCCCCTAGGGAAGGGGAGAAGTTTCCAGCCGCTTCCTTGGCCACCAAGGGCCTGGTTCAGCCCCCTCTACCATGGCCGAATGTGGCCATTAATGGCCTTAATGGACATTGATGATCCAGCCTCTCCCCTCCCCATCTGAGGCTTTAAACACCTTCAGTGGGCCGAGAGGAGGATTTCCCAGTCCTTACCTGAAGAAATCGAGCCTCCCCACTGTGTAGTTACAGAAACCGAGCGGCGCCGCCTTCAAAGATGACTTCCCAGCGATCTTCTTGACTTCAGGCCACCGACAAGGTCCTCCTCCACTCCTTCTTTCATGGGTACTTCTTAGGAATCTTTAGGGCCAAGGATCGGGCTCAATTGAGCTCGATCCAAAGGGGAATTTTCCTGATTTTTCCGTAAAAATGCAACCATCGGGATCGCCAGAATAGGGCTCTCCGGCGGCTTGGCGCCTCCTGGCGACAACCACCACCTCAACGGAGGTGATGGTCACGGTGGCCGGCCGGGGAGGTGGCTGGATGGCCGGCGGCAGCCACTTGAATATGGCCCAGGAAAAATTAATCCTGGCCGTCGGCTCAAGGTAGAAGATGAATGGATCCCATCCACTTTGCGCCAAGATTCGTGCCATATTTGATTTTAAACTATTTTATATCAATTTCTGATTATTTAATTATGTCACAGATTTTGTATTTAGTGGTTTTAATTTTTCAAAATACTTAGAGTCTAGAGCAGAAAAAGTGGTCAACATAGAAAATGAAGACCTTGATGTCTAGTTTAATTTAAAATTGATTTCACTCAATATGGATTTCGGTGGGCCCTATACCTAGGGCTATCCTGAGATTCAAATAGATGCCCATGCTTAATCCCTTGTCCAAATGAGCTGCGATTTGGGCAGGGAGTCTACCCTAGCTATACCTAGGGCCTGTCCAAAATTCAGAATTTTTGGAAAATATTTTTCTATAGTTTTTAGGAAAATTTAATAATCCATAAATAAATTAATTAGGAGTCATAAACACCTCAAAATCCCCCCCAAATTTGGGTGCGAGGTCTTAGAGGTCATGTTAGGGCTCTGGTAAAATTTTCATCTCATTTGGAGATGTTTTGGCTAGGTATTGATCCAACCCTAGGTTGACCCCTTTTAGGGTTAAATAGGTCAAGCACCCCCTTTGGGTTTTGAGTGGTCAAATCACCTCAACAGAGGTTTATATTTGGCCACTGACTTTTTACAGTATGACTCACCCTCCAATGGAATTTGGGGTGGTTAAGTGTAGGGTAGCCCTAGAACCCTAAGGTAGGTTCCTTAATGGGGATTTTTAGGTTTGAAGATCATAGGGCCAAATGACCTTGTATTGACTTGAAACTTTGTGGAGAGTACCATAGGATTAGTATAGTTTTCTGGTTAAAATTTTAGGGATTTTGGAAGCCTTAAACCTCCTCAAAATCCTAACCCTAGCTTAGGGCACAAACTTTGTAAGGATATAAAATGTCACAAAAACTCTTTGAAAAGTGATGAGATTTGGTTTGAGTAGTTTTTGAGGTTAGTACAAGCTCTGGAGATTTTATTATGAATTTAGGATTATTATTTTGGATACTTCATTAACAAATTGGTAATTTGTATTATTTACTTAGAAATTTATTAGGAAGAAACTACTTGTTGGAAATTGATGAACTTTAGCCAGGACTTATTACTATGTTTTAAAGCTCTGTGAAATTTATAGAATTTTTAGATGAGTAGTTTTAAGGTGTTGATGCACGAAAACGGACAGGGAGTCGGTCACCACCAGCTAACGGTTCGAACACCGGGGAATAGGGAAGGAAAGGAGGAGACTGTCGACTAATCGGTTACTAGCGGTCGCGGCTAAAGGGTAGAAAAGAGGAGGGGGCCGCTGGCAGCGGCAACAGCAGAGTTCGCCCGCCGCGGCTTGAATGCCACTCTTGCGGCGGGCTTTCCTTTACTTCAAAACGAGACAGTTACAACAAGTAAAAGAAGAAGCCGGCCGGACTACAAGCCGCAATACACTAGACTTGAGACCGCAGCTCTTAACAGGCGAGCTCCTGGATCCCAGTCATGGTGTCTTGGGGAGTGCACCCTCCCCCTATTTATAGGCTCGGGGGCCTGCCCAAACGGGCAGGGCTAAAATTACCGGCTGCCCGGGGTACAGGAGAACCGGGCAGAGGTGAGGGGAAGCAAAAGAGAAAGAAACAAGAAAGGAGGGAAGCCGCGCGGCCTGGCGAATTCCTCCTGGCGAGCTGACGGCTGGGCCCTTGGGCCTCGTCGCTGAGCAGGGTCGGCACTGGCAGCGGCCTGACATGGAGACCGCCCGGCTTGGGGGCTTGGCGGCTTGAATAGGCAGACCGCCCGGTCTGGAAAACTGCGCGGGCAGGTCGCGGATTCCGGGCTTATCATAATCCCCGCACATTTTTAAGTTTCCAAAAAACTTCGAAAATGTAGAACTAAGCCGGAGACCGCGACTGCTTCATCGTTGTCTATAAAATCCCCTGACCCTTGACATTCTTCAGGATTCCTGCCAAGCACGGGTCGCTACTCGCCACTTGCGGTTAGAATTTTGCAAGCCGACGCGATTTCTTTAGCGATGGATGTGATGTCGTCGATGCTAGCCCGCAACAAGAAACCGACAGAAACGAAGCAGAGCCGGAGCGAGAATTCGAATGATTCTGTCCGGCAGACCGCCAAGAAGAACGAGAAGCCGGAGACAACAGCAGCTTCTGGACCTGAAAAGAGGCCGACAGAGATGGTCGGCGGACCATCGCAGGCCGCAGCCGACCCCAAAGCGGTTTCGAAAGCTGCTCCACTGCAAACCGGAGATGCCAAATCCTTTGACGTGACTTTCTCCCCATCAGGAGAACCACTACTAAAGATCGCTGGGACGGAGGAGAAGAGTGTTGATTCTGGGAAACCGACCGAACTGCCGAGAAAGGTCGACTTAATCGTTGTGGATGACAACGAGCCGGAGAAGGCGCTGGAAGCCGAGCGGACTGTTGCTGAACAGGGCAAGCGGGCTGAAAAGGTGTCCGACTCCTTGAAAAGGCGGAAAGAAAGGAGCGAAAACCTTGAAGAAAGGATGAAGAAGAAAATGAGGAAGCTGCATGCCAGAAACCGGAATATCTCTGAGAAGACCGGCGCGGACAGTCTTCAGCACAGGCCGCACGAGAAGGAGGTGCCCGAGAACCCGCTCACACCGGAGTGTAAGCCGAGCGAACTGGAGAATACACCTGCGCCTAGCGATTCGCTGACCGAGCTCCTGAAGGGCATGGAGGCTCTCCAGCGGCAAGACGCGCTATTGTCGACACCAGCGGCGTCTGAGGAGGTTGACCGCCCCGACATCAAGGTTATTGGGGAGAAGCCTGGCGAACCGGCTTCCGCGGCTTCTGAAGGAGCCGAGAAACTGAAGCTCCGCGAGAAGATGGAGGAGATGAAGAAACTGATCGCCGAGAAGCCGGTGGAGACCGCACATCCATTACTGCAAGGTAAACACCGGGACGTTAGGCGAATTGTTAAATTCTACAAGTCGCGGTCAAGGAAGAAGGGGGCGAATATAATATTAAATCCGCCGGCCAGCTTTTTCCTGACCACGGCTCAACTGAAAAGCCGAAAGGAAACCGAGCGGCTATGGAAAGATAAGCTGAAGAGGATAGATCCTGAGCGGCTCAGGCGGCCAGTGATTAAAATTCATACCGCGGCCTCTGGAGGAGATAAACATCAAACCGGCGGTCTTATCCTACCGATTTCCTTACAAGAAGGTCGCAACAATCCGGCTGAACCTGACTGCGGTTTGTCTTCTGTAGGTGCACCGGAGACCGCGATGAAACCGGGCGACTTGACCGCGTTTATATCTACGCTGCCTCCGCCAAGTGTTCGTCAGAAGGAGATGGCCGACTTCCAGAAGGAGGTCGGCTCGCTGCAGGCGGCTTTGACTGCGGCCACCGAAACTCTGCGGATTAAGGACGAAGAGAAGCGGGTTGCCCAGGAGGCTGCGGAAGCAAGGATCCAAGAGTTGCAAACCACCCTGGAACAAGAGACCGCCAGGTGGCAAACTGCGCTTGAACAGGAAACCGCGAGGTTGAAGACGGCAATGGAACAAGAGACTGTCAGGCTCCAGGCCGCCATGAAAGAAGAGACCGCGCGGCTCCAGACCGCAATGGAAACCGCTGAGGCGAAGATTGCCGAGATGCAGGTCACCTTGGAGCAGGAAAGGGCGGAGAAGTACTTGCTGATGGCCGCGCGGCTGGAAGGAGACAAAGAGCAGATCCCGGATGCTGAAGGCGGCGAAAAACAAGACCGGCCGGCGGAGACCGGCGGGGAACAGCGGCCTGCACCGCCAACTCTTGCAGAGTTGCCGGAAACTAGCCGCCCGGCCTCTGGCGAGATTTCGCATCCGCCAGTGGCCGCGGCGCCTAACCAGGCCGCAGCTCCAAGCGGTCTGGGGGCCCAGGCGGTCCACATGATTCCGTTTGCGAGAGTTGAGCGCGACGCTGCGCGAATTCATCGGTCTCTGCATGCGCTTCATAATCTGGTTAGCCAGGTGTATGTTGCGATTGTACAGACCGGTGAACAGGTCGCGCACATGGGACGAGACAGGCCGGAAGAGGACAAACGATCCTGAGCGACTTGAGAGAAACAAGCCGCGCGGACATTCGTATATTATGTTGTAATATATATTTCTTCTCTGGATGATGGACAATTTGATTGCTGTAAACTATTGTATTTTATTATGCTGCGAACTGAATGCGGTTTATGCGGCTTGTATTTCATAATCCACATGTCTGCTGCTTTGTTCTGAGAAATTTGAAGTTTAGTATAGTAGCCGCGCGGTCTGGCGAACAGAGCACCGGCTTGAATAATTGATATCCACATGATTCGCCATAGAATTTTCTAAGTGCAGGGAAGTAGCCGGGCGGACTGACGGACTAAAAGGCGGCTTGATCACTAAGCTGATCTGCACTTCCAGTGGCTTAGGCCGCGCGGCGTGACGACTAGCCGCGATTTGACATGGGCACTGTAGCATCACGGGTTTTCTATAAATAGCGCAGACCCCGTTGGATTCTTCACAAATCAAGAAGGATGCGGGCTAAGTCCAAATCGTCGCGGTCTGACAAGGCCACAGCCGTCAGGACAGACGCGGCCTCCGCCTTCTACTCAGCTGACCACAAGGAATGCCGGCTTACAAAAGCCGAGCTGGATTCCTTTGTCGAGAAACACATGCAAGGAAGCCCGCTGATCGCGCGGCTTCCTAGGCAGGATGAGCGGATCAACTCTTCCAATGCTAACCAGATCGCGGTCCCCATTGACCATTTCGACTGCGGGTTCGGCTTCCCGGTCTTGTTAGAGGCCGTAGCGGTCTTCGACCACTATGGAGTTGTGCCCGGGCAACTTCCCCCCAACTCGATAGCCGCGATATACGGCTTCATTTCTTATCTGCGGTCAGAAAGAGTCCGATTCTCCATGAGGCTCTTCCGAGAGTGCTTCTCGGTGCGGTCTATCCCGGACTCCGGGACTAAGATCTTCCGGGGGCACCTCTACTTCGGCTGCCGAGGGCTGAAGGTAGTCAACCTGGCCAACAAGATCGCGAACTGGCCGGAGCGGTTTCTGATCTTCGAGGGCAACTTGGGGTTGCTGCCGACCGACCCCCAAATCCGCGAAGAAGCCGCCTTTGGCAGCAGCGGCTTGGACGGCAAGGAGAAGGAGATCTTCGACTTCTTCAGGGGCGAGCGGCTTGACGTGAACTACTACATCCCGCTGCTGCCGTCCCTTGTTGGAATTGAGGCGGAAGAGAGTAAGCTACAAACTGGCCGAACTGCATTGCTAGCCGCACGGCCTGATATCTAACATTGCTTCTGTCTTTGCAGCTGCTGTGGCGGTCCCGCTGAACAAGCCGCAGATGCCGGGCGGCTTGACCCTTACACAAAGAGAAAAGAGGGCGAAGCGGGTCAAGCCGGCGCGGGCTGCGGAGGAGGAGGAGTCGGACTCCTCTGGGGAGTTCATGCTGCAAGGAACCGGCAGCAGCCTGAAGGACGTCCATGGCGAACCGGCCTTGCGGTGGAGTCCGGATGGCAAGTCGGTGACGATATCCACCGCCCTCCCCTACTGGGGAGCTGAAGAAGTAAGCCGCCATGCTAATGCGGTTGGCGGCGCGCTGTACGGCAAGCGCAACTTGAGGGCTATGCGACGAGTTCCTCCAGACGACTTGCCGCGGCTAGCCGCGCAAGTCGGAGCGAGGAGCTTCGTGGCAAGCCATTTCATGGGGCTTGCCTACAAGGAGCTGATGAAAGAGAACAGCGGCCTGAAAACACGGTTAGGCGAACAGCAAGAAGAGAACAAGCGACTTAAAGAGAAGGAGGCGGTAAGTAATTACCGATACCCGCGCGGTTAGAATTATGTAACCGCGCGACCTTACCTCTTCACCTTTGCTTTGCAGGAAATGTACAACCCCGCCAACCCGATCTTCCAAGACCAAGTCTTCCCCCAACTTGTCCAAGGGATCGACGGAGCGCTTAACCGCCTCCGGGACATTGGCGGCTTGGCCACCGGCTTCACCGACTTCACATGCGCCGACATCTACCCTTCCCTGAAGGAGCAGGTGGCCGACGTCTACAAGTCGATCAAGGGCAAGGCCAAAGTCGCGGAAGAAGTCGGCGAGGTGGCGGGAGAAGCCGTGGAAGAGGTCGGCCAGGGAAGCCGGAGCCCGCACACATCTCCAGAGTCCGGCGGCCAAGAGTCGGAGACCGCGCGGCCTGACTCGACATCTTCTGATGGTTCAGCGAGCTCCGCAACTAGCAGTGGGTATTCCTTATCATCTGTCGATGTTGGCGATGGCAGTGATTCGGATTCTCCTGCGGCTAAGAAGCTCAAGCCGGATGATTAGAACATTTATAACTTGGTTTTGCATTTTGAACTTTTTGAAATCGGCGGATTGTTTTTGTAACCGCGCGATTAAAAATTTTGTAACACTTATTGACATAGTAATGAAGGCATTTTTACCTTACTCTTTGTTGCATCTTACTTTTATTACTTGAATAAGTCCGCGCGGTCTCAGTTTAGCTTCCGATTTAAAATATATAAGTATGTAAACCGGCTGAGTTTGCGCTGCGACTTCATCAAATCTGTCCGCAAGAGAGAGATATTTCCCTGCGGTTTATACCGGAGTGCACGTCGACGATAAGCCGAGCGGCTAATAATATAAACCGCAATTTTTCCTTGATGAATTATTCAACATTATCTGCTGGAAGAGCTTGCTTGCCGCGGCTTGCTCATATATAAGCCGTGACCGCTAAGCCGCGCGGTCTATTGTCGCAGTCGGCAAACATCCATAATATTGAAATAATAGATTGCGGCTAGGGCAAACTCTGAAGCGAATTACCCGTTTGATTAAAGGAACAAGAATTGAGAAACAAGCTTCGGCTTCCGATAATACAGACCGATATATCCATATGGAAACCGGGAATTTTTGTGACGATAGTTCGCTGATTAGCTTATATAATTAATACCATAAGTCGGCAAATCAAAGCCAGGAATTAAGTGCCAGACGCAGGTCGGGCGACTTCCTGAATAATAGACCGGCAATTGATATATATGAAAGCCAAATAAGATACTGAATAGCGGATAGGCTGACGTAAGTCGGCCGATTTCCCAAATATATTAATAGTAATCCGGCAGGTAGGCAATTAACTTAAGCCGAATATCAAACCGGGCGGCTTGTGTAAATAATTATAAAACCTGCACAGGCCGCTAAATAAAACCGCGAGACAGCGGATAGGCTCGTGTTGTCCTGCAAAATAGGTGAAGATATGCACTTATGTGTCAATGTGGGCAGGTGCGTGTAGCATTGCTTTCCTCACAAAAAACACATAAGCGGGATCGAAATTCTTAAAATCCATGACCAATGTCAAGCAGGACAAGTACGCAACGTCTCCGACTGAGGTCAAGCAGGACAAGTACGCAATGTCTGCGACCGAGGTCAAGCGGGACAAGTACGTAAAGCCTGTCTGTGACTGAAGTCATGCGTGACGGGTACGCAAAGCCTGTCTGTGACTGAAGGTCAAGCGGAAAACCCACTACACATCCGCTACTGAAGTCAAGCAGGACAAGTACGCAATGTCTGCGACCGAGGTCAAGCAGGACAAGTACGTAAAGCCTATCTGTGACTGAAGTCATGCGGGATGTGAAGGGCTAAGAATTCAAAAGGGGGCTCTTGCCCCTACATGCATGTATATAGGCATAAAGAGGTAAAGCTAAAAATAAGCTTTAAATGAAGAAGTAACCATTTGCATGATGTTAAGGAAGTGATAAAGGATATATATTTGCAATTTTATCATGCCTTATAGAAAGAGAGAGATATGTTATGTATTATTCTGAACATAAGCACTTTTCATTATAGAAAGAGAGAGGGATCACTGCTTGATCCATTGAGCAAGAAACGGAAGATTGTCTTTGAGAGTCACTAAATGAAATATTCCTGCAGCTTTCCAGCTCTTACAAGTTGATTAGCCAATTCCTTGAGAGCTCTGCAATCTTCTGTTAGATGACCAATATCCTTATGATATTTGCAAAAAAGCTGCTCGTGCCGATACTTGATTTTGGATTTCATGCGCCGAGGCTTCTTGAACTCAGGCATTCCCTGAATGATTATCAAAAGATCTTCCATGGGAATTTTGAACTTAACATATTTACCTGAATCTTCTTCATACTTTGGAATTTCATCCTGGAGAATATAAGGAGACTTGCAATATTCAACTTGCAAAACACCTTGTGAAGAAATAGATTGTTGTTGGCCAGAAGTCCCTTGGGATTGCTTAACCATTTGATTCAGGAACGAAACATAACCTTTGTTTGCTTCTTCGCCTATTACGAATGTATTAACTCTATCAATAAGATCTCCGAAGCTTTTGGGATATTTTGTGGTGAGCTTGAATTTTAATGGGCCTTCCTGAAGGGCATTTATGAAAGCATGCAAGTAATAGTCTTGATGGACGTTACAAATATCCAAAACCTCCTTTTGAAACCGATCAACAAAATCTGAATTAGACTCGTGAATTTCTTGCTTGATTCGGAAGAGAGCTCCAACGTCTCTTTTCCGCTTCCTGTAAATAGCGAATCTAGAAATAAATTGACTTCGAAGATCCTTAAAGCTGGTTACTGATCGAGGTGGAAGGCTGTAAAACCATTCCCTTGCAACATTGCCAAAAGACATAACGAAGAGTTTGCATTTTACTCCATTTGACACTTTTCTTAGTGAAATAGCTGATTCAAAAGCTTGCAAATGAGAAAACGGATCATCACATGCAGAATACTCTGGGAGACGTGGTTCTCTGAAATCATCGGAGACAGTATCCCACCGAATTCGATTAGTGAATGGAGAAGGGGCCTCTTCTTCGTCCTCACAAAGGGGTTCATTTGCAACAGATTCTATTCCACGCTCAACACTATTTGCAAAAATTTCCTTACGAGGGTCAACAACTTCACTATCCAAATACGAGCAATCCTGCACTTCTGAGAGATTCGTAATAACTGAGACGCGGCTCGATTTATCATGACCCTTTGCAGGATTCATCCTGAAAAGAGAGAAATAGCCGAACTTTTGCAAGAGACCGCAGAACAGCGGCGGCTTAACGAGGCGGCTAGACGATTCTGCAAACCGATAAGAAAACCGGCTGAAAAGAGAGCGGATAGAATGCCAGGTTCTACCGTGCGGGAGGCGGGCTGAAAGCCTTAGCCGGCGAAGACGCGGCTTGCTCGACAGACCGCCGAGCTCTAGAGGACAGAGCGGTCTAATTAGCTAGACCGCTGATTTCATCGATTAGTCGAGATCTGAAGGTCGCGTGTTAACTGTTGATGCACGAAAACGGACAGGGAGTCGGTCACCACCAGCTAACGGTTCGAACACCGGGGAATAGGGAAGGAAAGGAGGAGACTGTCGACTAATCGGTTACTAGCGGTCGCGGCTAAAGGGTAGAAAAGAGGAGGGGGCCGCTGGCAGCGGCAACAGCAGAGTTCGCCCGCCGCGGCTTGAATGCCACTCTTGCGGCGGGCTTTCCTTTACTTCAAAACGAGACAGTTACAACAAGTAAAAGAAGAAGCCGGCCGGACTACAAGCCGCAATACACTAGACTTGAGACCGCAGCTCTTAACAGGCGAGCTCCTGGATCCCAGTCATGGTGTCTTGGGGAGTGCACCCTCCCCCTATTTATAGGCTCGGGGGCCTGCCCAAACGGGCAGGGCTAAAATTACCGGCTGCCCGGGGTACAGGAGAACCGGGCAGAGGTGAGGGGAAGCAAAAGAGAAAGAAACAAGAAAGGAGGGAAGCCGCGCGGCCTGGCGGATTCCTCCTGGCGAGCTGACGGCTGGGCCCTTGGGCCTCGTCGCTGAGCAGGGTCGGCACTGGCAGCGGCCTGACATGGAGACCGCCCGGCTTGGGGGCTTGGCGGCTTGAATAGGCAGACCGCCCGGTCTGGAAAACTGCGCGGGCAGGTCGCGGATTCCGGGCTTATCATAAGGTTTTCTTCATTAGGTATGGTTTCCCATGAAAATTTAATTCAATTTATTTTGGCGTCTAGAAAGCCTATAAAATTATGATTTTTGTACAATGATCGTTTTTAAACCATATTAAGATTCTGTAATTTTTGCATAATTTTCGGATGAATAATTTTGGTACTTCCTTCTTTACATATGATTAAGGGAAATATATTGGATAAATTAATTAGAGGTCAAATATTTTCTGAAGAATTATGGAAATTTGCATCTAGTCATATATCTCTGTTAATTTAGTGATCAAAATTTTTGGGTGGCCATTACTTGAGTAGATCATATAGTTCATGTTCAAAATTGCCCATGACCAAACATTTGGGAAAATTCAATAAATATCAAATTAATTAGAAAAATTATGGATCTCTGATTTTAGATTAAATTTGGTATGATAGACCTCTGGTAAAAGTTATAGGAGATTTGGAAGACAATCTGGAGTACCTCCTTTATACATCTCATATAGTATAGGGTGGTCTGCGTATAGTAACTGCGGAAACTGAACTAGAGTGGGTTTGAATTTTGAAGAGTTGAATCCTCAGTACGGTGCTGGTTTGGGTAATAAAGGAGTTCATCATTGGAAGACTGGATTAGTAGAGTGAGAGGTTGACTAGTGTTAGGTGGTGCTCGGGATTGGCGAAAGATCGTCCTTCCCGTAGGGAGGAAGTGTTTAATGCACTAGAGGTAGATTCAGTAAAATTAATTAAGGGTTGGGAAATCGGGTATCAACCAATAATAGTAAGTGCCTTACGAAAGGGAGCTTTGGGCGTAATCCGATCGCAGCTCCTAGTGCCTTCGAGAGCCCTTCACGGGGTATACTGTTGGAACCCTAGTTCTGATTTGGGTAAGGAACACTATTAGGAATATTAGATTGACCCAACATGTATAGTCATGGGTCATAAGACCTCTTTCCAGGACAGGTCATTCAGAAGGTTTCTCCAGATTTGCTGAAAGAAGTCCAAGAAATGCAGTTAAGACAAAGGCAGAGAATCAGATCGACGATCGTCGAACGCAGTTTGATGAACAACGATCTCCGGTCGATGAATTCTGAGTTGCTTCTCTGAACTCAGGTCGACGATCTCAAGACTCAAGTAAGGATGTGTCGACACCATCACAATAACTGTGTCGAAACTCAACAACTCTCTCAGCTCGACGAACACAGAAACTGAGCTCGACGAACTGCAAGCTCCGGTCGACGAACGCAGGCAAGATATTCAGCTCGAAGAATCTAGCCGAGTTCGACGAATGTTGAACTCGGGTCGATGATTGATGAACTCAACGAAAGTTCAGGTCGACGATTTCTGAGCAATCAGTAATAGTTGGCAGAATTAATTAAGGATTAATTACAGTCAACATTTCCAGTGAAAATAGCCGTTCAAATGGACAGTTACAAAAGAATTAAGTGAGGATCAATTTCCAAAGAATCTTCACTCTCGAGAATGTTTCTTCCATCATCAAGTCTATGGAATTCAAATACAGAACCAGAGATACAAGAGGAGAATACACAGTTACACAACAAAAGAACAACACGCAGACTGCAAGAAATACAAGCATTTCTTTTTACAGAGAAGGAAGAACTCTAAATCAATCAGCATACTATTAAGAGTTCTTCCTCTGCTCCAAGCTTTCAAGAGACACTCATTCAATATCAGTCTAGGAATCTTGCTGGAGATAACATCACTCTAAAGGCCTATCACCCTGCAGCAAGGCTTCCAGATTTTCCCTGAACCAATCAATATCTCAGGGGGAGCCTTTACTAATATCATATCCACTTGAATCTTCTCTCTGATTGTTGACAGAGAAGATAAAATCACTCTTTTCCCCCTCCTGTATAAAGGGTTGTCATCTCCCTTCAAAAGTGATTCCTGGTTGCAAGTCTCCTTCCAAAAGACTTGAGGTTTGGGTTTTTGGGGACCTGATCAAAACTCATTGGTGTCAGGCACCTGATCAAAAACCTGAGTGGATTACTACCAGGGTGGTAGAAGAGTGGACTACCCAGATTTGGGGAACCACTATAAAAAACTTGTGTCTCTTCTGTGTTGCTTGATTTCTTTCTGCATTTCTTATTTTAGTTGTGTTTTTGTGCTGTGATATTTATAAATCTAATCAACTTAAGTTAAGATCTATCACTTTCAATTGGTATCAGAGCGAGGTTGGTTAACACACCACACCTTAACTGGTTGTACAAGCTAACACCTGAACCAAAAGATCCTTTGATAGATCTTAATAATCTTTTGAGTTTTATCAGGGCACAATTTACAGATTTTTTAAGCACCTGACTGCCCATGTGCAATCTAGATAAATTTGCACTATGGAAGACAAGAATTAGATTTTATATGGACTCCATTGATGAAAACATCTTCAAATCTGTTTTGTCAGGTCCAGCTCCACCTCAGCAAACAACAAGTCCAGATGCTGTTCCATCATCCTAATGGACAGATACCCAGAAAAAGATGAAGAATGCTGATGCACAAGCAATGAACATTCTGGCACAATCAATGTCTGATGACATTTTTGAAGAACTTGCTGAATGCTCATCTGCAAAAGAGATGTGGGACTCCATCACAACAATGGCTGCTGTATCAGTAAAAGAAAGAATAATTGAAGCTGAATCCTAGAGTGAATCAGATGCTTCATCTTGCACAACTGAAGATGAAGATGAAGCAAGAGCAAAAGAATTTTGCCTAATGCCAATAGATGCTTCTCGCAGCAGCTATGCTACAGAATCTGAAGAATCAGAGTGTGAATCAAATGAAGAGGATCAGGTTATTTCTTCCCTTGACTCTTCTTCAGCTAAACTTAACACTAATTTCCGATTATCACATGAAAATCATCAGAAAATCTTAGTTCAAAAATATTTCGTCGAACGGAGATCGACGACATCAATATGATTCGTCGAACTCAGATCGACGAACTATGAACAAAGATTTTGTTTTAAACAATTCAGGACTCTGTGCTCGATGAAACAAACTTAATTCGTCGAACAGAGATCGACGAAAATGGATCACAAAAAACAATTATTATCATTCTGTGAACAGAGATCAATGATCGCAATATCATTCGTCGAACTCAGATCGACGAAAATATTTTTCGTCGAACTCAGAATTTCAAAACAGAAATTTTTATTCTCTTATTTTTGACTATTATAAAAGAGAACCAGGACCCAAGATTATCTGGGTCCAAAACTACTAACATCTCCTTGCAGGAAAAGAATTCAGTCCAGCAAATATACAGGATATCAGTGACTGAATAATTTGTGCAAAGCTATGCATATAGGGGGAGATGCCTGTAAATGAAGCTGCAGAAATTCCAGTAGTAGCAGCAGTTTGTGGGGATTATAGCAAAATCTGCAACAACAGATTATAATACTGCAGATTTGGGCAAGGATCAACAACAGTTGTATCAGCAGCAACAACAATAGTAGTAGTACTTGATCTAGATTTAGGGGGAGATTGTATTTAATTGCCTTGTATTTTACTTACATTTATGTAAATAGTATCCTTACCCCAATAGGGGGAGATTGTTGGAACCCTAGTTCTGATTTGGGTAAGGAACACTATTAGGAATATTATATTGACCCAACATGTATAGTCATGGGTCATAGGACCTCTTTCCAGGACAGGTCATTCAGAAGGTTTCTCCAGATTTGCTGAAAGAAGTCCAAGAAATGCAGTTAAGACAAAGGCAGAGAATCAGATCGACGATCGTCGAACGCAGTTCAACGAACGGCGATCTCCGGTCGACGAATTCTGAGTTGCTTCTCTGAACTCAGGTCGATGATCTCAAGACTCAAGCAAGGCTGTGTCTACACCATCACAGCAACTGTGTCGACACTCAACAGCTCTCTCAGCTCGACGAACACAAAAACTGAGCTCGACGAACTGCAAGCTCCGGTCGACGAATGCAGGCAAGATATTCAGCTCGACGAATCTAGCCGAGTTCGACGAATGTCAAACTCGGGTCGACGATTGATGAACTCGATGAAAGTTCAGGTCGACGATTTCTGAGCAATCAGTAACAGTTGGCAGAATTAATTAAGGATTAATTACAGTCAACATTTCCAGTGAAAATAGCCGTTCAAACGGACAGTTATAGAAGAATTAAGTGAGGATCAATTTCCAAAGCATCTTCACTCTCGGGAATGTTTCTTCCATCATCAAGTCTACGAAATTCAAATATAGAACCAGAGATACAAGAGGAGAATACACAGTTACGCAGCAAAAGAACAACACACAGACTGCAAGGAATACATGCCTTTCTTTTTACAGAGAAGGAAGAAGTCTGAATCAATCAACATACTCTTAAGAGTTCTTCCTCTGCTCCAAGCTTTCAAGAGACACTCATTCAATATCAGTCTGGGAAGCTTGCTGGAGACAACATCACTCTGAAGGCCTATCACCCTGCAGCAAGGCTTCCAAATTTTCCCTGAACCAATCAATATCTCAGGGGGAGACTTTGCTAATATCATATCCACTTGAATCTTCTCTCTGATTGTTGACAGAGAAGATAAAATCACTCTTTTCCCCCTCCTATATAAAGGGTTGTCATCTCCCTTCAAAAGTGATTCCTGGTTGCAAGTCTCCTTCCAAAAGACTTGGGGTTTTGGTTTTTGGGGACCTGATCAAAACCCATTGGTGTCAGGCACCTGATCAAAAACCTGAGTGGATTACTACCAGGGTGGTAGAAGAGTGGACTACCCAGATTTTGGGAACCACTATAAAATCCTTGTGTCTCTTCTGTGTTGCTTGATTTCTTTCTTCATTTCTTATTTTAGTTGTGTTTTGTGCTGTGATATTTATAACTCTAATCAGCTTAAGTTAAGATCTATCACTTTCATATACCTTGGGCAGTCCTGGGCTAACGTAAACTGTAGGAGTGATAAAATCTTAAAGATCAACTAGAATAATTAGGGGTTCACTTTCACACACCCCGGTGTCTCGGGAAGTTGGTTTGACTCGGTTGATATTTGTGAGGGGCAGGATGACCCGACGAGCTTTGGCTCGGTTGATGTTTGTGACGGACGGGATGGTCCAAGGAGCTTTGGCTCGGTGCTGATACATATGGTTGCATGTGCATAAAATAAAGGTGGTGGGTCTTCGGTATTGGAGTGTCGATGCACCGACGCCAATACGTTGACTCAGCAAGTGTGGCCAGCACTTCGCCGACAGAAGTCCGGTGCGCCAGCCGGCAAGAGTACGCAGGAGCTCCGATTTGTGCACCAGCGTTGTGGCGTACGATAGGTCTGACCGGTAGTGCTTTACTGGTTTAGAGGTGGGCGAGGCCCAACCCACCGCTTCCGTCTGCCACTATGGAGTATCCTGGGAGGTTCGGCTATAGAAAGAGGGAATTAAAGGTCTGTGTGCACAGAGTCGGGTGGGTGAGTTGCACTTGCATGTTCGCATTATAACCCACTTGCATGTCATAGCATAATCATAGCATAAAACCCCTATCACCTATTGTATAAGTGGTATAGGACGCTTATACAATAGGCCCTGCAAAATGACCCCTTGGTCTATAAGCTTTTGTGGGCAAATTTATAAATTAAGGTTAAATTATTTATATATATATTGCTGTTAATAACTGACATCCCAACGTATAAATTGGTATGAGACTTTTTATATGATGGGAGCCCTATAAAAGATCCCTTGCTTATATGTTTCCGTATAAGTTAAGGTTACTTTTCATACTTTACTTTACTGCCACATGTACCATGAAAATTGCTAGTGTAGGACCACTGCCATCTGTTTCTTGATTACTCTCCACCTTCAAATCCTCCCCTTTATTCCTCTCCGCTCAGTGACTAGGGGCCATGGGGGAAGGGGTGGGGGATGATAGGACTTAGTCGTTTAGACTAATGGTTTTCGAATCACATCATTTAGGGGATCGTGGAGCCCAACATGGAGGAGCAGCCCCGCAGGTCAGTACGCTTGGAGATGGGGCAGTCTAGCACCAGAGTTCAGACGATGGGGACTGTGAGCCCCTTACCTTAGTAGTGTTTTATTTTGCTTCCGCTTGAGTGACTCTGTAGTGAGGATTTGATGTAGCGGGCTTAAGCCCTTATTTTCATTACATTTATATATTTTGTGGACTCTCCCTTTGTGGAGACATATTTACTATGATGTGGTATTTATTGTGGACTTTTGGTTAGAGTTTTACCACTCTTATGCTTACTCTACTTTTGTTGCTTTTCGGTGATCGAATCGGCCGGCAAAATCGGTGATTTACGGTGATGACCCTTCAGGGCGTGAAGGTGTCACTGCAAAGCGGCGGTTTGGCCTAAGACCCCGGTGAAGGGGGGGGGGGGGTGGTCTTACAAGTGGTATCAGAGCAAACCTCGATCGAAAAGTAACAGTCCACAACCCCTGGGTCACCCCCGCGCGAGTTTAGTTTGGGGACAAACTAAGCAGCGAAAGCACTGGTGTGCCCATATGAGGGATCACATGTAAATTATCCACTTTAGTTAGGTTTGAGTCAATTGCCTACTAATGAAGTTTGTTTTGCAGCCCCCAGCTCAGCCCACTCCACAAGGCGAAGCCCAGCAGGCTCCGGACATTGCACCACCTCCCCCGGTCCCCACTCCATTCCTACAGTCGGAGATGGGACAAACTCTGACAGCCATCTTGGAAGCTTTTAGGGCCCAACATGTTTCGGCTCCGCAGCCAAACCCGGGGGCCAACTGGCTGAGCATTTTCCGAGGACTTGCTCCCCCATCTTACTTGGGGACTGAGTCGGCCGTTTGGACAGAGCAGTGGTTGTATATTATGTACGAGATGCTTACCGGGATACGATGTCCTTGGGAGGAGAGGGTGCCCTTGGTGATCTCCTGCCTGGAGTCACATGCAAAGACATGGTTGAAGACCTCGCTGGATACGACATTTGCGGACAGGGAAGTATTAGAGATTTCTTGGGAGGATTTCAGGGGCGCGCTGTTGGAACACTTTGTTCCACAGTCAGCCAGGGACGAGCTGGAGGATAGATTTTTGTAGTTGAGATAGGGGAACAAGACGGTGGTGGAGTACCACTACGAGTTCAACCATCTAGCCCGGTTTGCAGACACTTATTAGTTAGATGAGGCAGGATATAAAAAAAGGTTCTAAAAGGGACTGCGAGAGGAGCTGATGGAGACTCTACTGTTTGTATCCAATGGGCCCATTTCCCGGATACTAGAGATGGCAAAAAGGATAGAGGCTGATTGACAAGCTACTCGGGGCCGGAAACAGCCGACGGAGGATCAGGGTCGAGGAGCAAGGAACGATCAAAGACGAGCTAGTATCACGGAAGGGAGGAGGGTCGAGGACCAGCCTCGTCAGGAGGCAAAACATGAGTCAAGGGAGCCAGTGGTGGTGGCTCCACCACCTCTTCAGACACGGGAGGGACAGAGACCCGGGGGAATGGCATATCCCCCGCCAGAATGCTTTAATTACCATCAGGTGGGGCACATCAGGAGGAACTGCCCCATGAGGGGGGCACCCCCTGTAACGCCCCGAAACTTAGAGGAGCAAAGGGGGATGTTTTGGGCCAGTTTGAGTTCTGGCTGCAGGCACACGGCCTGGGACACGGGCGTGTCCCAGGGCATGTCAAGCCTGTGTCGACACTAAGGCGCGAAGTCGACACTTTGGTCTCGACATTGTGTCGAGACTGGGCACACGGCTTGCGACACGGGCGTGTCGCAGGGCGTGTCGACCCGTGTCGACACTTAGCCGTGAAGTCGACACAGTGTTTCGACGTTGTGTCGAGATATGGCACACGGCCTGCGACACGGGCGTGTCGCAGGGCGTGTCAACCCGTGTCGACACTCATCCCACGAAGTCGACACTTTGGTGTCGACAATGTGTCGAGACATGACACACGGCCTGCGATACGGGCGTGTCGCAGGGCGTGTCGACCCGTGTCGACACTTAGCCGCGAAGTGTCGAGACCGTGTACACGGCCTGGAGCCCAGACGTGTCAAGGTGACACGGGCAAGGACACGGGCGTGTCCTAGAACCCGTGCAGTGCTCGGGTTGAAAACGGGGAAAAATCATGGGGTACACGGCCGGCTACACGGCCGTGTCAGGTGGAACACGGGCGTGTCAGCTCGAACACGGGCATGTTCGATACCCGTGTGAGGTTCCAGGTGATTCGATTTTGACGGCGAATGAGGCACACGGCCCTGGACACGGGCGTGTGCCAGGCCGTGTTCGGTCCAGATTGGGCATTTCAGCCCCGAATCAAAGCCGTTCGTTTTCTTAGGTTGAGATCCAACGGCTGGGGGTTGTTCCTGAAGGGATATACCCGTGAGTTGACTTAGAAAACCTCACTTTTCATACCTTATCATCTCTCCAAGTCCTTGGAGAAAGAGGAGAGCCATTGGAGGAAGAAGAACTAGATCCCGCCATTGGAGGAGCTTCGGAGCTCCGAATCCCAAGTCGACTCCGGATCCACGGAGGCAACGCAAGTGCGGTGATTTTCATCCGGATACTTTTCAATGGCGCCAAAGAGGAACTCAAGAGTAACGATCCTCATCTTGAGCATGAGTCGCTCTCTTTCTTTGCATAGGAAGCCCGCTCTCGCGAGTTTGCGGAGAGTTGGAGGCGTTCCTTCGGGTAGATATGTGAAGTCCCCGTTGTTTAGAGTCCGTATGCGAGAACGGACATAGGCATGATGTGTGAAGCCTACCCGGACATGTTGGTCTGGATCGGTGATGTTGCATTGCATAAGGCCGGAGAAGACTCCGTGCTATTGGTTGTTTTCGGGTTTTCTACGCGGTAGATTGCAGCAGGGAGCCTTGGGGACTAACCCAAAGGTGCACCCGGAAAACTGGGCGGATACGAGATCTTGCCAACTTGGTGGCCTGAGAGCCATCTTGAACATAACGGGGTTATGTGACTTGTGTTAGAATGGGACTCGGTGAAAGTTTGACCCGCACATATGGCTTAAATTGTCGTTGCGATGTGAGCACGGGTTAGATGGAGCCATACCCGCTCTATGTCGTTCGGGTTAGAGAGACCTAAAGTTACGTGGCACTCGCCGTTGGCATAGATGTGAGTCTTCGGCGGTCTATGGCTTAAATTGTCGTGACCCATGCCAAGAAGACAAATTGCTCGTAGGTTTGGCCGTCTGTTGGCAGTGGTGAGTCCGGAATGTTGGTGGCTTAATTTGACGCGACATGGACCGGTTCACCGAGAATGTGCCCTGAGTGCACGGGGCGTGTGGCCGTGTGAGCCAACGCCTGTGATGAAATGGCTATGGTTATATAAATTGCTCGCTTATGCTAATGAAATGCAGGGAAGGAGCATCGCCGCCCCGAGTTGGGGGCGGGATCGTTATAATTTGGTCAGCATTGCTGACCGTTGCCTTGTTTTGCCACCGTGCGGTGGTTTGTTGCTTGCAGGTGCAGCTGGACCAAGCGGTCAATAGCGGGCTAAAGCCCTTTTTGCGAAGCCGGCCCTCGAAGGCTCGAATGGAAATGTTTATTGCTTTATTCATGTATGACCGACCTGCGTGCCGTGGTTTGTAAATCATGTAACAGTCAAGTGAAACATTTTGTAAGGTCTTAAGGCTTGTTTTGAGTATTTTTGTAATAACATTCCTATTTGCGTATTAGTGGACATTCATGCTCTTATGCTGGGTTCTTGTTTACAACTCTTTAAACTGCTTCCGCTAGAATGCTCTGTGTAGGACGTTGAGATTGGTTGGATGGTTTCCATAAGTAACCACCCGGTCTGTCTGTGGTATATGGCGTCGGGCCCCGGCCAGACCTACTGCTATATGCTATGCGACGGATAGGGGGTGTTACAATTTGGTATCAGACTACTGGTTTTGGTCGGGCTTAAACTGAATTCGTGGCCGAATTCTTTTTAAGGGGTGGTGAGCACATTGTGTGCGTCATCGTAATAACAGTAAAAAGAACCCATGAATGTCCACTTAGGAATGAAAATACTCGTGTTTGAGGAACCTGCGTGTTCCTATAATTGCTGTTTGTAATTTATTTGGTCGCTTAACGGTGTTTTGTACCACTATAGGTGACCAGAAGTGGTGTTGGGCCGTCAGAACGCCGAGTTTCTGAGGCTAGTAGTGCACCGGATGTTGCTCCTGCAACACCTCTGTCGGCTGAAAATATACGTTTGGTTGCTGAAGCGGTGTTGGCCGTGATCAATGCGCAGCCTGGAAGGCAAGCGCAGCAGCCCGCTCCTGTGATGGAGCAAGTACCTCTGCAAGAGGCTGAGCCGAGGAGGGTGGAGCAAGTGATTGTGGAACCAATAGTGCCAAGGAGGGCAACTGAGAGGCAGCTGAAGCACGTAATGAGCTTTAACCCTCCGTTATTCTCGGGGTTGGGAACCCCATCTCAGGCTGAAGATTGGCTCTCCAGGGTGAAGAGAGTCATGACAGCGACGGAGACGGAGGAGTGACAAATGACCACCATCGCTACGTTCCTGCTGGACGGTGAAGCGAGGATGTGGTGGGAAGGATTGGAGCTGCATCATCTGAGAGGTAGACAACTGATAGACGTTCCGATGGAAGAGTTCTCGGGATTGTTCTTAGCTAGATACCTCCCTTCGACGTAGAAGATAGCGTTGGAGAATGAGTTCCTGAAGTTAGTACAGGGTGAGAGGAGCGTGGATGAATATCTCCACGAGTTTACGCGTTTGAGTCGTTATGCTAGCTCTACCATCATGGATGAGGAGCGCAAGACTAATCGCTTTTATGAAGGCCTGAGGGATGAGTTGAGATTATTACTTTCAGGGCCGATGACGCAGGGTTTCTTAACCTTGGTCAATACTGCCCGGTCCTTGGAAAAGGACATGAAGAGCGTGCAAGCGAAGAAAAGCTTGAGTGAAAAGAAATCTGAGTTCAGAGTGCCGACCGCTTCAAAGTCCGGCTATCGGAGGTCTTTCAAGAAGCATAGGACTTCAGGTCCAGCTCCTTCTGGCGCTTCTGGGCGACTACGGGTCGGACCCCGGGTGCGTGTTTTACATGTGGAAAGACGGGGCATTTCGCCCGTGATTGTTGGAGCGGACGTCCTAAGTCCGAGAGGAGGCCGGGAGCTACTTATGAAGAGAAGGGAAAGGCGGTGGAATCGACCGCATCCCATTATGCTCCGGCCCAACCAAGGGTCTACAATCTTGGCCAACAAGAGGCCATTAAACAAGCTGACGTGGTGACAAGTACGGTTTAATTTATAGCAAGTCAATTCCTTTATATGCTTGTTATGCACATGTTACCTTACCACTACTTGTTTAGGATTTGTGTTGATTTGTGAAAATCCGGCACGAGCACTCTTTGATACGGGAGCTTCACACTCCTTCTTGTCCGAAGGATTTATATTATGCATCGGAGTCCCTTCTTCGATGGCAAAGGATAAGTTGGATGTGTTGTTGCCAAATGGGTGTTCGATGCGAGCGGATAGGATCTGCGATGTTAAGATTTGTATTGGACAGCAGGAGTTTGACCTGCGGGCGTCTTTACTTCCGTTGGTGGAGTTTGACGTCATATTTGGCATGGACTGGCTCTCGGAGCAGCAGACCCATATAGATTGCGGTAGCAAGGAAGTCAAGCTGGGAGCAAGTCGTGAGACGACTTTTACGGGCTTAAAGGGGTCGAGCAAGACGTTGATGTCTGCTCTTCAGGTGGTAAAGGCGGTTCGTGCCGGAGCAGAACTGTTCTTTACACTAGTGGAGGTTGCAAAGCCGAAGCCTGCGTTGGATTGTATTTCAGTGGTATTGGAATACCCTGATGTGTTCCCCGCAGATCTTCCTGGAGCCCCGCCTCGACGGGAGATAGATTTTATGATCGAGCTAGTGCCAGGTGCAAAGCCTGTGTCACGATCTCCGTATCGGCTAGCGCCTAAGGAAATGGCGGAGCTAAAAGTTCAACTGCAAGAGTTGTTGGAGCAAAGGTATGTGCGCCCGAGTTCTTCGCCTTGGAGCGCACCGGTCCTCTTTGTTAAGAAGAAGGACGGAAGCTTGAGGCTATGTATTGATTATCGGGAGCTGAACAAGCTGACTGAGAAGAACAAGTACCCGATCCCCCGGATTGATGATCTCTTTGATCAGTTAGTCGGGTCGACGGTGTACTCGAAGTTAGATCTCAAGGCTGGGTACTATCAGCTGCGATTAAGGGAGAGTGATATCCCGAAGACAGCGTTTAGTACGAGATACGGGCATTATGAGTTTACGGTCATGCCGTTTGGGCTGACTAATGCGCCGTCAGTGTTCATGGATTTGATGAACAGGATGTTCAGGGAGTACTTGGACCATTTCGTGATCGTCTTCATCAACGATATTTTGGTGTACTCGCAAAGTGAGGAGGATCACTTCAAGCATCTTCATTTGGTGTTGGAGACACTCAGGAGAAATCAGTTGTATGTCAACTTCTCGAATTGCGAGTTTTGTCTATCCTCAGTGGCGTTCCTCGGGCATATAGTGAGTGGAGAGGGTATTGCGGTGGATCCGGCGAAGATTGTTGCGATACGGGAGTGGCCTGAGCTTGCTACGGTAGCAGAAGTCCGGAGATTTTTGGGGCTTGCCGGCTATTATAGGCGCTTCGTAGAGAACTTCTCGCGGATAGCTTTACCTCTCACTACTTTGACGAGGAAGGAGCATTAGTTCGTTTGGATGCCGGAGTGCGCGCGAGCTTTTGAGGAATTGAAGTGTCGGTTGACCACGGCGCCTGTGCTGAGTTCGCCATGTGGAACCGAAGGTTATGAGATATATAGCGATGCTTCGGGCAGCGGTTTAGGTTGTGTGCTACTGTAGCACGGAAGCGTGATAGCTTATGGCTCGAGACAGCTAAAAGTGCACGAGAGGAATTATCCGGTCCACGACTTGGAGTTGGCGGCCGTGATTTTTGCCTTGAAGCTGTGGAGACACTATTTGTACGGTGTGAAGATTGATATATACACCGATCACAAGAGCCTGAAGTATCTTATAGACCAGAAGGATCTGAATATGCAGCAGCGTAGATGGATGGAGTTCCTGGGGGACTATACATTCAAGATCCACTACGTTCCTGGCAAAGGGAATGCGGTTGAGGACGCGTTGAGTCGCCGAGCCCCAGCTCAAGCAAACTGGCTATCAGTACATGATGAGCGGTTGGTGCAGGAGTTGGAGGCGTTGGAGATTGTTTGTGTGGACAGACAATCTAGTGCTGAAGCAGTGCTGAATTGGACTGAAGTCCAATATGACCTGGCTGATCGGATTCGACAGGCTTTGGATATGGATGCTCATATGAAGCAGTTCATGATAGAGGCTCTGGATGGGTCAAATTCCCAATTCGTTGTGGAGGACGGATTGCTGTGGAAAGACGGTCGTTTGTACGTCCCAAGTGTGGGCAATTTACGGGTGGAATTGTTGTACGAGGCACACCATACCAAGTACTCGATTCACCCGGGGAGCACGAAGATGTACCGCGATATAAAGAAACTGTTTTGGTGGCCGGGTTTGAAAAAGGATGTGGCGCTATACGTAGCGAAGTGCCAAACGTGCGCCTTGGTAAAGGCGGAGTGCCAAAAGCCGGGAGGATTTCTTAAGTCCTTGCCTATTCCGGAGTGGAAATTTGACGACATCTCTATGGACTTTGTGCACGGTTTGCCAAGGTCGCAAAAGGGGAACGACGCCATTTGGGTGGTTGTTGATCGATTAACAAAGGTGTCGCATTTTATTCTGCATAGGAAGGATGATCCGGTGGAGAAGTTGGCAAAGCTTTATGTGGATAATATAGTGCGGCTTCATGGTGTGCCCCGCAGCATCGTGAGTGACCGAGATGGGCGGTTCACGTCCAATGATTGGAGGCTTGTGCAGCAAATATTGGGAACAAAGCTGAAATTCAGCACGGCCTTTCATCCACAAACGGATGGGCAGACCGAGAGGGTCAATAGAACGATGGAAGACATGCTTCGCATGTGTGTCTTGGATTTTGGAAAGTAATGGGAGGACCACCTTTTTTTGGTGGAGTTCGCATACAACAATAGCTACCAAGCAAGTATTCAGATGGCGCCCTTCGAGGCCCTATATGGTAGAAGATGTCGCACGCCGTTGTCTTGGTTAGAAACGGGCGAGTCAAAGTTGTATAAGCGATCGGAAGTGGATGATGCTACTTCTTTGGTGAGGACCATTCGGGAGAGGTTGCTTATCGCTCAGGACCGACAAGCAAAGTACTATAATGCCAAGCACAGGAACGTGGAGTTCGCTGTGGGCGATTATGTATACTTAAAGATCAAGCCGTTCAAGGGTGTCTCGCGGGTGCGGCGATTGAAAAAGCTAAGCCCGAGGTACCTTGGACCGTTCGAGGTTCTGGAGCGAGTAGGAGAAGCGGCCTATCGGCTGAAGCTTTCAGTGGAGCTAAGTGGTTTACATGATGTATTCCATATTTCGGTGCTTCGGAAGGCGGTGCAAGAGCCTACGCAAGTGATCGCTGTTGATCAAGTGCCGGTGGATAGTGGGCTAACGACAAAGGTCAAGCCCGTGCGGATTGAGGACTCGGAGGTCAAGCGACTACGCAATAAAGAGATCAGGATGGTCAAAGTCCGGTGGGACAATTGCGGTCGTGAGGAGCTCTCTTGGGAGCGAGAGCAGACGATGCTTGACGAATATCCGGAGTTGTTCCGCTCAGGTACAAATTTTGTTTTTGTACATGTTTTTCCCTTTATGTAATTTCGTGGGCGAAATACTTTTAAGAGGGGTAGAGTTGTAACGCCCCGAAACTTAGAGGAGCAAAGGGGGATGTTTTGGGCCAGTTTGAGTTCTGCCTGTAGGCACACGGCCTGGGACACGGGCGTGTCCCAGGGCGTGTCAAGCCTGTGTCGACACTAAGGCGCGAAGTCGACACTTTGGTCTCGACATTGTGTCGAGACTGGGCACACGGCCTGCGACACGGGCGTGTCGCAGGGCGTGTCGACCCGTGTCGACACTTAGCCGTGAAGTCGACACAGTGTTTCGACGTTGTGTCGAGACATGGCACACGGCCTGCGGCACGGGCGTGTCGCAGGGCGTGTCAACCCGTGTCGACACTCGTCCCGTGAAGTCGACACTTTGGTGTCGACAATGTGTCGAGATATGGCACACGGCCTGCGACACGGGCGTGTCGCAGGGCGTGTCGACCCGTGTCGACACTTAGCCGCGAAGTGTCGAGACCGTGTACACGGCCTGGAGCCCAGGCGTGTCAAGGTGACACGGGCAAGGACACGGGCGTGTCCTAGAACCCGTGCAGTGCTCGGGTTGAAAACGGGGAAAAATCATGGGGTACACGGCCGGCTACACGGCCGTGTCAGGTGGAACACGGGCGTGTCAGCTCGAACACAGGCGTGTTCGATACCCGTGTGAGGTTCCAGGTGATTCGATTTTGACGGCGAATGAGGCACACGGCCCTGGACACGGGCGTGTGCCAGGCCGTGTTCGGTCCAGATTGGGCATTTCAGCCCTGAATCAAAGCCGTTCGTTTTCTTAGGTTGAGATCCAACGGCTGGGGGTTGTTCCTGAAGGGATATACCCGTGAGTTGACTTAGAAAACCTCACTTTTCATACCTTATCATCTCTCCAAGTCCTTGGAGAAAGAGGAGAGCCATTGGAGGAAGAAGAACTAGATCCCGCCATTGGAGGAGCTTCGGAGCTCCGAATCGCAAGCCGACTCCGGATCCACGGAGGCAACGCAAGTGCGGTGATTTTCATCCGGATACTTTTCAATGGAGACAAAGAGGAACTCAAGAGTAACGATCCTCATCTTGAGCATGAGTCGCTCTCTTTCTTTGCATAGGAAGCCCGCTCTCGCGAGTTTGCGGAGAGTTGGAGGCGTTCCTTCGGGTAGATATGTGAAGTCCCCGTTGTTTAGAGTCCGTATGCGAGAATGGACATAGGCATGATGTGTGAAGCCTACCCGGACATGTTGGTCTGGATCAGTGATGTTGTATTGCATAAGGCCGGAGAAGACTCCGTGCTATTGGTTGTTTTCGGGTTTTCTATGCGGTAGATTGCAGCAGGGAGCCTTGGGGACTAACCCAAAGGTGCACCCGGAAAACTGGGCGGATACGAGATCTTGCCAACTTGGTGGCCTGAGAGCCATCTTGAACATAACGGGGTTATGTGACTTGTGTTAGAATGGGACTCGGTGAAAGTTTGACCCGCGCATATGGCTTAAATTGTCGTTGCGATGTGAGCACGGGTTAGATGGATCCGTACCCGCTCTATGTCGTTCGGGTTAGAGAGACCTAAAGTTACGTGGCACTCGCCGTTGGCATAGATGTGAGTCTTCGGCGGTCTATGGCTTAAATTGTCATGACCCATGCCAAGAAGACAAATTGCTCGTAGGTTTGGCCGTCTGTTGGCGGTGGTGAGTCCGGAATGTTGGTGGCTTAATTTGACGCGACATGGACCGGTTCACCGAGAATGTGCCCTGAGTGTACGGGGCGTGTGGCCGTGCGAGCCAACGCCTGTGATGAAATGGCTATGGTTATATAAATTGCTCGCTTATGCTAATGAAATGCAGGGAAGGAGCATCGCTGCCCCGAGTTGGGGGCGGGATCGTTATAATTTGGTCAGCATTGCTGACCGTTGCCTTGTTTTGCCACCGTGCGGTGGTTTGTTGCTTGCAGGTGCGCTGGACCAAGCCGTCAATAGCGAGCTAAAGCCCTTTTTGCGAAGCCGGCCCTCGAAGGCTCGAATGGAAATGTTTATTGCTTTATTCATGTATGACCGGCCTGCGTGCCGTGGTTTGTAAATCATGTAACAGTCAAGTGAAACATTTTGTAAGGCCTTAAGGCTTGTTTTGAGTATTTTTGTAATAACATTCCTATTTGCGTATTAGTGGACATTCATGCTCTTATGCTGGGTTCTTGTTTACAACTCTTTAAACTACTTCCGCTAGAATGCTCTGTGTAGGACGTTGAGATTGGTTGGATGGTTTCCATAAGTAACCACCCGGTCTGTCTGTGGTATATGGCGTCGGGCCCCGGGCGGACCTACTGCTATATGCTATGCGACGGATAGGGGGTGTTACACCCCCACCAGCTATTGGGTACATTGGAAAATGTGTACCAGATTTGAAGAAGCCTCACCCTACTCAATGATATACATCAAGGTGTATTTGATGTGTTTTGAGTTTATTTGTGCAGGTTAAGTAATTGCAGGAAATGCAGAAAAATTTCTAAGTCCATGTGTCGACACCTGGAAAGGTAGTGTCGACACTTATGAAGACTTGTGTCGACACTGGAGAAAAACTGTGTCGACACTTGGAGTAAATTGTGTCGACACCAGGAAAGGCAGAGTCGACACCAAAAGAAATGTGTCGACACATACAGGCAGTGTCGACACACTGTGAAGAATTGTCTACATAAATTGTGTCGACACTTAGAGCCAGTATCGACACCCAGAGAAGCTTAGTGGACATCAAATGTGTCGACACCAGGAGGCTGTGTCGACACTCAGCAAGCTTCAACAAAGTTAAAGTAAAAGTAGTACTTGCGTCGACACAAAGGAGATGTGTCGACACTCAGCAAGTATCAATAACAAAAGAAGTTGTGTCGACACAAAGGAGATGTGTCGACACACAAAAGAATTCAACTAAGTGTTAAAGAAGAAGTATTTGTGTCGACACACAGAATCAGAGTCGACACATTCAACAGAAGGCTTGTGTTGACACACAGAATCAGTGTCGACACATTCTGAAGAAGCAGTGTTGAGAAGCTGTTACAACAACAAAAGAAGTTGTGTCGACACCACCAAGGCTAGTGTCGACACTTAGTTCACTTGTGTCAAAACTTAGTCTATTTGTGTTGACACATAATGAAGATCAGTCTCGACACTTTCAGACAGAGACAATATTTTGAAGAAGTGACTGGATGACTTGACAGCTGCCATTTCAAACCGGTCAAGTACAACTGTCAAAGATGTCAGAAGGTTGTTAGAAACCGGATCAGCCGGTTATCATGGAGGAAGACTATATAAATGCTTTCTCCTTCAACAGAAAGAGATGATCAATCACAACCAACTAACAACAACTAAGAGAGAAGTAATTATACAAAAGATTTTCGACAGAAGATCTAGAAGAAGTTGGAGAGAGAGAACTCCATCTAAGAAGAGCAGTTGCTGAACCAGACTGCAAAGAAAGATTCAGATTGAAATCTGGATCTTAAGTCAGAAGCTGATTGAAGATCAACTTCACAGAAGATTCAACCCTACCGAGTTCAGATTCAAGAAGATTTGAAGAAAGCTAAGGGAGGTTGATCTCTGCAAAGTTCTTCCAAGAACTCATCAAGAAGCCAGCCAACCCTTCTCTCTCTATCTGGGTTGTGGTTAAGTACTTTGTAAACATTATTTTCTGTAGGATCTTGTATAGATCTAGGTTGTAAGCCTAAATTTATAAAGGCTGAGGTAAGGTTTTTGAGCCTGAGTGTAGGAGAATCTATTCTCTGAGTGTAGGTCTTATTGAAGACTGAATGGTAGGGTTTTGTGCCTGAGTTGTAGGAGACTGTGTTCTCTGATAGTAGGCCTTGGTGAAGGCTGAGGTAGGGCTGTTTGCCTGAGTTGTAGGAGTGGGGACACTCTGAGTTGTAGGAACCTGGTTTGGGTTCTGAGCTGTTGTAAGATCTGAGGATCTGAGGTGAAGTGCAGACGTTAGGCCGAATCTAGTACACTGCTAGATAGGCGAAGGGGGAAAGTGGATGTACCCATACCTTGGGGAACCACTATAAATACTGTGTGCACTCTGTGAATGATTGATTCTGTGATTGCTGTGCTGATAGCTGTAGAATTTGCAATTGCTGTTTAAATTTCAGAACAGTTTGTCTGCCTTTAAACCAAAAGAAAACATACACCTATGCACCCCCCTCTAGGTGGTTAGGCACTATTTCTTTCACCAGCACCACCGGTTGCCCAGCCAGCGCAATATCTTGGAGGCCGAGGTCGTGGCCGAGGATGTGGATACCAGGGTGGGGATCGTAGACAAGAAAGGGAGCAGGTGTATGCTTTGGACCCGACGTAGCCTCGGAACCCAGAGCAGGTCATAGCAGGTACGCCAAGATGTTTAATTGTTTAAATAGAATTCCCTTCCTCAGTTGTCAAATTTGTAGAAACTGCACTAGGGAGAATAAATAGGAAAGAAAACTCATTATAGAATACTAAGACATTTAACCGGCCCAGGTATAGTCTTCATCAGTGGCAAGCCCACCTATACACTGTTCGACACGGGTGCTTCGCACCCGTTCGTGTCGGAGGCCTTCGTGGAAGGGCTGAAAGGAGTGGAGCGGTTCACAAGCCTGATGAGGAGGGTGCGTTACCCGACGGATCGTAGCTATTCACCTCCGCCCACTGCAACATGGAGGCGGAGATTGGCGGAAAGTCATTCGAGGTATCAGCAATGATCCTAAGGATGCCAGTCTTTGAGCTGATCCTGGGTATGACATGGTTGCACTGGAACCATGACCAGATTGATTTCCATGCAAAGAGGATCACCGTGAGGCACGGGGACTCTGTCATTATCATCGAAGGTATAAGACCTGCCTCTCGTATACTCTTATCTTCAGTACAGGCCGTTAAGGCCCATCTGTAGGGAGAAGAGGTTTATCAGATTCTATTTAAGATGGAGGAGGCCAAGGAGTCTGTGGCAGACGTCCCGGTGGTGCGAGATTTTGCTGACATCTTTCCAGAGAAACTGCCAGGACTACCTCCGCAACGAGAGCAGGACTTCCAGATACAGCTTGTGCCGGGGGCCAAGACGACATCTAGGGCCCCTAACCGGATGGCCCCGAAAGAGTTGGCCGAGTTCCGAAGTCAGTTACAGGAACTAGTAGAGGCAGGGTTTGTCCGGCCAAGCTCCTCGCCATGGGGAGCCCCGGTGCTATTTGTCAAGAAGAAGGACGAAAGTCTTCGCTTGTGTATTGATTATCGAGCACTGAACAGACTGACGGTCCGGAATACATACCCGCTGCCACGGATTGACGAGTTTTTCGATTAACTGGAAGAGGAGCATTTCTTCTCGAAACTTGACTTGAGGTCAGGTTATTATCAGCTACGGATTCGAGAGGAGGACATTCCAAAGACCGCCTTCAGTAGTAGGTACGAACTGTTCGAGTTTACAGTGATGCCCTTCGGGCTCACTAATGCACTGTCAGCTTTTACAAGCCTCATAAACAGGGTATTCAAGGAGTATTTGGATGTATTCGTCATCGTATTTATTGATGACATCCTCAACTACTCAAGGACGGAGGAGGAGCATACACGACACCTGACTTTGACTCTACAGAGGCTAAAGGAACACCAACTGTATGCGAAGTTCAGCAAATGCCAGTTTTGGCTAAAGGAGGTGGCCTTCTTAGGTCATATCATCAGCGGTGCTGGGTTGCAGTAGACCCGACCAAGATTCGGGCAGTTCAGGATTGGCCACCGTTGAAGACAACCACGGATGTACAGAGTTTCCTGGTACTTGCCGGATATTACCAGAAGTTCGTCGAAGGAATCTCCCGAATTGCACTCCCACTTACATCCCTGACGAAGAAGGAATCCCCTTTCATTTGGACTCCACAGTACGAGGCGGCCTTTGTGGAGTTGAAGGGTCGGCTTACCTCAGCTCCCATTCTCGCTCTTCCGCCGGGAAGGGAGGGATTCCAGGTGTACACGAACGCCTCCTACCAGGGGATTGGTGCCGTTCTGATGCAGAACGGGCACATAATAGCCTATGCCTCCTGACATCTGAAGATACATGAGAAGAACTATCCGGTGCATGATCTGGAGATGGGTGCAGTGATCTTTGCTCTGAAGATTTGGCGACACTACCTCTACGGGGTTCACTATGACATCTTCTCAGATCACAAAAATTTGAAATATGTGGACACACAGAAGGAACTCAACATCAGATAGAGGCGTTGGGTGGAGTTCCTGTCAGATTACCAGTACACCATGCACTACCATTCCGGGAAGGCGAACGTGGTGGCAGATGCTCTGAGTCGGAGAGGAGATACCTTAGGGAAGGGACCACAACAGATGTCCATGGAGCTAGTCCGGTCTTTCAGAGATATGCAGATATCCCTAGTGTTCGAGAATGATCCAGAGCTGTACATGGAGTATCAAGCATCGATGGTTGCCATAGATGATATTCGGGACCGCATTCGGGACTGATAGAAGACAGATGCATGGGCAGAGCCGATATTCCAAGCCTTGAAGGAGGGTTCGACGGGAGATTATTCACTGAGAGAGGGATTGCTATACTTCAGAGGTAGGGTCTATATACCCGCAGGAGGTCAGATTCGGGAGGACATCATGGCGGAAGCACATTGTAGCAGATATTCTATACACCCGGGGATCACTAAGATGACGGCAGACTTGAAGAAGACGATGTTCTGGCCGTGGATGAAGAAGGACATTACATACTTCGTGACTTATTGCGAGGCATGCCAGCTAGTGAAGGCGGAGTGCAAAAACCCCGCAGGATTGCTACAACCACTTCCGGTGCTGGAGTGGAAATTTGAGGACATCGCGATGGATTTCATTCATGGTCTTCCCCGATCACGGACGGGAAACAATTCGATTTGGGTCATCGTCGATCGGCTGACGAAGGTGGCCAGATTCATTCCAATCAGGAAAGATGACTCGTTTGGGGTACTAGTGCGGAGATTTGTAGAGCAGTTCATTCGTCACCACGGGGTGCCGAGGACGATCGTGTCAGATCGGGATGGTCGGTTCACATCCAGGGAGTGGAGATCCGTGCAGGCTTACTTAGGCATGCGGCTGACCTTCAGCACATCATTTCATCCCCAGACGGATGGGCAGATAGAGCGCACCAACCGAACATTGGAGGACCTCCTAAGGCTATGCATTCTGGATCGAAACGAACCTTGGGAGAAGCTTTTACCACTGGTCTTGTTCTCCTATTACAACAGCTACCAGTCTAGGATAGGGATGGCTCCTTATGAAGCCTTGTATAGAAGGAGATGCAGGACCCCACTTTCATGGGCTCAGGATGAGGATCCGAAGGTGTTGGGATCGGATTTTGTTGAAGACACTGAAGCTCAGGTGAGACTGATACGGGATAGGATGCTGGAAGCACAGAGCCGACAAGCTAAGTACTACGACGCCCGACACCGTCAGGTAGAGTTTCAGGTGGGAGACCGGGTTTTCTTGAAGATCCGGCCCATGCACAGAGTTTCACGAGTGCATGGTCGAAAGAAGAAGCTCAGCCCGAGGTATATGGGCCCTTACCTAATCCTGGAGCGGATCAGGCCCCTAGCTTACAGGCAGGAGTTGCCACCGGAACTGACGGGTTTACACGACGTGTTCCATATTTCTTCCCTTAAGAGGGCTCTACTACGCCCGGAGCAGCGGATTTCGACCACAGATGGACCGGTAGCTTCAGACCGGTCAGTCCACTTGGAGCCAGTTTGGATCGATGACAGAGGAGTACGGATCTTGCGTCGCAAGAAGGTTCTGTTAGTCAAAGTTCTGTGGAGAAACCATGGCCATGAGGAGCATACCTGGGAACCACAGGACCTGATGC
The DNA here is from genome assembly GCA_039583875.1 of Platanthera guangdongensis. Lineage (NCBI taxonomy): Eukaryota > Viridiplantae > Streptophyta > Magnoliopsida > Asparagales > Orchidaceae > Platanthera > Platanthera guangdongensis. Next base: position 84,949,046 of record CM077156.1, read on the forward strand.
GATAAAAGTATCCAGAGCTGTTCAGTCAGGTATACATCACAACCTCTCAAGATGTTCAATTTACTCTCATGTTTTAAACTAGTAGGGCTGCTCTACGAAGAGTAGAGACTAATCTTTTGTTTATTGGGATCTTCGCTTTGCCAATCGGGCGAATTGCACATAGATTTAGGTTTCCCTTTAAACCCCACTTAGCAAACATGGCGTCGAGATGTAATCTTTCACTTCTTATGGGATGTTACAAGTTTCCTTTTCTTCGATAGAAATTCCCGTAGGCTTAACCTTGATTTCGGGGACGAAATCTTTGTTTTGTTTATTGGGATTTGTAACATCCCATTTCCAACTAGACCCCTAAGAGTGGTTTTGGCCATGACAAAACGCAAGGAAGCTAAAAAAGGCCAAGTGATAGAAGGCCAAGGTGAGAATCACCTTGGTTTGCCTATGGCACAGCCTCATCACAAAACCTAGGGTTTGACCTTAGGGCTTCACCATGACTCCATGACCCCACCACAAAATCACTAACCTATCAGAGGGTCCACTAGAGCCTTAAGGGTCTATTGGAGTAAACCCAAAGTGGCCAATTTGACCTAGGACCAGCATAGGCCTAAATTGGGCAAGGTGCCCTAACAAAGGGCAGTTGGCCTTTAATGTGCCCAACCAACCTTGCCCAGGTCTTCCTAGACCTAACGTGTGGTCAATGGGTCACTAAGGACACCTTGGGGTCAACCCAAATGGTCATGTTGACCCAAGTCAACTCTTGCCCTAAAGTGGTCAAAGTGCCCTTACCAAGGGACAAGTGACCTCCAAGATGCTAAGTCGGCCCTATCCAACCCTACCTAGACCTTAGGGGAGATCAATGGGTCACCATGGACTCTTTAGGGGCAACCAAAAAGGTCAAAAAGACCAATGTCAACCCAAGCCTACCTTGGGTCAACCTAGCCCAAATATGCTAGCCCAAGTTCAAGCCTCCTCATGTGGCTTCTTTAGGAGAATGAGGTGTATGGACGGGCTGCCAATAGACCTCCAGATTGACCAAGTAAAATTGGTGACTAGGGGAGTGAGTGAGCTTCATTTCCATGGTTATGGAGGAGAGAGAAAAATGAAAGAAGGGGGAAGGAAGGGGCTCAGCCAAGGGAAGGCCAAAAGCCACCTTTAATGGCTGAATTCAACTCCCCTAGGGAAGGGGAGAAGTTTCCAACCGCTTCCTTGGCCACCAAGGGCCTGGTTCAGCCCCCTCTACCATGGCCGAATGTGGCCATTAATGGCCTTAATGGCCATTGATGATCCAGCCTCTCCCCTCCCCATCTGAGGCTTTAAACACCTTCAGTGGGCCGAGAGGAGGATTTCCAAGTCCTTACCTGAAGAAACCGAGCCTCCCCTCTGTGTAGTTGCAGAAACCAAGCGGCTTCGCCTTAACAGATGGCTTCCCGATGATCTTCTCGACTTCAGGCCGCCGACAAGGTCCTACTCCACTCCTTCTTTCATGGGTAGTTCTTGGGAATCTTTAGGGCCAAGGTTCGCGCTCAATTGAGCCCGATCCAAAGGGGAATTTTCCTGGTTTTTCCGCAAAAATGCAACCATAGGGATTGCTGGAATAGGGCTATCCGGCGGCTGTGGCGCCGCCAGGCGACAACCACCACCTCAACGTAGGTGATTGTGGCGGTGGCTGGCCGGGGAGACGGCTGGATGGCCGGCGGCAGCCGTTTGAAACTGGCCCAGGAAAAATGAATCCTGGCCGTCGGCTCAAGGTAGAAGATGAATGGATCCCGTCCACTTTGCGCCAAGTTTCGTGCCATATTTGATTTTAAACTATAGTATATCAATTTCTGATTATTTAATTATGCCACAGATTTTGTATTTATTGGTTTTAATTTTTAAAAATACTTAGAGGCTAGAACAAAAAAAGTGGTCAACATATAAAATGAAGACCTTGATGTGTAGTTTAATTTAAAATTGATTTAACTCAATATGGGGACCTGGTTAGACCACGACACCCATTTTGGTGGGCCTTATACCTAGGGCTATCCTGAGATTCAAATGAATTCCCACCCTTAATCCCTTGTCCAAATGAGCTGAGATTTGGGAAAGGAGTCTACCGTAGCTTTACCAAGGGCCTGTCCAAAATCCAAAATTTTTGGAAAACATATTTCTATAGTTTTTAGGAAAATTTAATAATCCATGAATAAATTAATTAGGAGTCATAAACACCTCAAAATCACCCCAAATTTGGGTGGGAGGTCTTAGATGGCATGTTAGGGCTCTGGTAAAATTTTCATCTCATTTGGAGATGTTTTGGTTAGGTATTGATCCAACCCTAGGTTGACCCCTTTTAGGGTTAAATAGGTCAAGCACCCCCTTTGGGTTTTGAGTGGTCAAATCACCTCAACAGAGGTTGATATTTTGGCCACTGACTTTTTATAGTATGACTCACCCTCCAATGGAATTTGGGGTGGTTAAGTGTAGGGTAGCCCTAGAACCCTAGGGTAGGTTCCTTAATGGGGATTTTTAGGGTTTGAAAATCATAGGGTCAAATGACCTTGGATTGACTTGAAACTTTGTGGAGAGGACCATAGGATTAGTATAGTTCTTTGGTTAAAATTTTAGGGAATTTGGAAGCCTTAAACCCCCTCAAAACCCTAACCCTAGCTTAGGGCACAAATCTTATAGGGATAGAAAATGTTACAAAAACTCTTTGAAAAGTGATGGAATTTGGGTTGAGTAGTTGTTGAGGTTAGTACAAGCTTTGGAGATTTTATTATGAATTTAGGATTATTATTTTGGGTACTTTATTAACAAATTGGTAATTTGTATTAATTACTTAGAAATTCATTAGGAAGAAACTACTTCCTGGAAATTGATGAAATTTAGCCAGAGGACTTATTACTATGGTCTAAAGCTCGTTGAATTTTTATAGAATTTTTGGATGATTATTTTTAAGGGTTTCTTCATTAAGAATGGTTTCCCATGAAAACATAATTCAATTTATTTTGGAGTTTACGAGCCTCTAAAATTATGTTTTTGTACAATGATCTTTTCTGAACCATATTAAGATTCTGTAATTTTTGCATAATTTTCGGATGAATAATTTTGGTACTTCCTTCTTTACATATGATTAAGGGAAATATTTTGAATAAATTAATTAGAGGTCAAATAGTTTCTAAAGAATTATGGAAATTTGTATCTAGTCATAGATCTCTGTTAATTTAGTGATCAAAATTTTGGGTGGCCATTACTTGAGTAGATCATATAGTTCATGTTCAAAATTGCCCATGACCAAACATTTGTGAAAATTCAATAAATATCAAATTAATTAGAAAAATTATGGATCTTTGATTTTAGACTAAATTTGTTATGATAGACCTCTGGTAAAATTTATAGGAGATTTGGAAGAAAATCCAGAGTACCTCCTTTATACATCTCATATAGTATAGAGTGGTATGCATATAGTAACTGCGGAAACTGAACTAGAGTCGGTTTGAATTTTGAAGAGTTGAATCCTCAGTAGGGTGCTAGTTTGGGTAATAAGGGAGTTCATCATTGGAAGACGGGATTAGTAGAGTGAGAGGTTGACTAGTGTTAGGTGGTTCTCGGGATCGGCGAAAGATCGTCCTTCCCACAGGGAGGAAGTGTTTAATGCACTAGGGCTAGATTCAGTAAAATTAATTAAGGGTTGGGAAATCGGGTAGCAACCAATAATATTAAGTGCCTTGCGAAAGAGAGCTTTGGACGTAATCCCATCGTAGCTCCTAGTGCCTTCGAGAGCCCTTCACGAGGTATACCTTGGGCAGTCCTGGGCTAACGTAAACTGTAGGAGTGATAAAATCTTAAAGAGCAACTAGAATAATTAGGGGTTCACTTTCACACACCCCGGTGTCTCGGGAAGTTGGTTTGACTCGGTTGATATTTATGAGGGGCAGGATTGCCCGACGAGCTTTGGCTCGGTTGATGTTTGTGACGGACGGGATGTACGAGGAGCTTTGGCTCGGTGCTGATACATAAGGTTGCATGTGCATAAAATAAAGGTGGTGGGTCTTCGGTATTGGAGTGTCGATGTACTGACGCCAATACGTTGACTCGGCAAGTGTGGCTAGCACTTCGCCAACAGAAGTCCGGTGCGCCAGCCGGCAAGAGTACGCAGGAGCTCCGCTTAGTGCACCAGCGTTGAGGCGTACGATATGTCTGACCGGTAGTGCTTTGCTGGTTTAGAGGTGGACGAGGCCCAACCCACCGCTTCCGTCGGCCACTACGGAGGTATCCTGGGAGGTTCGGCTCCAGAAAGGGGGAACTAAAGGTCTGTGTGCACAGAGTCGGGTGGGTGAGTTGCACTTGCATGATCGCATCATAACCCACTTGCATGTCATAGCATAATCATAGCATAAAACCCCTGTCACCTATTGTATAAGTGGTATGGGAAGCTTATACAATAGGCCCTGCAAAATGACCCTGTGGTCTATAAGCTTTTGTGGGCAAGTTTATAAATTAAGGTTAAATTCTTTATATATATATTGCTGTTAATAACCGACACCCCAACGTATAAATTGGTATGAGACTTTTTATACGATGGGAGCCCTGTAAAAGATCCCTTGCTTATATGTTTCCGTATAAGTTAAGGTTACTTTTCATACTTTACTTTACTGCCACATGTACCATGAAAATTGCTAGTATAGGTCCGCTGGCATCTGTTTCTTGATTACTCTCCACCTTCAAGTCCTCCCCTTTCTTCCTCTCCGCTCGGTGCCTAGGGGCCATGGGGGAAGGGGTGGGGGATGATAGGACTTAGTCTTTTAGACTAACGGTTTTCGAACCACATCATTTAGGGGATCGTGGAGCCCAGCATGGAGGAGCAGCCCCGCAGGTCGGCACGCTTGGAGATGGGGCAGTCTAGCACCGGAGTTCAGACGACGGGGACTGTGAGCCCTTGACCTTAGTAGTGTTTTATTTTGCTTCCGCTTGAGTGACTATGTAGTGAGGATTTGATGTAGCGGGCTTAAGCCCTTTTTTTCAGTACATTTATATATTTTGTGGACTCTCCCTTTGTAGTGACATATTTACTCTGATGTGGTATACTTTTGGTTAGAGTTTTATCACTCTTGTGCTTATTCTACTTTTATTGCTTTTCTGTGATCGAATCGGCCGGTAGAATCGGCGATTTGCGGTGATGACCCTTCAGGGCATGAAAGTGTCACTACAAAGCGGCGGTTCTGGGCCTAAGACCTCGGTGAAAAAGGGGGGGGGGGGGTCTTACAAGTGGCATCATAGCAAACCTCGATCGAAAAGTAACAGTCCACAACCTTTGGGTCACCCCCGCGCAAGTTTAGTTTGGAGACAAACTAAGAAGCGGAAACAGTGGTGTGCCCATATGAGGGATCACATGGATATTGTCCACTTTATTTAGGTTTGAGTCGATTGCCTACTAATGAAGTTTGTTTTGCAGCCCCTAGCTCAGTCCACTCCATAAGGCGGAGCCCAGCAGACTCCGGACGTTGCACCACCTCCCCCGGTCCCCACTCCATTCCTATAGTCGGAGATGGGACAAACTCTGACAACCATCTTGGAAGCTTTTAGGGCCCAACATGTTCCGGCTTCGTAGCCAAACCCAGGGGCCAACTGGCTGAGCATTTTCCGAGGACTTGCTCCCCCATCTTACTTGGGGACTGAGTCGGCTGTTCGAATAGAGGAGTGGCTAGATATTATGTACGAGATGCTTATCGGGATACGATGCCCTTGGGAGGAGAGGGTGCCCTTGGTGATCTCCTGCCTGGAGTCGCATGCAAAGAGATGGTTGAAGACCTCGCTGGACATGACATTTGCGGATAGGGAAGTAGCAGAGATTTCTTGGGAGGGTTTCAGGGGCGCGCTATTGGAACACTTTGTTCCAAAGTCGGCCAGGGATGAGCTGGAGGATAGATTTTTACAGTTGAGACAGGGGAACAAGATGGTGGTGGAGTACCACCGCGAGTTCAACCATCTATCCCGGTTTGCAGACTCTTATCAGTTAGACGAGGTAGGATATACCAAAAGGTTCTACAAGGGACTATGAGAGGAGTTGAGGGAGACTCTACTATTTGTATCCTACTGGCCCATTTCCCGGATACTAGAGATGGCAAAAAGGATAGAGGCTGATTGGCAAGCTACTCGGAGCCGGAAATGGCCGACGGAGGATCAGGGTCGAGGAGCAATGAACGATCAGAGACGAGCCCGTATCACGGAAGGGAGAAGGGTCGAGGACCAGCCTCATCTGGAGGCAAGACAGGAGACAAGGGAGCCAGTGGTGGTGGCTCCACCACCTCTTCAGACACGAGAAGGATAGAGACCCGGGGGAATGACATATCCCCCTTCAGAATGCTTCAATTGCCATCAGGTGGGGCACATCAGGAGGAACTACCCCATGAGGGGGGCACGCCCTCCAGCACCATCGGCTACCCACCCAGCGCAGTATCTTGGAGGCCGAGGTCGTGGCCGAGGACGTGGATACCAGGGTGGGGATCGTAGACAAGAAAGGGATCAGGTGTATGCTTTGGACCTGGCGCGGCCTCGGAACCCAGAGCAGGTCATAGCAGGTACGCCAAGATGTTTAATTGTTTAAATATAATTCCCTTCCTCAGTTGTCAAATTTTTAGAAACTGCACTATGTAGAATAAATAGGAAAGAAAACTCGTTATAGAATACTAAGACATTTAACTGGCCCAGGTATAGTCTTCATCAGCGGCAAGCCCGCCTATACGCTGTTCGACACGGGTGCTTCACACTCGTTCGTGTCGGAGGCCTTCATGGAAGGGCTGAAAGGAGTGGAGCGGTTCACATGCCTGATGAGGAGGGTGCATCTACCCGACAGATCGAAGCTATTCACCTCCTCCCACTGCAACATGGAGGCGAAGATCGGCGGAAAGTCATTCGAGGTATCGACAACGATCCTAAGGATGCCAGTCTTCGAGTTGATCCTGGGCATGACATGGTTGCACTGGAACCATGCCCAGATTGATTGCCAAGCAAAGAGGATCACCGTGAGGCACGAGGACTCTGTCATTATCATCGAAGGTATAAGACCTGCCTCTCGTATACTCTTATCTTCAGTACAGGCCGTTAAGGCCCATCTGCAGGGAGAGGAGGTTTATCAGATTCTATTTGAGATGGCGGAGGCCAAGGAGTCTGTGGCAGACATCCCGGTGGTGCGAGATTTTGCTGACGTCTTTCCAGAGAAACTGCCAGGACTACCTCCGCACCGAGAGCAGGACTTCCAGATACAGCCTGTGCTGGGGGCCAAGCCGGCATCTAGGGCCCCTTACCAGATGGCCCCAAAAGAGTTGGCAGAGTTCCGAAGTCAGTTGCAGGAACTAGTAGAGGCAGGGTTTGTCTGGCCAAGCTCTTCACCGTGGGGAGCCCGGTGCTAGTTGTCAAGAAGAAGGACAAAAGTCTTCGCTTGTGTATTGATTATCGAGCAGTGAACAGACTGACGGTCCGGAATACATACCCGCTGCTACGGATTGATGAGTTGTTCGATCAACTGGAAGGAGCGCATTTCTTCTCGAAACTTGACTTGAGGTCAGGTTATTATCAACTACGGATTCGAGAGGAGGACATTCCAAAGACCGCCTTCAGTACTAGGTACGAATTGTTCGAGTTTACATTGATGCCCTTCGGGCTCACTAATGCACCGTCAGCTTTTACAAGCCTCATGAACAGGGTATTCGATGAGTATTTGGATGTATTCGTCATTGTATTTATTGACGACATCCTCATCTACTCAAGGATGGAGGAGGAGCATACACGACACCTGACTTTGACTCTACAGAGGCTACGGGAACACCAACTGTATGTGAAGTTCAGCAAATGCAGTTTTGGATAAAGGAGGCGGCCTTCTTAGGTCATATCATCAGTGGTGCTGGGTTGGCAGTAGACCCAACCAAGATTCGGGTAGTTCAAGATTGGCCACCGTTGAAGACAGCCACGGATGTACGGAGCTTCCTGGGACTTGCCGGATATTACCAGAAGTTCGTCGAAGGATTCTCCCGGATTGCACTCCCTCTTACATCCCTGATGAAGAAGGAATCCCCTTTAATTTGGACACCACAGTGTGAGGCGGCCTTTGTGGAGTTGAAGGGTCGGCTTACCTCGGCTCCCATTCTCGCTCTTTCGTCGGGAAGGGAGGGATTCCAGGTGTACACGGATGCCTCCTACCAGGGGATGGGTGCCGTTCTGATGCAGAACGGGCACGTAATAGCCTACGCCTCCCGACAGCTGAAGATACATGAGAAGAACTATCTGGTGCATGATCTGGAGATGGGTGCAGTGATCTTTGCTCTGAAGATTTGCAACACTACCTCTACGTGGTTCACTTTGACGTCTTCTCAGATCACAAAAATTTGAAATATGTGGACACAGAAGGAATTCAACATCAGACAGAGGCGTTGGGTGGAGTTCCTGTCGGATTACCAGTACACCATGCACTACCATCCCGGGAAGGCGAACGTGGTGGCAGATGCTCTGAGCCGGAGAGGAGATACCTCAGGGAAGGGACCACAACTGATGTCCATGGAGCTAGTCCGGTCTTTCAGAGATATGCAGATATCCCTAGTGTCCGAGAATGATCCAGAGCTGTACATGGAGTATCTAGCATCGATGGTTGCCATAGATGATATTCGGGACCGCATCCGGGATGGACAGAAGACAGATGCATGGGCAGAGCCGATATTCCAAGCCTTGAAGGAGGGTTCGACGGGAGATTATTCACTGAGAGAGGGATTGCTATACTTCAGAGGCAGGGTCTATATACTCGCAGGAGGTCAGATTCGGGAGGACATCATGGCAGAAGCAGATTGTAGCAGGTATTTTATACACCTGGGGATCACCAAGATGACGGCAGACTTGAAGAAGACGATGTTCTGGCCGGGGATAAAGAAGGACATTAAATACTTCGTGACTCATTGCGAGGCATTCCAGCTAGTGAAGGCGGAGTGCAAAAACCCCGCAGGATTGCTACAGCCACTTCCGGTGTCAGAGTGGAAATTTGAGGACATCGCGATGGATTTCATTTATGGTCTTCCCCGATCACGGACGAGAAACGATTCGATTTGGGTCATCGTCAATCGGCTGACGAAGGTGGCCAGATTCATTCCAATCAGGAAAGATGACTCGGTTGGGGTACTAGTGCGGAGATTTGTAGAGCAGTTCATTCATCACCACAGGATGCCTATGATGATCGTGTCAGATCGGGATGGTCGATTCACATCCAAGGAGTGGAGATCCGTGCAGGCTTACTTAGGCACGCGGCTGACCTTCAGCATAAAATTTCATCCCCAGACGGATGGGCAGACAGAGCGCACCAACCGGACATTGGAGGACCTGCTAAGGATATGCATTCTGGATCGAAACGAACCTTGGGAGAAGATTTTACCACTGGTCTTGTTCTCCTATAACAACAGCTACCAGTCCAGCATAGGGATGGCTCCTTATGAAGCCTTGTATAGAAGGAGATGCTGGACCCCAATTTCATGGGTTCAGGATGAGGATCCGAAGGCGTTGGGATCAGATTTTGTAGAAGACACCGAAGCTCAGGTGAGACTGATACGAGACAGGATGCTGGAAGCATAGAGCCGACAGGCTAAGTACTACGATGCCCGACACCGTCAGGTAGAGTTTCAGGTGGGAGACCGGGTTTCCTTGAAGATCCGGCCCATGCACGGAGTTTTACGAGTGCGTGGTTGGAAGAAGAAGCTCAGCCCTAGGTATATGGGACCTTACAGGATCGTGGAACGGATCGGGCCTCTAGCTTACAGGCTGGAGTTGCCACCGGAACTGATGTGTTTACACGACGTGTTCCATATTTCTTCCCTTAGGAGGGCTCTACTATGCCCGGAGCAGCGGATTTCGACCACAGATGAACCGGTAGCTTCAGACCGGTCAGTCCACTTGGAGCCGGTTCAGATCGATGACAGAGGAGTACGGATCTTGTGTCGTAAGAAGGTTCCGTTAGTCAAAGTTTTGTGGAGAAACCACGGCCAGGAGGAGCATACCTGGGAACCACAGGACCTGATGCGACAAAAGTATCCAGAGCTGTTCAGTCAGGTATACCTCACAACCTCTCAAGATGTTCAATTTACTTTCCTGTTTTAAACTAGTAGGGCTGCTCTACGAAGAGTAGAGGCTAATCTTTTATTTATTGGGATCTTGGCTTTGCCAATCAGGCGAATTGGACATAGATTTAGGTTTCCCTTTAAACCCCACTTAGCAAACATGACGTCAAGATGTAATCTTTCATTTCTTATGGGATGTTACAAGTTTCCTTTTCTTCGATAGAAATTCCCGTAGGCTTAACCTTGATTTCGGGGACAAAATCTTTGTTTTGTTTATTGGGATTTGTAACATCTCATTTCCAACTAGACCCCTAAGAGTGGTTTTGGCCATGACTAGGTCATGACAAAACCCAAGGAAGCTAAAAAGGGCCAAGTGATAGAAGGCCAAGGTGAGAATCACCTTGGTCTGCCTATGGCACATCCTCATCACAAAACCTAGGGTTTGACCTTAGGGCTTCACCATGACTCCATGACCCCACCACAACATCACTAAACTATCAGAGGGTCCACTAGTGCCTTAAGGGTCTATTGGAGTCAATCCAAAGTGGCCAGTTTGACCTAGGACCATCATAGGCCTAAATTGGGCAAGGTGCCCTAACAAAGGGTAGTTGGCCTTTAACCCAACTAACCTTACCCAGGTCTTCCTAGACCTAAAGTGAGGTTAACGAGTCACTAAGGACACCTTGGAGTCAACCCAAATGGTCATGTTGACCCAAGTCAACTCTAGCCCTAAAGTGGTCAAAGTGCCCTTACTAAGGGATAAGTGACCTCCAAGATGCCAAGTCAGCCCTATCCAACCCTACCTAGACCTTAGGGGAGATCAATGGGTCACTAGGGAATCTTTAGGGGCAACCAAAAAGGTCAAAAAGACCAAGGTCAACCCAAGCATACCACTTGGGTCAACCTAGCCCAAATAGGCTAGCCCAAGTTCAAGCCTCCTCATGTGGCTTCTTTAGGAGAATGAGGTGTATGGATGGGCTGCCAATAGACCTCCAGATTGACCAAGTAAACTTGGTGACTAGGATAGAGAGTGAGCTTCATTTCCATGGTTATGGAGGAGAGAGAAAAATGAAAGAAGGGGGAAGGAAGGGGCTCGGCCAAGGAAGGCCAAAGGACACCTTTAATGGCTGAATTCAACTCCCCTAGGGAAGGGGAGAAGTTTTCAGCCGCTTCCTTGGCCACCAAGGGCCTGGTTCAACCCCCTCTACGATGGTCGAATGTGGCCATTAATGGCCTTAATGGCCATTGATGATCCAACCTCTCCCCTCCCCATCTGAGGCTTTAAACACCTTCAGTGGGCCGAGAGGAGGATTTCCCAGTCCTTACCTGAAGAAACCGAGCTTCCCCACTGTGTTGTTGCAGAAACCAAGCGGCGCCGCCTTCAAAGATGGCTTCCCAACGATCTTCTCTACTTCAGGCCGACGGCAAGGTCCTCCTCCACTCCTTCTTTCATGGGTAGTTCTTAGGAATCTTTAGGGCCAAGGTTCGGGCTCAATCGAGCCCGATCCAAAGGGAGATTTTCCCGTTTTTTCCTCAAAAATGCAACCATCGGGATCGCAGAAATAGGGCTCTCCGATGGCTGTGGCGCCACCTGGCGACAATCACCACCTCAATGGAGGTTATGGTGGCGGTGGCCGGCCGGGGAGGCTGCTGGATGGCCGGCGGCAGCCGCTTGAAACTGGCCCAGGAAAAATGAATCCTGGTCGTCGGCTCATGGTAGAAGATGAACGTATCCCGTCCACTTTGCGCCAAGATTCGTGCCATATTTGATTTTAAACTATAGTATATCAATTTCTGATTATTTAATTAGGTCACAGATTTTGTATTTAATGGTTTTAATTTTTAAAAATACTTATAGTCTAGAACAAAAAAAGTGGTCAACATAAAAAATTTAATAATCCATGAATAAATTTAATATACCTAGGGTTATCCTGAGATTCAAATGGATGCCCACCCTTAATCCATTGTCCAAATGAGCTGAGATTTGGGAAGGGCATCTACCCTAGATATACCTAGGGCCTGTCCAAAATTCAGAATTTTTGGAAAAACGTTTTCTATAGTTTTTAGGAAAATTTAATAATCCATGAATAAATTAATTACGAGTCATAAACACCTCAAAGCCCCCCAAATTTGGGTGGGATCTCTTATAGGGCATGTTAGGGCTCTGGTAAAATGTTCATCTCATTTGGAGATGTTTTGGCTAGGTATTGATCCAACCCTAGGTTGACCCCTTTTAGGGTTAAATAGGTCAAGCACCCCCTTTGGGTTTTGAGTGGTCAAATAACCTCAACAGAGGTTGATATTTTGGCCACTGAATTTTTATAGTATGACTCACCCTCCAATGGAATTTGGGGTGGTTAAGTGTAGGGTAGCCCTAGAACCCTAGGGTAGGTTCCCTAATGGGGATTTTTAGGGTTTGAAGATCATAGGGTCAAATGACCTTGGATTGACTTGAAACTTTGTGGAGAGGATCGTAGGATTAGTATTGTTCTTTGGTTAAAATTTTAGGGAATTTGGAAGTCTTAAACCCCCTCAAAACCCTAACTCTAGCTTAGGGCACAAACCTTGTAGGGATAGAAAATGTCACAAAAACTCTTTGAAAAGTGATGAGATTTGGGTTGAGTAGTTTTTAAGGGAGTAGAAGCTATGGAGATTTTATTATGAATTTAGAATTATTATTTTGGATACTTCATTAACAAATTGGTAATTTGTATTATTTACTTAGAAATTTATTAAGATGAAACTACTTACTGGAAATTGATGAAATTTAGCCATAAGACTTATTACTACGTTTTAAAGCTCTGTGAATTTTTATAGAATTTTTGGATGATTATTTTTAAGGGTTTCGTCATTAGGTATGGTTTCCCATGAAAACTTAATTCAATTTATTTTGGAGTCTAGCAAGCCTCTAAAATTATAATTTTTGTACAATGATCTTTTCTAAACCATATTAAGATTTTGTTATTTTTGCATAATGTTCTGATGAATAATGTTGGTACTTCCTTCTTTACATATGATTAAGGGAAATATTTTGGATAAATTAATTAGAAGTCAAATATTTTCTGAAGAATTATGGAAATTTGTATCTTGTCAAATATCTTTGTTAATTTAGTGATCAAAATTTTTGGGTGGCCATTACTTGAGTAGATCATATAGTTCATGTTCAAAATTGCTCATGGCCAAACATTTGGGAAAATTCAATAAATATCAAATTAATTAAAAAAATTATGGATCTCTGATTTTAGACTAAATTTATTATGATAGACGTTTGGTAAAATTTATAGGAGATTTGGAAGACAATCAAGAGTACCTCCTTTATACATCTCATATAGTATAGGGTGGTCTGCATATAGTAACTGCGGAAACTGAACTAGAGTGGGTTTGAATTTTGAAGAGTTGACTCCTCAGTAGGGTGCTGGTTTGGGTAATAAAGGAGTTCATCATTGGAAGACGGGAATAGAAGAGTGAGAGGTTGACTAGTGTTAGGTGGTGCTCAGGATCGGCAAAAGATCGTCCTTCCCGTAGGGAGGAAGTGTTTAATGCACTAGAGCTAGATTTAGTAAAATTAATTATGGGTTGGGAAATCGGGTAGCAACCAATAATAGTAAGTGCCCTGCGAAAGGGAGCTTTGGGCGTAATCCCATCGTAGCTCCTAGTGCCTTCGAGAGCCCTTCACGGGGTATACCTTGGGCAGTCCTGGGCTAACGTAAACTGTAGGAGTGATAAAATCTTAAAGAGCAACTAGAATAATTAGGGGTTCACTTTCACACACTCCGGTGTCTCGGGAAGTTGGTTTGACTCGGTTGATAATTGTGAGGGGCAGGATTGCCCGACGAGCTTTGGCTCGGTTGATGTTTGTGACGGACGGAATGGTCCGGGGAGCTTTGGCTCGGTGCTGATACATAAGGTTGCATGTGAATAAAATAAAGGTGGTGGGTCTTCGGAATTGGAGTGTCGATGCACCGACGCCAATACGTTGACTCGGCAAGTGTGGCTAGCACTTGCCAACAGAAGTCCGGTGCGCCAGCCGGCAAGAGTACACAGGAGCTCCGCTTAGTGCACCAGTATTGAGGCGTACGATAGGTCTGACCGGTAGTGTTTTACTAGTTTAGAGGTAGGCGAGGCCCAACCCACCGCTTCCGTCTGCCACTACGGAGGTATCTTGGGAGGTTCGGCTCTAGAAAGGGGGAACTAAAGGTCTGTGTGCACAGAGTCGGCTGGGTGAGTTGCACTTGCATGATCTCATCATAACCCACTTGCATGTCATAGTATAATCATAGCATAAAACCCCTGTCACCTATTGTATAAGTGGTATCAGACGCTTATACAATAGGCCCTGCAAAACGACCCCTTGGCCTATAAGCTTGTGTGGGCAAGTTTATAAATTAAGGTTAAATTCTTTATATATATTGCTGTTAATAACCGACACCCCAACGTATAAATTGGTATGAGACTTTTTATATGATGGGAGCCCTGTAAAAGATCCCCTGCTTATATGTTTCCGTATAAGTTAAGGTTACTATTCATACTTTACTTTACTACCACATGTACCATGAAAATTGCTAGTGTAGGACCGCTGCTATCTGTTTCTTGATTACTCTCCATCTTCAAGTCCTCCCCTTTCTTCCTCTCCGCTCGGTGCCTATGGGCCATATGGGAAGGGGTGGGGGATGATAGGACTTAGTATTTTAGACTAATAGTTTTCGAACCACATCATTTAGGGGATCGTGGAGCCCAACATGGAGGAGCAGCCCCGCAGGTCGGCACGCTTGGATATGGGGCAGTCTAGCACCGGATTTAAGACGACGAGGACTGTGAGCCCCTGACCTTAGTAGTGTTTTATTTTGCTTCCGCTTGAGTGACTATGTAGTGAGGATTTAATGTAGCGTGCTTAAGCCCTTATTTTCAGTACATTTATATATTTTGTGGACTCTCCCTTCGTGGAGACATATTTACTCTGATGTGGTATTTATTGTGGACTTTTGGTTAGAGTTTTACCACTCTTGTGCTTACTCTACTTTTGCTGCTTTTCTGTGATCGAATCAGCCGGCAGAATCAGCAATTTGCGGCGATGACCATTCAGGGCGTGAAGGTGTCACCGCAAAGCAGCGGTTCTAGGCCTAAGACCCCGGTGAAAAGGGGGGGGGGGTGGGGGTCTTACAGGAGGTAACCCTAGAAGGGGATATAGAGTCAGAGAACTCCGATTTGAGTACTGTCAGTTCCAGTGGCATCGTATAATCAATACAAGAATGTTTGAATGCGTCCCATTGCATTCATGGTAATAGGATGGATATGGCCGTTCCTAGTAGAACGCTGCAAAAACGAGATTTTTTGATATTGACCTAGAGAACTCCGATTTGAATTCTATCAGTTCCTATGACTTCGTATAGTAAATACAAATGCCTCAGAACTCGTTGCATCACAATCCGAAGCTTAACGACATTGTTGGAACACACTATTACTAATTTGGGCAAGGATCACTATGTCTTTTAGGAAATCTGTTTTGACCTCCTTGTATAGATCTAAAGGTCAATTAGAATTGAGTCTAAGGGTTAGTATTTAGGTTTGAAAGCTGCCCTCAAGACCAGATTTTTCAGTCCAGGAGACTAAGTCATTTCGTCGAGCTCAGGACGACGAATCGTCGAACTCCATTCGACGATCGCTGAGCTCACTTCGACGAATCATCGAACTCCATTCGACGATCTCTGAGCTCAACTTCAACGAGTCGTCGAACTTCATTCGACGATCTTCAAGCTCAGATCTATGTTCTTGTCTCCAGTTTGTTTCTCTATCTCTGAGCTCAGTTCGACGATAGTTGAGCTCAGATTGACGATCTCTGTTTCAGTCTAAGTCCAGTCTCTGAGCTCAGTTCAACGATAGTAGAGCTCAGGTCGACGTTTTTTCTGTTGAGATCGACGTTTTTCAAGATTCAAATTCAGACAGTTATGGAATTATTCTCAGCATTTATTTCAAGGATCTTGTAGCCATTTCAATTAATCTAGAGCAAGTTTCAAGGGATTTTCAAAGGAATGTTTTTATTGTACTTTCCTTAGAAGACAAAATGCAGTTAAGGAAGTCATTTATGATAGGCTTATGGCTATCTTGGACAGAGAAATATTCATTCAGATCTAAGGAATAAAAGATCAGTTTTTTTATCCCTGCTGTATAATAGAAGAATAACATCATCCACAACAATAAGGAAAAGAGCTGCAGATATTCAGAGTCTCAGAACTCATACAAGAACACCATCACAAAAGGAGATCAACATACTAAAACTTTCAGATCCCTTTTGATTCCAGTGTTCAAAGGCCATCATCATTCAAGACTCCAGACAACACACATTTCAGCTGCTACTGAAATCATCTTTTGCTGGAGATCAAATTTTCTGAAGGCCTATCACCCTACTGCAAAGCTTCACTTCCTGAACAACTCAAGATCTCAGGGGGAGCTTTGACAACATCCACTATCTTCTCTCTGATTGTTGACAGAGAAGATCATCTCATCTCTCTCTCTCTCTCTCTCTCTCTCTCTCTCTCTCTCTCTCTGCTGTAAAGGGTTTTTCAAACTCCCTTCAAAAGTTTGTGCTGGTTTTTGAGACCTTGTCAAAACTCAGTGGTAGCAAGACACCTGATCAAAAAATTTGGTTTGGTTTTTGAGTACCTTATCAAAAGCTCATTGGTGCCCACGACACCTGATCAACTCATCCTGCAGTGGATTCCTACCTAGGGTGGTAGAAGAGTGGATGTACCCAGATTGATTGGGGAACCACTATAGCTCCTTGTGTCATCTGGTTTCTTACTTTCTTTTGTTTTCTGCCTGTGGTTTGTGATTGTTTTTTGATTAGATAGATGCTATAGTTCATTTGCTTCCCTGTTCACTTTGGAATACAACAACTGTTGTAAAACGTTTTTAGAAAGCACCATACTCTATTCACCCCCCTCTAGAGTATATCCGATCTAACTTGCACTTTCAATTGGTATCAAAGCGAGGTTGGTTCAAAATACCACACCTTAGTGGTTGCACAGGCTAACACCTGAACCCATAGTTCCCTCTAGTTAGATCTGCTTGTTTTGATTTTGTTATTAGAATTATTTCTTCACAAAACATGGCCCAAAACAAAGATTATGCTAGCACCAGACCTTCAGTGTGCAATCTATCTAAGTTTGCACTTTGGAAGGCAAGGATTAGACTGTACATGAACTCAATTGATGAAGACATTTTCAATTCTGTTTTGACAGTGTGTCCAAGACCTCCAGAAAATACAAGTACAAGTGCTGTTCCACCTCCTTCAGGAACAGATGCAGAAATAAAGAAATGGAAATTGGCTGATGCAAAAGCTATGAACATTCTAGCCCAGACTATGTCTGATGAGATATTCCAAAAGGTAGCTGAATACAACTCAGTAAAGGACATCTAGGACAAGTTGTCTAAGATAGTCTCAGGATCTGCTGATGAGAGAAAAGATAGAAGATCTCATCTCATAACCCAGTATGATAATTTCAAGAAAGGAGAAGCTGAGTCAGTAGCAGACATGTATAATAGACTCAGTCTCATAATCAATGAGCTGAAAACTTTGGATAAGGAGATCTCATTGACTGAGCTCAATGATAAAATGCTAATGTGCTTCCCACTTGGGACTCAAGGATCTGACCAATCAAGGATGCCAGAAGCCTAAATGAGATCACAATTGAAGCTCTCTTGGGCAAGCTCAAGTCTTATGAGCTGCTCATCAAGAATAGAGAAGAAGAGCAGAAGGCTGCCTCACCAGCTATAAGAAAGGAGAAATCAATAGCTTTCAAAGCCACTGACGATCAGCCTGAAGACAAGGTCCCCAATGAAGAGCTGCTAAGCCTTCTGGCCAAAAAGATTTACAAAATGGCCGGGAAGGATTTTAGGAAAAGATCATACAGAGAGAATGACAAGCCAAGGTATGACAAATCAAATAACAAAGAAATTATTTGCTTTGATTGTAGGCAACCATGCCACATTGTGTCTGACTATCCAGAAAACAAAAACAAGGACAAAAAGGACAGGAAAGAAAGGAGAAAAGAAAAGGACTTCTAGAAGAGCATCAATGGCAAACCCTCCTCCAGCAAGAACAAACATACAAGGAAGGGATTTGTTGCTGAAACTTGGAGTGAGACAGAAGAAGAATCTGAAGCTTCATTGATGAGTCCACTTTATATACCTATTTTCGGACTCATCTGTGGTAGTTTTCACACGGTTGCACTTCACTTTTAGTTCTTTATCGTTCCTATTTCATCTAATCTTTATTTCCATAAGAAGTGCACATTTATGCCCGTGGTTGTGTATTTTGTTATTTTTATAGTTTGTACTCCCTTTTGTGATTGTCTGGAATGTCTGCACAGATTAGTGATTTGTTTCTCCTATCGGTATAGGGGTTGTGTGCGTGTTCCGGGATGGTTGTGAAACAGGCATACTGCGCACGATCATGGGATCTAATGCGCACGACCACTGGTCGTGCACCCCTGATCGTGCGCACTACTCTACGTTTTCCAGAATCAGCCTAGGGTAAGCGCACGACCATTGGACATATTGCGCACGACCACCGGTCGTGCGCCACTGATCGTGTGCATTGATTCCTCATTTCTGTTGTCCTGTCTGGGGTAATCGCACGACCATTGGACTTAGTGCGCACGACCATTGGTCGTGCGCCACTACTCGTGCGCGTTATCCCAGTTCTTCTTCCTGATATTCCATGCCAGTACGCACGAGCACCGGACATAGTGCGCACAACCACTGGTCGTGCGCCTGTGATCGTGGGCATTGTTCATTTCTGCATTGTATATATAGTGCAGGTCTCGCCCTAATTCAGAGGAGGATCCGGAGCTCGACATTTCTCCGCCGTTTTCCACCTTCTCCGCCGTTCCCCTTCATCTTCCACCCTAGGGAGGTGCTCCGGGCAAGCTTTCACCGCCAAATCCAAGCCGGAGCTTCCTCTCGGCCTTCTCCTTCATCAGTGAGCTTCAAGTAGGGTTTGAAGCCATAACCATCAAGCAAAGGAAAGCTAACAAACTTCGTCCGCTATCGTGAGACGAAGAAGACAGGCCATTGGAAGGTGGTGACAGCCCTTCTCTACCCCGGACGCAGTTGAGGACCGAGCTTGGATGCGGAATGACAACCCGACGATTCCAACCGTGAATCCTCAGCAAGACTTCGGATTCGGTCGATCTCTTGACTTGTTCTTGCATTATTGTTGAATATTGGTGTTTAACTTTATTTATATTGATTGTAGAAAGTAGCGAATAAGAGAGAACAAACGGATAAACTTTTGAATAATTGAAATTTTATTATCCAAAAAAGGTATCATTTACAAAGGTATGACCTCCCTTATATAGAATGGAGGAGATAAGAGAGAGTATACAAATAATGTGGGACTAAACATTTACAGTACTGAGCGGCTAGAAATAAAGGAGACTGCACAGGCCGCGTGGTTAGACAGATGGGTTAACCGCTCGACAACTCCAGCAGGATAGAACAGGCCGCAATGGGAGACCGATAGACCGCCCGGTCTCCAGGCTTCAGAGTGAGACCGCCAGACCGCTCGGTCAACAAACCGCTGGAACAGACCGCAAAGCCGCCCGGTCTAATACTTCAACACTCCCCCTCAAGCTGGAGCATAGATATCAATCATGCCCAGCTTGTCACAAATGTGGAAGAAGGAAGTAGAAACCGGCTTGGTGAAGATATCTGCCAATTCCTTGTCAGAGGTGACAAATGGAGTACAAATCTGTTTCTTCAAAATCTCTTCCCTAATGAAGTGACAGTCAACCTCTATATGCTTTGTTCTCTCATGGAAGACCGGATTTCTGGATATGTATATAGCGACCTTGTTGTCACAGAACATAGGGAGAGGACAGTCATATACCTCGCCCAGGTCAAGCATGAGAGCCCGCAACCACTTTAACTCACATGTGGTTGACACCATACTCCGGTATTCGGCTTCTGCACTGGATCTGGAGACAACAGACTGTTTCTTGCTCTTCCAACTTACGAGATTAGCTCCAACAAAGGTACAAAAACCTGATGTGGATTTACGATCGCCTTTGTCATCCGTGTAACTTGAATCTGAGTACGCCTCAACCCTCAGATGACCATTCTTCTGAAAGAGTAACCCTTTGCCTGGTGCTGCTTTGATATACTCTAAAATCTTCAGGGAGGACTGAAGATGGCACTCCCTGGGAGCTTGCATAAACTGACTGACCTTGCCTACAACATAGGCGATGTCGGGTCTAGTCACCGTGAGATAGATGAGTTTGCCTACCAAACGTCTGTACCTTGTGACATCAGATAGAAGAGGCGAGTCATCCGGCCACGCTTTGTCTTCTCCAATAGCCATGGGAAACCGAGCAGGTTTGGCACCTGTCAATCCTGCTTCTTGTAGAAGATCAAGGGCATACTTCCGTTGGGAGAGAACCAACGAGTCAAGTTTCCGAGAGATTTCTATCCCCAAAAAGTATTTCGGGGAGCCCATATCCTTCGTGACCAAGTGCTGACGGAGGTGCTTCTTTGTCAAGTCCACCCCATCTTGGTCATCGCCAGTAAGAAAAATATCATCCACATATACGGCCAAAACCACCAGTCCCGAGGCCGTTTTGCGAATGAATAAGGAGTGATCGGCCGAACTCCTTCGAAAGCCGATGGTAGCCACAATACCACTGAATTTGTCGAACCATGCCCGAGGGCTCTGCTTTAGGCCATAAATGGCCTTCTTCAAATGACATACACGTGTCTCCCCCTGAGCAACATACCCAGGAGGTTGCTCCATATAGACGTCCTCCTGAAGATCGCCATAGAGAAAGGCATTCTTCACATCAAGCTGGGAAATAGCCCAATCCCGGTTAACAGCCACAGAAAGGAGAACCCGGATGGTGCTGAGGCGAGCAACCGGAGAAAAGATATCAAAGTAATCAATGCTGTAAGTCTGAGTGAAGCCCTTGGCCACCAGCTGGGCTTTGTAGCGATCCAAAGTGCCGTCGGGGCGAAACTTCACAACGAAGACCCAGCGACAGCCAACCACATCAGTGCCCACGGGAGGAGGAACCAGGGTCCAGGTACCCCGTTCAGTAAGAGTAGCCATCTCCTCATCCATGGCAGACTTCCAATGAGGGAGACCAAGAGCCTCCTGGTAGGTGCGGGGAGTAGAAGTAGTAGAGATAGCCAAGGAAAAACACCTGCGAGAAGGAGAAAGCCGATCATAGGAAACAACTGCCGCAAGCGGGTGTTAAGTACACACCCGCACCCCTTTGCGAAGAGCAATGGGAAGATCCAGGTCGACGGGAGCGTCAGCGATGGGAGCGTCAGCGACCGGAGTGTCCGTGGCGGAGAAGGCTGGCCCGGGACTAGAGAGAGACGGCGACGGAGAGGAGGGTGGAGGGGTGGGTGGGGAGACGGACTGGGAAGGAGTCAGTGGAGGAGGAGACGGAGGTGGGAAAATGTCGAGAGGCGTGGAAGGAACGAAGATATCAGAAGGAAGAGAAGATGTAGGAGAGAAATAGTAAGCATTCTTGAAAAAGGTCACATCCGCGGAGACAAACTGCTTGCGGAGAAGGGGGTCAAAGCAGCAATAGCCTTTTTGAGTGGTAGAGTACCCCAAAAAGAAACACTTGGTGGAACAGGGGGAAAGCTTGTCGCGGGTAGCGGAGGGAGCGTGAACAAAGGCCGTACAGCCAAAGACACGGAGAGGGAGTGGAAAAGGTTCCTTGTGGGGGTAGAGAATGGAGAAGGGAGTCTGGCCGTGGAGAACCGTGGAGGGAAGGCGATTGATGAGATAGCAGGCGAGGAGCACAGCGTAGCCCCAATAGGAGCGAGGGACGTGCATCTGCGTCATGAGAGTATGAGCAACATCAAGCAGGTGACGGTTTTTACGCTCCGCCACCCCATTCTGCTGGGAGGTGTAAACACAAGTCGTTTGATGAAGCAGGCCATGTTGGTGAAAGAATGCGGAGAACTCATGATTCAGATATTCTTTGGCATTATCAGAACGTAAAACTTTAATAGAAATAGCAAATTGAGTCTGAATCATAAAGTAAAATGATTGCCAAACAGAAAAGAGTTCAGAGCGATCTTTTAACAGATACACCCAGGTACAGCGTGAAAAATCATCGATAAAAGTGACAAAATAGGAACTGCCCCGACCAACAGTGAGGATAGGAGCAGGACCCCATACATCAGAATGAATAAGATCAAACATGCGAGAGGAGCCACAGCCTTGCTTCGGTGGGAAGGAGGAGCGATGATGTTTGCCAAGCTGACATGCATCACAGTTGAGCGGAGAACTGGTAGGAGGTAAGTGGGGCAGAAGCTGGCAAAGAATCCGAGGAGGTGGATGTCCAAGACGAAGATGCCACTGAAGGAGATCTGTGGAGGAGGAGTATGCGGACAGAGCGGAATCATCGTCGAGGAAGTAGAGGCCGCCGCTCTCAGTCCCAGTAGCAATCGTCCGCTGCGTCCTCGGGTCCTGAAAAGAACAAGTAGTGGGAGTGAATAAGACGGAGCACTGAAGTTGCCGGCATAAAGTAGTAACTGATAACAAATTGCACGGGAACTTCGGGACATAGAGAGTGTCCTCCAAGCAAAGCGATGGGGTGAGTTGAACCATGCCCGTACCATGAACCGGGGACGGTGAACCATCCGCCACACGAACCAGGGGTAAGAGGTCATGTGTCTCAAGATGGGAGAAGCAATGAGGGTTGCCCGTCATATGATTTGTAGCACCGGAGTCAATCAGCCATTTACCTTGGGTAACGACGTGGGCACTACCTGACGTCATGGCCACAGAGGCAGACGGCCGAGAAGAGGCGGAGGCCGAAGAAGGAGCATCACCGGAAGGGCGAAGATGAGGATGTTTCTGCCAGTAGCGGTCAACAGAATGCCCGGTACGACCACAGTGAGAGCAGATGAACCGGGATGAACCCCGTCCGCCGGAGGGGCCATAGCTAGTAGGTCCCCCCCTCTGAGCTTGGTGAGCAAAGGAGTCCTGGGAAGGGGGGGAGGCCAACAGAGGCCGCTGGAGCAGCGAAGTAACAGCGGCAATGCGAGCCACAGTGGCATCCAAAGTAGGAGATTCCGCCTCACCCAAGATCTGCTGGCGGATCATATCATAAGTATTGGGAAGACGAAGAAGATAACAAACAACCAGGAGTTCCTGGAAGTGTTTGTGCTGTTCGGCCAAGTCCGCGGAGAAGGGGCGATTCTGGAGGATTTCAGCACCAAGAGCCTGAACCTGCTGATAAGCCGCAGCCGGAGACATGGAAGGGAGGGCGAAGAGGTCCGCATAGAGAGTATAAATGCGGGACGTCTGGCCCCCCTTTGAATAGAGAGCAGCGAGGTGAAGCCAGGCGCCCTTGACCGTCTCATCATGGCGAATGATGGGAAGGCACTCATCAGAAAGGTTGTTGGCCAGCCAGGTGCGGACAAGAGCATCACTCGCATCCCAGTCATCAAACTCAGGAGAGGTACGAGGAGGAGGGTCATCGGTGAGGTGATGACGCTTGCGTTGAGAACGAAGGAGAAAAGTGAAAGAAACGCTCCAATCGGGATAGTTAGAGCCAACAAGCTTAGAAAGAGTGCCAAGGTTGCCCGAAGGAGGAGGTGGAGAAGGAGCTACAGGAGTAGTGGTGAGACCGGAAGTAGTCATTGAACCTAGCAAGAAACCGCAGCGGTTAGAAAAAGAAGAAGCCGCGCGGACACAAGCGGCTAGAAAGCAGTCAAAGGCACAGCGGGGAAGAGGTCGTGCGGACTGAAGAGGCCGAGCGAACAGAAGAGAGGAGGAGGCAAGAAGCAGCGGCTACAACAAGTCGCAGGCCGGGCGAACAGAAACAGGCCGCAACGACTAGGAAGTCGGAGAGGCAAGAAAGAACCAGGAGCATGGCGACAACGGAACAGGTCGCCGCGACGAATAGCAGTAGGAGAAGAGAACCAAGAAGAAGCAAGCTGCGCGAATAGGGCAGCGGACAGAAACAAGCCGCGCGAACAGGGCAGCGGACAGAAGAGAAGGCAAGCCGCGAGACAGGTCGCAGAAAGTGGAAAACAAGCCGCGAACAGCTGAGAGCACACAGAATCAGGAGGAAATGACCGTGTCCTCTGATACCATGTAGAAAGTAGCGAATAAGAGAGAACAAACGGATAAACTTTTGAATAATTGAAATTTTATTATCCAAAAAGGTATCATTTACAAAGGTATGACCTCCCTTATATAGAATGGAGGAGATAAGAGAGAGAGTATACAAACAATGTGGGACTAAACATTTACAGTACTGAGCGGCTAGAAATAAAGGAGACCGCACAGGCCGCGCGGTTAGACAGATGGGTTAACCGCTCGGCAACTCCAGCAGGATAGAATAGGCCGCAATGGGAGACCGATAGACCGCCCGGTCTCCAGGCTTCAGAGTGAGACCGCCAGACCGCTCGGTCAACAAACCGCTGGAACAGACCGCAAAGCCGCCCGGTCTAATACTTCAACATTGATGAAGTATGCTTAGTTTGTAAAATTATTTTATACAATCATGTCTATGTGATTTTGATTGTTTTCGTTATTTACTTGAGTTGTGCTATATTCCATCCACCACCATCCACCCTTGCCGCACTAGCAATTGCTAGTGGCGTGCGTTGCGAAGAGGTGCTCATGACCCTCATTCCGCCATTCTAACCACCTCATCTGCTAGCCTACTCGCCCATCCGCCTAGCGATTCGGTGCATAGCGGCCCGACTAGTCTTCCATCCCGCCTGGCGAAGCATCACATAGCGGCGTTGCATAGGAGTAGTTGTTAGCCTTTTATTTTTTGTTTCCGCAAACATCAAACCCCCCCCTTAGTTAGCTCCGACCTGAGGACTTCAATCTCAAGTCCTCCTCGAAATTAACTCCACCTTACTGTGTTCCTTGTGAGATCGATACTTGGGAAAACCCCGATTTTATATTACTTGTGCGACCAGTTCACTGCCGTGATCTATAACATCAAGTTTTTGGCGCCGTTGTCGGGGAACACAGTCGTGTGAGTTTCTGGAGAGGGAGACGTGAGATTGCTTTCCTTTTCCTTTGTAAATCGCTTTTGTTTTGTTCTATTTCTCTTTTGCCTGCCTTTTTCTTGTTTGTTTAGGCAATTGTAGTAATATATTGTTGGATTTAGTAATTTGCACAATTTATTTTGAATCTGCTGTTTCTACACCATGTGGGGATATTCGTATGCCCAATGTCGTTGGTGTGGGAAGCCTTCCCACGCTAGTCATGTATGCCCTACGAGAGATATTGAGCATAAGCCTCAGCGCACAATGCATGATATGCTGTATTCGTACAGCCTTTCGAACACTGTGCCCCGAGCTTATGGTCAATCGTCCTCGCCACATACACCATTCTCCTATTCCTCTCCTGCCCCACAAGGACCACAGCGTAATGGGAGAAAGTGTTTGTATTGTCATAGAACAAATCATGTCCTGAAGGATTGTGCCGAGTACCTCCGTGTTATGGAAGAGGATGATGGGCCGGACATCCGAATCATCCCGACTCCTACCCTTGGTGGCACACCTTCATCATCTGGTTATGTATCCTTGTCACCTTCATTTGTTGAAGGGAATGATGTGGACACAACCGCCAGGTGTGTTGTTGATCTAGGCTTTGATATGGTTGAGCCCATCTCTCCTGTGTATACATCTCCAAGCGTGGAGTCGATTCTTTATGAGGAACCTGCGCTTGACTTTTATCCAAGCAAAGTTCTTCCGACTTTTGTGCATTCTACTTCAATCGTCTCTGGCGACATTTTCGACGATGCAACACAAGTTGAGGCTTGTGATACATGGGTTGTTTCCACTCTCATGGAGGAGGACAACCTTCATGGTGTCGAGGATTCTCCATTGATACTAAAGGAGGAAGTCCAAGTCTTGGTGGACGCCTCTATGGATCCGGCAGAGCCTTGTAGCATTGTCGACATTGCTGACGATATTTTTCTACCTTAGCCTTTGGGGAGTGACACCGGGATCACTCCCCCGATTATTTCTTTATGTTCTTTATCTCTTTTATTTCTTCACCCTCCTTCCTTATCTGAGCCTGTGCAGGAAGAATCTCCACGGGTAAGTTGGGTTGACATTGAGCCTTGCGCTCAGGCTGTCGACGAGTGCATCCTCTTGTGTGAAGAGGTTCCTACCTCCTTCACAGTGGAAGCCCCGGCTGTCACCTTCGCCCCCAGTGAACTTGTTGTGGACGATACCTTGCTGGGCAAGGAGTCTTTTTGTGGTGAGAAGAGTGAGGACCAGCGCTCCTTCTCTTCTTACTTCCTATTTCCTCTACCTGTGTTGGACAGATATTACTATTTAGGTAGAGGGGTAACTTTTTTATCACCGTATCGGTACCCGTTACCGCAACAGATATTCGGCCAGTTACCTGTGCACTTTTTATTTCATAGGCCTATAAGCTAGAACTGTTTAGAATTTAATAAGTCATGCTGGGATGACAATAACCCCAGTACTTATCTTCTATTTTCTGCAATTTTTATTTTTCATGTCTATTTAGTTTTAGTATTTATATGTAGTTTGTATATTTTTGTTTTATTTTTGCGGAGCTCACCCCTGCAGGTATTCTTGACAACATCGCATTGGCGGGGTTGTGATTCTTCATATGGCGGGCCTGCTTCAGGTTTCCACACGTCTTCTGGTATGCTCACTGGCTGAGCATTGGGTAACCTCTTCCCTTAGCTCCTTATGATTTTAATTTCTATATCATCTGTTATGTAGTTTAGTTTAAGTCTTGGGGAGAGATTTGTTACCGATTGCACGTACACATCTCATGTGCATACTAGAAGCTTTTATAGTTTTATTTTGATTAGTTCATTGCACTGCACACCACTGCACCCACTTGAGCGCGTGTTTATATGTTAGTGTGCCGCGAGTTAAAATCATTTCTTCGTTAGATTTGGGAAAATTATGGTGCTGGCTTAGGATTGTGAGACAGAGTAAAATGTTGACCTTGATGTGCTCCTAGTCAACTGCTCTCGTCTCGTGTAGAAATTGAAGTAGATTTAATTTTTCTGTATGCTTTTAGTTTTATATTTTTCTAATTGCGTAAATACTTTTTATTCTACTCAAAAGTTGGTGAATCCGGTGTGAATCCGATGGTAGCTTAGGGATGTGTGTAGACGGCCGTTAGTTTTGTATTGCTCGAGTCAGGAGGATGGATAGTCTTTCTCGTTGGCTAAGAACTTGCCCCAAGCTATTCTTGAAGCATGGGTATAGGTTAGTCATGAATGAGTGTGATGTAGGCCATCATTTTGGCCCGGTTGATATTTGTACCATTCCTAACGTCTTATCCTCGCTAGCCCCGTTGTGCCTACCCATTCTTTTGATTCAGCTCCACCTTTATTTCACCAAAGCCTCAAAGCCAATCCTAGTCGCACTCCCAAGTTGAGCTTTAGAGTTTTACATTTTAATGTTGGGATGTGATGTGGTGATTTTATTTGTGAAAATGTGGAAGTGCTCCCAAGTTTATATCTACTGAATTGTGAAAATAAAATGAAGAAAAGAAAAAAAATATATATATTTGTAAAGAAAAAAAAACATATAAATGAAAAGAAAACGTTTTAATTGAAAATCATTTTGGAAATGTGATTATATTTGGAGTAGGCGGTGCACACACCCATATGTTAAAAATTAAGTCTGGTGGTGTGGTGTACTCACGTGTATTTTGCTTAGTAGAGGGATTCTTTTTATGGTAGCTCATTTGGGTTAGGTGCATAGCCTTCTTATTTATCCTTGTTTACCTCACCGAAACCCAAGCCCCATCTCTTCACCTAAAGTCCTACTGATTCGTGTGTGAACCAAACCAGTGCCGTGGAGAGAATGCAAAAGGGCAAGCATATGGTCACCAATATTGGTGGATTCCTTTGGAGGTTATCCCGAGCCCCGATATTTGGCAATGCTCGCCTAGCGATTAGTCTACTTTCTCCCTACGCATGACCGAATGATTCATCGTGATTCCATTTTTGAGTAATAATAAAATTTTGATACGCATTGTGAAAAATATAAACTATTCTGCATACTTAGAAATTTCTTCTATTATATTTTTACGCACGCAAGCATGCGACTTCACATGGTACTTCGTATCTCAATTTCTTTGTTAACTAGTATTTTTCCCTATCTGCCTTGATTTTGTTTGCTCGGGACGCGCAAACAGTTAAGTCTGGGGGTGTGATGAGTCCACTTTATATACCTATTTTCGGACTCATCTGGGCTAGTTTTCACACGGTTGCACTTCACTTTTAGTTCTTTATCGTTCCTATTTCATCTAATCTTTATTTCCATAGAAAGTGCACATTTATGCCCGTGGTTGTGTATTTTGTTATTTTTATAGTTTGTACTCCCTTTTGTGATTGTCTGAAATGTCTGCACAGATTAGTGATTTATTTTTCCTATCGATACAGGGGTCGTGTGCGTGTTCCGGGATGGTTGTGAAATAGGCATACTGCGCACGATCATGGGATCTAATGCGCATGACCACTGGTCGTGCGCCCCTGATCGTGCGCACAACTCTACGTTTTCCAGAATCAGCCTGGGGTAAGCGCACGACATCTGGACATATTGCGCACGACCACCGGTCATGCGCCACTGATCGTGTGCATTGATTCCTCATTTCTGGAGTCCTGTCTGGGGTAATCGCACGACCATTGGACTTAGTGGGCACGACCATTGGTCGTGCGCCACTACTCGTGCGCGATATCCCAGTTCTTCTTCCTGATATTCCATGCCAGTGCGCACGAGCACCGGACATAGTGCGCACGACCACTGGTCGTGTGCCTGTGATCGTGCGCATTGTTCATTTCTACTTTCTATATATAGTGTAGGTCTCGTCCTAATTCGGAGGAGGATCCGGAGATCGACATTTCTCCGACGTTTTCCGCCTTCTCCGCCGTTCCCCTTCATCTTCCACCCTAGGGAGGTGCTCCGGGCAAGCTTTCACCGCCAAATCCAAGCCGGAGCTTCCACTCGGCCTTCTCCTTCATCCGTGAGCTTCAAGTAGGGTTTGACGCCATAACCATCAAGCAAAGGAAAGCTAGCAAACTTCGTCCGCTATCGTGAGACGAAGAAGACGGGCCATTGGAAGGTGGTGACAACCCTTCTCTACCCCGGACGCAGTTGAGGATCGAGCTTGGACACGGAATGACAACCCGACGATTCCAACCGTGAATCCTCAGCAAGACTTTGGATTCGGTCGATCTCTTGACTTGTTCTTGCTTTATTGTTGAATATTGGTGTTTAACGTTATTTATATTGATGAAGTATGCTTAGTTTGTAAAATGATTTTATACAATCATGTCTATGTGATTTTGTATGTTTTCGTTATTTACTTGAGTTGCACCATATTCCATCTACCACCATCCACCCTTGACGCACTAGCAATTGCTAGTGGCGTGCGTTGCGAAGAGGTATTCACGACCCTCATTCCGCCATTCTAACCACCTCATTCGCTAGCCTACTTGCCCATCCGCCTAGCGATTCGGTGCATAGCGACCCGACTAGTCTTCCATCCCGCTTGGCGAAGCATCGCATAGCGGCGTTGCATAGGAGTAGTTGTTAGCCTTTTATTTTCTGTTTCCGCAAACATCAAAACCCCCCCTTAGTTAGCTCCGACCTGAGGACTTCAATCTCAAGTCCTCCTCGAAATTAACTCCACCTTACTGTGTTCCTTGTGAGATCGATACTTGGGAAAACCCCCATTTTATATTACTTGTGTGACCGGTTCACTACCGTGATCTATAGCATCATTCATCCAACTCAAGTGATGATGAAGATGATGCTAAAGAAAAGGAATTCTGCATGATGGCTATCAATGCCTCACAACAAAGTTCTAATGCAGAAGAGTCAGAGTCAGAATCAGAGACTCAATCTGAAGAGGACCAGGTAATAAGTTCTTTTGATTTTAATTCTGAGGACTTTAAGTGTGAGTTTAAAGCACTATGTTTAGATTTATTAAAATCTGAGAAGAAAATCATTTCTCTCAGAAATCAATTATCTGAATACAGTACTTTAAAATCAGAAAACCTCAAACTCTCTGAGGAGTTGGAATGCTGTAGGGAGCAGATAGCCTCACTGAAAAGTGAGCTATCAGAGGCCAAGAAGCTTGAAGAATCCCTCAATGGGAGAAGTATCAAGCTAATGGACATCACAAGCACAGTGAACTCAAGATTCAATAGTACACTGGGCTTGGGTGCTTCATCCAGCCAACCTATAGTACTAACAACCCCAATTAAATTTATCTCTGATAAAGGTAAGGGAGTTGTAGAGGTAGCTAGGAAGAATTCTAACTTACCCAAGAAAACAAGAGTTCAACATAAATCGTCGAACGGAGTTAGACAATCATCAAATGCAGATCAACGATATCAGGCTAAATTGTCGAACTCAGGTCGACGATCTCTAAACCCTGAACTCTGTCATAGTCGATCTTGGAACGGAGCTCGACGATCTGACCCAAGATTGTCGAACTCAGCTCAACGATCATCGAGCAGAGATCAGAGCTTTGAAAACTTTTTCAAAGGTAAATCAAATTCCAAACCTAGGGGTCCTTCATCCCAAAGATTTAACCCTTATACTGAATGGATAATACCTCCAAGGAGATATCATCCTGAAGGCTTAAGTGTCAACCAGGGATGTCTTTTAATTCTGAATTCAAAGGTTATCAACCTAGGCCTAAGGTAAACTGGGTCAAAAATAAATAAATTATTTTATGTGCAGGTGAAGACCTATCCAACATCAAACCATCAATGGTATCTGGATAGTGGGTGCTCAAAGCACATGACAGGAACCAAGGACAACTTCACATCCTTCAAAGCCAAGCTTGGACCCAAAGTAATATTTGGTGATTCAAACGTTAGACTAACAAAAGGATATGGTACAGTTCAGATTGGCACAGTCACATTCAAGAAAGTAGCCTATGTGGAAGGACTGAAGCACAACTTGATCAGCATCAGTCATATATGTGATGAAGGCTACCAAGTGACTTTCAGCAAATCCTTATGCAAGATCAAATCAGAGGACAACACAACTGTGTTGACAGGTAAAAGGAAAGGTAACATCTATTTAGTAGACTTTCTTTCAACTAAAGTAGATATTTGCTTGTTTAACTCTATTAGTAGACCTAATGAATTGTGGTATAAGAGACTAGGATATATAAACCTTAGAACCATTGCTAGGCAATCCAAGGACAACCTTGTTAGAGGACTACCTTCTGGCCCCTACAAAAAGGAAGAACTCTATAGGGCTTGTCAATTAGGTAAGCAAACCAAAAATAGTTTCAAGTCACTTAATAAGAGTGATTCACCTAGGATTTTGTATCTGTTACACATGGATCTTTTTGGACCCATTACAATATAAAGCTTAGGAGGGAAATCTTACACTTTAGTGGTTGTGGATGACTTCTCTAAATTCACATGGGTGTTCTTTCTGAGGAAGAAGTCTGATAACTTTAAGTGTTTGACAGAGTTTCTCAAATGCATACAGAGTGAGTTCAATACTCACATTGCCCTAATTAGAAGTGATCATGAGACAGAGTTTGATTCTCTTTTTATGCAAGAGTTCTGTCAGAGTGAAGGGATCAGGCACACTTTCTCAGATCCTAGAACTCCTCAACAAAATGGGGTAGTTGAAAGGAAAAATAGAACCCTTATTGAATCTGCCACTACATTGTTGAAAGATGCTCACCTTCCTCTATCCTTTTGGGCAGAGGCAGTGAACACCTCCAACTATGTGTTGAATAGAAGTTTAATATATAAACTAAAGGGCAAGACTCCCTATGAATTACTCAGAGGGAAGAAACCTAAATTAGATTACTTTAAAATGTTTGGTTGTATTTGTTACATTCACAATAATGACAAGAAATACTTAGCAAAATTTCAAGCTAAAGCTGATGAAGGAGTGTTTCTGGGATACTCCATGATCAGTAAAGCTTATAGGGTATATAATAAATCAACTCTCAAAATTGAAGAATCTGTTCATATATCTTTTGATGAATCTAACATGTCTTTCAAGGAGAAGAATACTTCTACCATAGAACCATTGCAGGTACACTCTCTTGCTGAAGACTTGGACAAGTTACAAATTATTCAAAAAGAGGAAAGCAGTGAAGATGAAGAAGACATTCAACATCTTGAAGAGAAACTTCTTGAAGAGCCAGTTGTTGTACCACTAGAGGAAACAACAACACAGGTTGGTGAACAATCTACATCTCCTATTGATTTAGTAACATAAAGAGACCATCCAATCTCCCAAGTGATTGGAGACATCTCAGCTGGTGTGCAAACCAGAAATCAGGTCAACCAAAACCTGATGCACACTTACTTCCTTTCTCAAATTGAACCTCAATCCATTCAAGATGTAGAGCAAGATCCACACTAGATCATTGCAATGCAAGAAGAGTTGCATCAATTTGAACCTAGTCATTGTAAGGAACAAGGCAAGGCTAGTTGCTCAAGGGTACTCTCAAAAAGAAGGGATAGATTATGACCCGTTGCAAGGTTAGAGGCGATAAGAATCTTCTTAGCATATGCAGCACACAAAGGATTCAAAGTATACCAGATGGATGTAAAGAGTGCTTTTCTCAATGGAGATATCAAAGAAGAAGTCTATGTCAGACAACCCGCAGGTTTTATCTATTCAACTAATCCTGATTATGTTTTCAAATTGTATAAAGCATTATATGGTCTAAAGCAAGCTCCTAGAGCATGGTATGAGACCCTAGCATGCTTTCTTCTGAAAAATGAGTTTATAAGGGGTAGAGTAGATCAAACTCTTTTTATTAGAACCCATAAGTCCCATACCCTACTAGTACAAATCTATGTAGATGATATTATATTTGGTTCTACTGATTCAAATTTGTGCAGAAGGTTCTCCAATCTAATGCATTCTAAATTTGAAATGAGTAGCATGGGTGAGCTATCCTTCTTTCTAGGATTGCAAATCAAGCAACATGCTGAAGGCATATTTATTTCTCAAATCAAGTATGCAAAGAATTGGTTAAGAAATTTGGTATGTCTGAAGCATCATGTATGAAAACACCTATGCCTACTAATGCTGTATTAGATGCTGATGAACATGGGAAACCTGTTGATCAGATAACATATAGAGCAATGATTGGCTCTTTATTGTACCTTACAGCTAGTAGACCTGACATAATGTTTACTACATGCATATGTGCTAGATTCCAAGTAAGCCCTAGAGAGTTACACCTAACCTTAGTAAAAAGGATTCTTAGGTATGTAAGAAGTTGTCCAAATCTAGGTCTCTGGTATCCAAAAGATTCAACATTTGACTTAACTGGATTTTCAGATGCTGATTATACTGGATGCAGAATAGACAGGAAAAACACCAGTGGAACTTGTCAGTTTCCTTGTGACAGACTTGTCTCCTGGTTTTGCAAGAAACAAATATCTGTGTCAACTTCAACTGCTGAAGCTGAATATATGGCTGCAGGTAGTTGTTGTTCACAAATATTGTGGATTCAAAACCAACTCCTAGACTATGGCTGAAACTTTGAAAAGTCTAAAATATTTTGTGATAATACCAGTGCTATTTCTATAGCACAAAATCCAGTCCTCCATAGTAGGACAAAACACATAGAAATTAGGCATCACTGTCTAAGGGATAATGTTGAGAAAAATAAAATTGAACTTATCCCAACTGATTTGCAAAGGGGAGATATTTTCACCAAACCCTTGGATGAAAAGAAACATACATTCTTCCTGAATCAGTTAGGAATGTTAGAAGGAGGAAGTCTAAAATAAGATCCAAGATTTTAAATTTATAAAAATGACCAAAACTAGGAAAACATCTTGTTTTTTTAGTGTATAGAGTGTTTCTGATCTCTGAAACTCGCTCGACGATTTTCCCCCAGATCATCGAACGGAGATCGACGATTTCAGAAATCGCCGACCTGAGTTCAGCGCTTCTCAGGTAGTGCTAAACTATCTTTCTTCAGGTCAGCGATCGTCGAACAGAGTTCGATGCTCTCCAATATCGTCGAACGGAGATAGACGCTATTGATGACCTTTCAGTTTCCTTTTGAAGCCCAGATCGTCGAACAGAGTTCAACGATCTTTCCTTTTCTGCGTCGAACCCTAATATAAAACTCATTTTTTCGGCCGTCGTTCTCCCTTTGCGCTTTCATACTCTCTGCAAATTTTCTCTTTCCCTCCAAACTTCTCTACACTTGGTCATTTATTTGTTCATTTTTGCAGGAATCAATGACAGTATCAGTCGCCATCTTGGCCACAATGAAATTTGACGCTGGATTTGATATCGACATGTATTCTTTCAACAACAGTGATCAAATCTTCAAGGAGATTCTGGAACTTTCAAAAGAACAACAGCTAGTTACCATCATGACTACAAGGATCAAATTAGCTGTAGATGAGATAAAGGAATGGGTGTATACTGCCCATAACCTGGATCAGAATACAATGGTTGGAAGCATCTCAGGAACCCAGGTATCTCTAACACCTGCTGCCTTGACAATGGTTTTTCAATTAAAATCTGGAGAAGATTCTGTTGAACTTTCTGGAGAGGAGTTTTCTCATATGCTTGAAAGGATGGGTCACTCAGAAGCAAACCCTAGCAAATTGCTTAAGAAAAATCTGTCTGTTGAGTACAGATTTCTAGCTGATGTTGTTGGCAAAGTGTTGTTGGCCAAACACTCAGCTCATGACACCATATCAAGGTATCAGCTCTGCTTGATGGGTGCCCTAGTGGACAAGAAGCAACTCAACTGGGGAGAAGTTTTCTTTGACTTGATTAAGAAAAAGATTAACAAGAACTTTGTTAATTTTGGAAGGATGTTAGGGCTGTTCCTTCACCACAGATGCCCTGCACTGCTTGTTTCCAGTGGGATGCATATTAATGCCTCCAAAAGGCTCACCTGTGCCCTATTTGGAAAATGGGACAGACAGATTGTCAATCCCAGCATGCCCTCTGCAATTTCTACTTCAGGCACAAGGACTGCCTCAGTCTCTTCCCCTCAGGTTTCTGCCCCTGTAGAAGACTTGCCTGCTTCTTCTCCTCCTCCTCCACCTCTTGTTTCATCTACCACAGTCACATCCACCATCACAATTTACACACCATCTCCAACTTCAATTCCTTCTCCAACTCCACCACTCACTGAAGAACTCTTCCTTCCTCTACAACACTACCCACACCTAGATATTGATTCATCCTCTCATATTACATCTTTCACTCTCATAGATGATTCCTATATGGATGATTCTCCTTCATCCCCTCCTGAGCCCCCATCTTCATCCACCTCTTATCAACAACTACTTCAGGACATCATTGCTCAACCATCCTTCACACCATATATTTCCATTCCACTCTCTTCCATCTCCACAATTCCAATTTCCCAACCATCATTTCCTCAATCCACAGGTTCTCCACCAACATCTCCTGCTACTTCAACCTTCATTTCTACCTCATCCATCCCTACCTCTACTCATGTCCCTCTTGAGCAAGTAGATCTTCAAGCCCTTGCAGACAGGATATATGAGCTGATAGCTCCAAGGCTATCCCTCTTGCTGGAGACCTCTTTGGCTCCCCTTCTCAAAACAGTTCAGGAATTGTCTGCCAGGCTTTCTTCTTTTCTTCCTTCTCAGGAAATCCCTTCTTATGGGTGCCTTGATCCAGTTCTCACTGCATCTAGGCAGGGGGAGATGTCTCATGAAGTTGAAAGATTGCCTGCTGTTGTATCCTCAGTCCAAGCTCCAGTAGCTTCAGTTGCTTTCATCACAGTGGACCTCAGGTCAATGTTGTCAGTTTTTGATTCAGTGTACTTCAACTACCTTCCAATCCAGCATTCTGAAGATATTACTAAGGCCATTGTGCCTATTTCCAGATGTGACCCCAGCCTAATAAGCTCTTATATGCATTCCATCAAGGCTGTTGACACTGCTTCTTCTGCTGCTCCTACTACTGCTGCTCCTACTACTGTTATTGATGTTTCTGTTAGTTCTAATATTGCTATTTTTGAGGACATGCATATGACAGAGGCATTTGTTCTTGAGCCTGCTGTTACTGCTGCTGTTGCTCCTTCTGAAGTTGATTTTCCAGTTTCATCTATTACTACTGCTGCTATTACTGCTGCTATTTCTGAACCTGCTGCTGTCATAACTCCTTCTGCCAGTATTGCTTCTACTCCACTTCCTGCTGTTGCTGCTGCTACTATTGCTGTTTCTGCTATTTCTTCTGCTCAGTCTCAACAACAAAAAGATTACCTCAAAAGGATTGATGCAGTGTATGATAATCCTCCAAGCTCAGACAGTGATCAGTTTAGGACTGACTCAGATGATTCCTCTGCTACAATTGCAAGGAAAAGGAAAGATAGAAGCAAGACTATGAGGAGAGTTCCTCCAGAAAAAGTGAAAGATACAAATGACATTCCATACTACATACTGCATGATTGCCCTATCACAGAACCTTGGATGCAATACTCCAGGAATCAACAGAAGGCTATGAAAAAGAAAAGAAAGTATGACAAAGGTTCTTCCCCTTTTAATCCTCCTCCTCCTCCTCCCTCACCTGATGCAGGTGCAGGTGGTAGTTCTGCTTTCCAATCCTCCGCCAGAAGCCAAACTTCATATCAACCTCAAGGTAGATCCCAGTACAGAGGTAATCAATCTAGAGGTTACCAGTCCATAAGAGGACAGTACAGAGGAAATCAGAGAGAACTCAAAGTGTACTCCAAAGGATATTCCAGGCAACATCCTTATCCAAGGGAAGGATAAGGTCCATCTAACATTACTTCTGGTCCCTTCCCTTATAAGATGAAAGAACTAGTCTCTTCCAGAGCCCCTCTTGATAATTCTTCAAATAGATATGAGCCTCCTGTTCCATTTGAGGACCCAGAAAATAATCCCACCTCATGGACTCAAAGAATAAAAGAATTGGCTGCTTTGGACCAAATCAAGAAAACTAGAGAATAAGGAAGGGATACTTCAAATATCACTACTTTATCAGATCAAAGAAAGAAAGAAAGAGCTTGAGAGATACTCCTCCAGTAAAATTTTTGATTCAGAAAGCTATATGAAGTTGCACCCAGAAGCTGTAGTGCCCAGGCCAAAGCAACAAACCTCTCTAGGTGCAGTTGATGAAAGAAGATCTAAGAAGGAAGCTCTCAATCCCAACAGAGAAATAGTTCTTATAAAGAGCAAGGAAAAAGAAAGATTCTGTAAGATGACATCATATTTTATTTTTTGAAATACCTGAGATAATGTCTGTGTTTTTCTTCAATGTCTTGTTTGTTATATTTCTGCTTTGTATGTTTTTATTTTTCCAATATCTGTAAATAGTAATCCTAACCCAAATAGGGGGAGATTGTTGGAACACCCTATTACTGATTTGGGCAAGGATCACTATATCTTTTAGGAAATCTGTTTTGACCTCCTTGTATAGATCTAAAGGTCAATTAGAATTGAGTCTAAGGGTTAGTATTTAGGTTTGAAAGCTGCCCTCAAGACCAGATATTTCAGTCCAGGAGACTAAGTCATTTCGTCGAGCTCAGGACGACGAATCGTCGAACTCCATTCGACGATCGCTGAGCTCACTTCGATGAATCGTCGAACTCCATTCGACGATCGCTGAGCTCACTTCGATGAATCGTCGAACTCCATTCGACGATCGCTGAGATCACTTCGATGAATCGTCGAACTCCATTCGACGATCTCTGAGCTCAACTTCAATGAGTCGTCGAACTTCATTCGACGATCTTCGAGCTCAGATCGATGTTCTTGTCTCTAGTTTGTTTCTCTATCTCTGAGCTCAGTTCGACGATAGTTGAGCTCAGATCGACGATCTCTGTTTCAGTCTAAGTCCAGTCTATGAGCTCAGCTCAACGATAGTAGAGCTCAGGTCGACATTTTTCTAGTGAGATCGACGTTTTTCAAGATTCAAATTCAGACAGTTATGGAATTATTCTCAGCATTTATTTCAAGGATCTTGTAGCCGTTTCAATTAATATGGAGCAAGTTTCAAGGGATTTTCAAAGGAATGTTTTTATTGGACTTTCCTCCAGAAGACAAAATGCAGTTAAGGAAGTCATTTATGATAGGCAAACGGCTATCTTGGACAGAGAAATATTCATTCAGATCTAAGGAATAAAAGATCAGTTTTTTTATCCCTGCTGTATAATAGAAGAATAACATCATCAACAACAACAAGGAAAAGAGCTGCAGATATTCACAGTCTCAGAACTCATACAAGAACACCATCACAAAAGGAGATCAACATACTAAAACTTTCAGATCCCTTTTGATTCCAGTGTTCAAAGGCCATCATCATTCAAGACTCCAGACAACACACATTTCAGCTGCTGCTGAAATCATCTTTTGCTGGAGATCAAATTTTCTAAAGGCCTATCACCCTACTACAAAGCTTCACTTCCTGAATAACTCAAGATCTCAGGGGGAGCTTTGACAACATCCACTATCTTCTCTCTGATTGTTGACAGAGAAGATCATCTCATCTCTCTCTCTCTCTCTCTGCTGTAAAGGGTTTTTCAAACTCCCTTTAAACGTTTGTGCTGGTTTCTGAGACCTTGTCAAAACTCAGTGGTGGCAAGACACCTGATCAAAAAATCTGGTTTGGTTTTTGAGCACCTTATCAAAAGCTCATTGGTGCCCAGGACATATGATCAACTCATCCTGCAGTGGATTCCTACCTAGGGTGGTAGAAGAGTGGATGTACCCAGATTGATTGGGGAACCACTATAGCTCCTTGTATCACTGGTAGCTTACTTTCTTTTGTTTTCTGGCTGTGATTTGTGATTGCTTTTTGATTAGATAGATGCTGTAGTTCATTTGCTTCCCTGTTCACTTAGGAATACAACAACTGTTGTAATAAGTTTTTAGCAAGCACCATACTCTATTCACCCTCCTCTAGAGTATATCAGATCTAACTTGCACTTTCAGACGTTTATAAGCATTTTGACCGTTTTAGCACGCCGCAACACAAATTTTGAATATTTGGGAAATGATCTCCGATTCGACCCGAGTCAGTGCCATTGGATTCGTATGATCAATACGGAGTCAATCGAGTGCATTCCGATCAATTTTAAGGACGAGTATTCAATCTGCAGTCAAAACAGCATTGTCGTGCATTGTAAAGCATGCACACACAAATTGTGACACGACACCCCAACTTTGACCCAACTCCCAATGAGTTGGATCTACTTTGATAGCATGGGGGACCCATGATAGGGTTGAATTTGGTCAAACCCCCCTAAAAGTCCATTTTTGGAATTTTTCTCAAAGAAGGTGTAGACCTCCTCTTTATTGCTAGTTAGGGCCTTTTCTTCCTCACCCCTTGGGCCACCAAACTAGCAAGGGCATGGTAAGTGGGCCCTTGGCAAAATCCCACCACCCTCTTCTCTCTTTGCTTCTTAAAAACCAAGGCCCTATCCCACCAAGCCTCTCCCCTTGGATGGCTGCCACCTAAGTGCACTGCCCGCCCCCCTCTGATGGTGCCACCTGGACAGAGCAAGTGGACTAGAGGAGAGGTGCTCCACCTCCTATCTGATTAGTCCCACACAAAGTAGAGGAGGGGAGCCCACCCTGCCCAGCCTATAAAAGGCCATGCCACCCCTGCCTCCCTCCTCACAAACCCAAACGAGATAGAGCCCCACTGCTAAAGCTCCAGCTCGCCGAAAAACAATTCCACCACCCGAGCTCCACCACTACATCTAATGGTGTCTTAGCACAGTAACTCCTGAGCTGCACCACCTTAGGTGGAACCTCTTCCCACACCCCTTCGTTATCTTTCCGACGACCTGCATGTGCCTCCCGACAGCCAGAGCGCCGCTGACGCCACCCGAGCCCAGCTCCAAGTCAGGTGGTGGCCGCGGGTGGTGAGCCTTGCCCAGAGCCAGTGGTGGTGCTGGGGAAGTGCTACACAACCAGGGATATCCTTCCCTTGCGGTGGAGGGCGAGGTGCTACCGGAAATCGCCGATGTGGCGGCACCCGAAAACAGAGCTAAACTCTGACTGTTTTCTATGGCGGTGGACAGTGGAGCTAGGCTGTCGGACCACCATCGGAGAAGAGCCCAACCATGGCTCAGCGACTGGGGGTGGCATCGTGGCCGGGAAGCCACCAAAGAGGTGGGGTGGCGCGGTGTCGTTACGAGCAGAGCAACACGCCACCCTGCTCTGGGTTTTAAAATTCCGACAGTGGCCGGCGGCGTCAGGCCGCCAGACCACCTCCTAAGAGGTTGTCAGCCCCTGACAAGTTAATAGGGGGCAGTGCCGGCATCCAGCAGCTGCAGGCCGGCGACGACAGAGGCTGCCACCCTCTCCATCGCCGGGGAGAAACAAGCGCTGTTCGATCTCGGTGATGAGATTGTACCGCGGTGATATCCTGGATTGCCACCACTGCCTCACCATCAGTGCCCCCCCATAGAGGATACATGACCGATCCGCTGTGGGGGAAATTATGGCTGATCACCCGTTCGACTCAATCTTAGCCGCATGATCTGGCTATTTGCAACCCAAATTTTAACTTATATTTTGGTGAATTTTGTTAAGAGAAATATATGTTCCTAGTGAAAACGTTTTAAACATGAAAGTTGTTCCCCTTGATGAGGGTTTCCTCCAAAACCAATTTGAGAATTTTTGGAGAAGGTTTGATATTTATATAAACCAAAACAATATTTATTTGGCCAAATTGAAGACCCAAAATTTCTCGAAATTTTTTGGAAAAATTACCATGATCATTTTAGGTCCCCCTAAAGGTTGTATTAAAATTTGGAAATCTTGGGATAAAAATTGAAGTTTTTCTGATTCTTTGGAACCTAAGGTCGCGCTCAAAAATTAACGCGCTCAATTTCTTCAGAATTGAAAATCAGAGCATGCGACCACCATTCTAAGTTGAATATTAAGTCTGAAAGTCTTTGATTTCAAGGATAGCTAAACCACCTAGACGAGGGGGGGGGGGTGAATAGTTTTATTAGTTTCTTATAACTATCTTTTACTTAGTGTATGTTAGGTTAGCTTTGTTAGCTTGCTTTCAAGAACACAACACCAGCATTCCAAGGTATATAGTGGTTCCCCAGAGTATGGGTACGTCCACTCTCCCTCCCACCTTTCTAACAGCTTACTAGACAAGATACTTCTCCAATATATCAGCTCCTTAGAGGTTACACCACAATCACGCAGGACCACTCAGCCTCATCCAAGACCTACAACTCAAGCAAAATGCCCTACAACTCAGTGATCAACATATCACCAACCTCAGGCCAAAGGCCCTACAACTCAGGCTGGGAGGACAACCCTACCACAGATCCAAAGGATCCTACAACTCAGGCACAAGTGCCCTACCTCAGATCTACAAAGGATCCCACCTCAGATCAACAAATGATCCTACACTCAGGCATAAAGCTCTATTCTCAGACACATATGCCCTACCTCAAATACTCAACAGAATCCTACCACTCAGCTTTTATAACTAGGCTTACAACTCAGATCTTGAAAGATCTTACAAAGATGGAATGATTGTCGATGTAGTTCTGACTCTAGGGAAATGATCCTCGAGCCTTCTGCTTCCAGAATTAAGAAAGTCTCAGCCCTATATTCCTCTAAGTAACAAGACTAATGATCTTTAAGAAACTGCGACTTGTGCTGTAAATAACTCAGAAATTTTGCTTTCTGATCTTGGTGATGAAGACAAATGAATTAACTATTCTTAGTATTCTTCAATCAGCTAACATGTTCTGCAGGAACCAGATTACCCTGCTTCTTCCTGAACTGAACCAGAATCTGTTCTATCTTCTTCTCAGTAACAAGAAAGATGGCCTTTAAATAATTACTGCTTGTGCTGGAAGTGACCTGCAGATCTGCTATACTGCTTCTTCTTGAACTGACCCATATGTTCATTCCTATCTTATTCTCAACGACAAGAAAGATTGTCTTCATGTGATTGGTGCTTGTGCTGGAA
This sequence comes from Platanthera guangdongensis, assembly GCA_039583875.1. Lineage (NCBI taxonomy): Eukaryota > Viridiplantae > Streptophyta > Magnoliopsida > Asparagales > Orchidaceae > Platanthera > Platanthera guangdongensis. The sequence goes on from CM077156.1 coordinate 84,991,078, forward strand.
GTAACCTGCAGATCTACTACTCTGCTTCTTCCTGAACTGAACTAGATGTTCAGTCCTATATTCTTCTATCCTGAGATAACTATATACAGATTTCTTCTTCACAGTCTAGAAAATGTCTTCAAGAAGGCTTTGCTTGAACTGTGAAGTATCTGCAACTAGGGTTGGCCCTCAGCTGCTTCTTCTTCCTTTGAGATTTCCTCTGATCTTGCTGGAGCAGATGTGAATGACACCAGCTATCTTTCTTTAGCTTCCCATAGCCGCAGCTAGGGTTAGACCTTGCTGCACCCTCTTTCTTTCTGAGAGATTATTCTATATGCTTCAATCACCTAACCTTTTCTGCATAAATCTGATTGTTCTGACTCTTCTTCTGCCCTGATAAAACTCAGTTCAGATATCTTCTTCACAGATCCAAGAAATGATCATTAGGATTGACTCTGCTTGGATCGTGAAGCAACTAAAGCCAGTGCTCGTATTGGCTGTTTCTTCTTCCTCAAAGATTTACTCTGATATTGCTGATGGCCATGTTGATTGCAATAAATAGCTTCAGAACATTCAGATTCATCAAAACGATCTTCTTGTTTCTGCAACAATGACGGGGGAAGAAGACGAAGTTCCGCCTGTTTGCGAAAAGAATGAATCCCATCAAACTCTAATTTCTGATCCGATCTTATTGCCTTTTATAATCCAGCAATCCATCGACTCGATTGACATGTGTCGCTGCTTTAACGACTGATTATGACCTCATTATGAGTATAGAAGATTGACAATGCCATTAGAGATGAATTACAACTTTTCCGCAATGAATTTGAATTTTGTTGACTTTGTTGGCATTTTCTGATGTCAGCATCTGTGGACTTAGCCAAAATCAAGCATCTTAGTATAGGCGTTGAGTGAACAAACTTCACTCAATGTCAAAATACTTAGACATATTTCTGTCACTAGGCGTTGAATGAGTAAGCTTCATGTTGGGTATTGTATCCACAACGTACCTGATTTGAAGAAGCCCCTGAACAAGCTAAGGTAAATAGACAATGTATTTGACAAAATATTTCAAGTTGTGCTTGCAGTTTTTCCACGCTAAGTGCACACCAATGTCAGGGTGCAGTAGGTCAATATACACGGGTCTGCACGACGTAATCCCTCGTTGAGTAGATCAGTGTGTTGGCCTACGTGTACTATCTCTATTGAAGTGTACTTACTTTCAAGTACAGGGCTGTGATTATGCAAGAGCAGGCAAGGAGCAAGGATGGGTCAAAGAGCAGCTTTTGGGCAGAAAGACGAAAAATCATCCAAGTGAGAATCGACGAGAATCACCAAGTGATTCTCGCCGATTCGGTGAGACTCACTAGTGATTCTCGCCGAATCGTCCAGAATCACTGGCTGATTCTCGCCGTTTCTTTCATGCTACATTAAAACGTCCAAATCTGGCGCTAAGTCATATTCGTCGAGAATCATCAAGTGATTCGGCGAGAATCATCAAGTGATTCGGCGAGAATCACTAGTGATTCTCGCCGAATTGGCGAGAATCACCGGCTGATTCTCGCCGAATCGTCGAGAATCATCTTCGATTCTCACCGAATCTGACTTGGACAATTTCCTGGAAACCGCTAGACCGGACTCTGCCGCTGACACTGTTTTGAACCGGAATTAGGGTTTCTTCTGGTGGGACCCACAATGGTCATTTAGGAGTATACTTGTGTATAAATACACGCGTATTTTTGAACAGTATAGACACAGAGAAAAAGACGAAAACGAGCAGCCGACCTTGACCTAAATCGCGAAACTACTCCGCCGCCGCCGTCGCCGCTCGTGGTAGTTGGTCGCCGCTTTTGATCGAGATTCTTCCAGATCTCCCGGCGACAGAAGCCTAGCCAAGCATAGCGTCTCACGCGTCTAACCAGAGATCCTTTGTCTCTTGATTCGTTGATCGGGAAAACTTTCCCCTTCCGAATCGATCGAGACGATCGATCCTAGTGTGACCGTTGGAAGACCTTGCTAGCTTCGCTACGAAGTTTGAATCTCTAAAGTACAGCAGCCGTACACCATTGTCGCCGCCGATCCCGAGAACCAAGCCGCCACATCTCTTCCGCCGCCGGTTTCAGGGAGATTCTCTCCAAGAGAGATCTAAGGTTGTGGACTCTTCGATTGTCATCGAACGAAGAGGGACACCTTAGTGTCCAAAGTAGTTTGTATTTCTCGTACATTCTAGTTTATTTTTGTTGTAAAAGAACATTGGTTCCTAGTTGTAAGGGTTGAGTGCAACCCGTGTTGTGGGAGTGTTGTCTCCTACATGTGGAAGGGTTCCTTCCGGTAGTGCAAGGATTGGATTTCAATCCTGTTGGTGAAGAGACCGAGTCGTCCCTTGTTGGGAGATAGGTCGAAGGGGGAAAGTGGATGTACCCAAATCGGGGAACCACTATAAATAGCTTTTGTACTCTATTTGCTGTGCTGTTTTGTTTTTGTGTGCAGGTACAATTTTAATTCCGCAAAAATGCTGCACGTCACCTTTTCCCCCCCATAGGTGAAGCTATTTGACACTAGGTGGACTTTCAAGTGGTATCAGAGCCAGGTTCCTCATCAAAAAGGTTAACACCTTGAGTTGAATCCTGGTGCTAGTGTCAAGAAGAAGGCAAACATCTACTATGGACGGGCTCAAGTTCACATGCAAGATCCCAATGTGCACCAGGCTCAACTTTCCTATCTGAAAGGAAAAGATCAGGTTCTACATGGAAGCAGTTGATCCTCGACTCTTCATGATCGTAGAGGAGGGACCTTATGTCCCCACTAAGGTCTCCACCATAGATCCTACCAAGAAAGTGCCAAAGAAAATTTCTGAAATGGACAAGGACGAGATGGTGCTGGTGGGACTTGACAAGAAGGCGCAGAACATTCTGGTCAGCGCGGTCGATGACTCAATGATGCAGAACTTCTGCAACTGCAGGACAACAAAGGAGATCTGGCGGTGCCTGATTTTCCTAATGGAGGGCACTGATGAAGTGAGGGATGATTGGAGATCCCTCCTGAACCAGAAACATGAGGCTTTCAGACAAGGGCCTAAGGAAGAGATTAGAGTCACCTTCGAGAACTTCCTCAAGATTGTCAATGCGCTCAAAGGATATGAAAGAGTGTTCACTGATGGTGAACTTCATGATAAATTCCTTAGGTCCCTTACTAAGGAATGGGACACAAAAATCTGCGCCATTCGAGAGTTTGGCAGACTTGCTGAAACAGACCCGCAAATTCTGTTTGGGAAGCTGATGTCCTATGAGCTTCAACTGAACACCAGGAAAGCAGTAGAAGAAGCAGAGAAGGCTGCAGCCAAGGAAAAGACAGTGGCCCTAAAAGCCGTTCACTCCAAGAAGGGCAAGGGTGCGGTTTCGTACCGTGCCAGGAAAAAGGATGAGGAGGAGGACTCCGAGCCATGCTCCTCCAGCTCAGAGTTGTCTGAGGAAGATTTCTCCCTCATCACCCGAGAATTCAAGAAGTTCCTCAAGATGAGGAATCAAAGAAAGAGAGATGGCTCCTCCTCCAGACTTCAGAAGAAAAATTATTCTTCTGACAGGTATGCTTCTAAACCGAACAAACATCACTCCTCTGACATTATTTGTTTTGGATGCAATAAGCCAGGACACGTCGTGGCCGACTGCTACCAAGGCAAGAGAGAAAAAGGGAAAGGAGAGGAGCACAAATCCTCTAGAGATAAGAAGAAAGAGCGGAGCTACATCGCCAAAAGGCCAAAGACACTGAGTGAGTCGGATTCCTCAGACTCCAGTGATGATGAGGAAGCCTACTTCGGGCTGGTGGGTCACTCCGAATCAGAAGGAGAATGTCCCCCATTTACTGGGAAGGTAAAAGCTCACACCCCTCTCTCCGACTCTGAATCTGATCCTGAGTCTCAGGATGATGACCCTGAGGATAGCCCTTCGGCCCGTGAAGCTGAGCTCCTCGAGAAGTATGAGCTTCTGCTCAACACTTTCGAGGAGTGCCGTAAGAGATTGAAGGCTGAGAAAAAGGAAGTGAAATTCCTTAAGGGTGAGTGTGTTTCCCTAAGGGAAGAGATCACCAGTTTGATTTCTCTCCGACAGGAGCACCTTGACCTGACTTCAAAGCATTCAGAGTCTCTTAAGCTCCTTGATCTTAAGCAGGAGGAAGTCGAGAAGTTGGAAGAACAACTTGTGGCAGAAAGGAAGATCGTCAAGAGCTTCTCTATGCCAAAAACAGTTCTTCCAGTAGTTGATACCTTCTCTGCTCAGGCCAAAGGAGCTGGCTTGGGGCATGTAGGGGTATCTGGTTCCTCATCCAGGAGAAACAGGAACCAGAGGAAGAATAAGGCCGCCAAGAAGGTCTCTGCTGCGGAAAAGAGAAATGCCCCGCTCAGTCCTGTTGCGTTCAGAAAGCCTAGCTTTCCTTGCAACCAACATGACTTTGAATCAACCTTTGGTCATCATTTCCGGCCCTCGGTTGCAAAACCAAAGAGCCGATATGATGGTTGGACTTTTCCTCGCAACTTCAGTGAGAGTGTCTTCAAAGCACCTTATGAGGAAATCCACATGGGAAATTATGGTCAATTCTCTAGTGGCCATAATGGAAAGCAGGCACCAAGAGCCAAGCCTGTTATACTGAAGGAACAGAAGGTGAAGAAGTCATGTGACTGCAATCACTATGAGGCCTCCACCTCCAGATCCAAAGCCCCGGCTGTACCCACCGTTCCCAGGGTAAAGCAGGAGTCTAGGAAGAGGTACAACAGATTTGACTGTTGGTGTTGTGGCAAAGTCGGTCACTTTACCGTGGATTGCTGGTTTAATCCGAGGTATGACGAGACTCCCTATGTTAGAAATGCGAGGCCGATCACTCGTAGGGTTAACCACCCGAGGGGGAGTATGCTAACCAAGAATCTAGGACCCAAGTTCGATTGGGTTCCTAAGGGAAATTAATTTTGTTTTGCAAGAATGTCCAAAGGCCACCAAAACGCCAATATGGTACTTGGACAGTGGATGCTCCCGGCATATGACTGGGATAAGAAGCCTACTGCGTGATTACACTCCAGTCGAGAATGGACCCAAAGTCATCTTTGGGGGTTCAGATCGAGGAGTCACCAGAGGTTACGGTATGATATCCAATGGTATAATCTCTATCACCGACGTGGCTTATGTTGAAGGGTTAAACCATAACCTGATCAGTGTAAGTCAGTTATGTGATAAAGGTTATGACATTAAGTTCTGCAAGGATAAATGCCTAATAATATCATGTGCCTCCTCTGAGACGGTATTAACAGGCATTAGGAGCAGAAATATCTTCTGCTTAAATTTTCTTAGTTTAGATTCATCTACCCCCGTATGCCTAGTGGTAACAGGCAGTGCATCTCTTTGTGAACAATGGAACAAGAGATTGGCGCATATTAATTTCAAAACAATTAGTATGCTGTTTTCTAAAAACTTAGTAAGGGATGCTCCCGTTATCAAGTGCATCAAGGATAGCCCCTGTCCTGCATGCCAGATGGGCAAACAGACTCGGGCTAACTTTAAGAGCATTGCAGACAAAGACTCTTCCCGGTGTCTTTATCTTCTTCATATGGACCTGTTTGGTCCAATGCAAGTTCATAGCTTGGGAGGCAAGTCCTATACGCTAGTGATAGTTGATGATCATTCTCGGTTTACATGGGTGTTCTTCCTAAAACGAAAGTCAGATACGTTTGACATCTTCACTAGTTTTGTCAAGCAGGTTTAGAACGAATTTAACTGCTCAGTGGTCAAAATCAGAAGTGACCATGGAACAGAATTCGAATCTGGTGCTATGATAGAGTTTTGTGAAGAACAAGGTATCTTTCATGAGTTTTCCTCCCCGCACACTCCTCAGCAAAATGGAGTCGCGGAGAGGAGAAATAGAACTCTCATTGAAGCTTGCACGACAATGCTGAAAGACGCTTCTCTCCTAGAATACTTCTGGGCAGAGGCTGTTAATACGGCCTGTCATGTACAAAACTGAGCTTTGATCAACAAAAGCCATCGTAAGACGCCCTACGAACTACTAAAAGGCAGGAAACCAACCATGTCCTATTTAAGGATCTTTGGTTGCAGATGTTATGTACTGAATAATGGGAAGTACCCACGTACTAAATTTGGGGAAGAATGCTTCGAAGGCATATTCATGTGCTATAGTTCCCACAGTCGGGCTTATAGGGTCTTCAATAAGAAAACCCTAGTGGTAGAAGAATCAATTAATGTTGTATTTGATGAAGGAAGCTTGATTAACAATAATTCTTCTAGTGGTATTCTTGAAGATGCAGGTGCACGACTTGAACAACTGAGTCTCGATGAGATCGCTAAAGATGAAACTCCTAAGTACGTCATAGTTTCCACCTCAATGTCAACTGGGAATGTTGGAGATCAACATGGACCAAATCTCTTAGAAGAAGGAGAAGACCAAGAAGTAGTCGAAGCCCCAGACGCCAGACTTCTTGAGCTCCGGCACATGCGAGATCACCCTAGAGAGTAGATCATTGGAGATCCTCGCGCAGGTGTCAGAACTCGAAGAGGCACTATTAACGAGATTCTGCATCTTAGCTTCCTGTCACAGGTTGAGCCAAAGAAGTTCGACGAGGCGAACAAAGACGCGGCATGGATTTTGGCCATGCAAGATGAACTACATCAATTCGAACGATGCAACGTTTGGACGCTAGTTCCCAGACCACACAAGCAGAATGTGATTGACACCAAGTGGATCTTCAAAAATAAACTGGATTAACATGGTGTCGTCATAAAGAACAAGGCCAGGCTGGTGGCTCAAGGTTACAGACAGGAGGAGGGGATTGAATTCGACCAGACTTTTGCACCAGTGGCAAGGCTCGAGGCTATCAGACTGTTCCTGGCGTATGCTTCGCACAAAGGATTCACAGTCTATCAAATGGATGTGAAATCAACATTCTTGAATGGCAACTTGAAAGAGGAAGTATACGTCGCTCAACCCCCAGGTTTTGTCAATCCTACTTATCCTAATCATGTATATTTTCTTAATAAAGCTCTATATGGGTTAAAACAAGCTCCACGAGGTTGGTATGAGACTTTATCTAGTTTTCTTCTTGAGAACAAGTTCTCTAGAGGTAAAATAGATAAGACATTGTTTCTCAGCGATGTCAAAGGCAAGATTTTGCTGGTGCAAATCTATGTCGATGACATTATATTCGGCTCAACGGACAACAATCTTTGCAAAAAGTTTTCTAAACTTATGCAAGGAAAGTTTGAAATGAGCAGTATGGGAGAACTAAAGTATTTATTGGGACTTCAAGTGAAACAGTCTGAGGATGAAATCTTCATCTCTCAGACGAAGTTCACAAATGAACTCCTCAAGAAATTCGGTATGGAGAATGCAACCTCTATGAGGACTCTAATGGGATCCACTATATCTCTGGATATGGATGAGAAAGGTAAACCTTTCGATGAAACCAAATACAGAAGCATCATTGGATCCCTGCTCTACCTTACTGCCAGTAGACCGGATATCATGTTCTCCACATGTGTCTGTGCCAGATATCAGGTAAACACTAAGGAATCTCACTATGTCGCTGCAAAGCGAATTCTACGATACCTTAAAGGTTCGCCCAATCTTGGCTTGTGGTACCCGAGAAACAATGATGTCGAGCTAATAGGTTTTTCAGATGCTGATTTTGCAGGGAGCAGGGATGACAGGAAAAGCACCTCTGGGATGTGTCAATTTCTCGACAGGAGGCTTATCTCATGGAACAGCAAGAAACAGAATTGTGTAGCTACCTCCACAGCAGAGTCTGAGTACATCTCGGCAGGAAGCTGTTGCGCACAACTCCTATGGATCAGAAACCAGTTAGCCGACTATGACCTTCAGTTCACAGAAGTACCAATGTACTGCGATTCCTCCAGTGCAATTGCTATTGCCAACAATCCAGTATCGCACAGCAGAACGAAGCATATTGAAGTGCGCTACCACTTCATTCGGGAGCACGTGGAGAACAAGAACATCTCTCTCTGTTATGTCCCCATGGACAAGCAGATTGCAGATATATTCACAAAGCCCTTAGACGAGGCCAAGTTCAGTCTTTTCAAAACTGAATTGGGGATGCTAAACTATGAGGAGTGAAGACTACAGCAGCTCTAGGATCGTGCCTCTAGGGGGAGCCTCTGCCAAGAACTCCAGTGTGAGCACAGGTGCAAGAACTGAGGGGGAGCAAGGGGTCCAATGCTACAGACCCAGATTTGAAGAAGCCGAAAAGGGGGAGATTACCCTCTCGGCTAAGGCTAAGGTGGCTCCAAGTTTGCTCTCAAGAAATTGGTATTGGTAATGGATATCTCTCTTAACTAAATTTCAAGGTTATGATTTTCATTCCCTTACGCTTTATTCACCTTAGCTTGTAGGGTTTAGACTTCTTCAAATAGGGGGAGATTGTTGGGTATTGTATCCACAACATACCTGATTTGAAGAAGCCCCTGAACAAGCTAAGGTAAATAGACAATGTATTTGACAAAATATTTCAAGTTGTGCTTGCAGTTTTTCCACGCTAAGTGCACACCAATGTCAGGGTGCAGTAGGTCAGTATACACGGGTCTGCACGACGTAATCCCTCGTTGAGCAGATCAGTGTGTTGGCCTACGTGTACTCTTTCTATTGGAGTGTACTTACTTTCAAGTACAGGGCTGTGATTATGCAAGAGCAGGCAAGGAGCAAGGATGGGTCAAAGAGCAGCTTTTGGGCGGAAAGACGAAAAATCGTCCAAGTGAGACTCGACGAGAATTACCAAGTGATTCTCGCCGATTCGGGGAGAATCATTAGTGATTCTCGCCGAATCGTCGAGAATCACTGGCTGATTCTCGCCGTTTCTTTCATGCTACATTAAAGCGTGCAAATTTGACGCTAAGTCATATTCGTCGAGAATCATCAAGTGATTCAGCGAGAATCATCAAGTGATTCGGTGAGAATCACTAGTGATTCTTGCCGAATCGTCGAGAATCACCGGCTGATTCTCGCCGAATCGTCGAGAATCATCTTCGATTCTCACCGAATCTGACTTGGACAATTTCCTGGAAACCGCTAGACCGGACTCTGCCGCTGGCACTGTTTTGAACCAGAATTAGGGTTTCTTCTGGTGGGACCCACAACGGTCATTTAGGAGTATACTTGTGTATAAATACACGCGTATTTTTGAATAGTATAGACACAGAGAAAAAGACGAAAACGAGCAGCCGACCTTGACCTAAATCGCGAAACTGCTCTGCCGCCGCCGTTGCCGCTCGTGCTAGTTGGTCGCCGCTTTTGATCGAGATTCTTCCAGATCTCCCGGCGACAGAAGCCTAGCCAAGCATAGCGTCTCACGCGTCTAACCAGAGATCCTTTGTCTCTTGATTCGTTGATCGGGAAAACTTTCCCCGTCCGAATCGATCGAGACGATCGATCCTAGTGTGACCGTTGGAAGACCTTGCTAGCTTCGCTATGAAGTTTGAATCTCTAAAGTACAGCAGCCGCACATCGTTGTCTCCGCCGATCCCGAGAACCAAGCCGCCGCTTCTCTTCCGCCGTCGGTTTCGGGGAGATTCTCTCCAAGAGAGATCTAAGGTTGTGGACTCTTCGATTGTCATCGAACGAAGAGGGACACCTTAGTCTCCAAAGTAGTTTGTATTTCTCGTACATTCTAGTTTATTTTTGTTGTAAAGGAACGTTGGTTCCTAGTTGTAAGGGTTGAGTGTAACCCGTGTTGTGGGAGTGTTGTCTCCTACGTGTGGAAGAGTTCCTTCCAATAGTGCAAGGATTGGATTTCAATCCTGTTGGTGAAGAGACCGAGTCGTCCTTTGTTGGAAGAAGGTCGAAGGGGGAAAGTGGATGTACCCAAATCGGGGAACCACTATAAATAGCTTGTGTACTCTATTTGCTGTGCTGTTTTGTTTTCGTGTGCAGGTATAATTTTAATTCTGCAAAAACGCTGCACGTCACCTATTCCCCCCACATAGGTGAAGCTAGTTGACACTAGGTGGACTTTCACTTCACTCAACGCCAAATCACTTAGTTAGATTTTCTGTCACTAGGCATTGAGTGAGTAAGCTTCACTCAAAGCCAAATAACATAGACAGATTCTGTCTTACTCAGGCATTGGGAGCATTGAGTCCACTTAATACTTTTTGCCTTATCCACTTTCTGCTTCTCAGCCGTTGAGAGCGTTGAGTCCACTCAACACTTTTTGCCTTAGCCTTTCCGCTTCTCAGCATCAAGAGCGTTGAGTGTACAAGATTCACTCAACTATTCTGGTCTTAGTTGATTTTTATTTGACATATTATCTGTGGCTTTGACTAGGTAGCTTGATTCAACACTTCTAGTTGTATGGCATTGAGTGAGTTGACATCACTCAATGCCTGTGGATTTAGCCACTTTTCCGCTTTGCCAATGCTGAAAGGCTTTGACTGTCTCAACCCGTCTCACAACTTTTTGCTGTATGACATTGAGTGAGTATACTACACTCAACGCTTGTGGACATAACCACATTTATGCCTGTTTCATCTTTAGGCTTTGACTGCTTTAGCCTGTGTAAGATCCCCCTCTCGGATCCCAAAAAATGACACGAAGGGGGTCTTATACCCAGAACAGCCGCCTTGCGGTAGCATTAGCACACGGGCTAACCTGTACCACGAGACGCCTGTTCCACCGGCTACAACTAATATCAATATAAACATGCCAACCTAACCAAAATATAAACAAGAAGTCAAATCCACACCAAGCATATATGTCCAAAGTACATTAAAATAGAGAAGCTAAAACATGCTTCTACAATATATTAGAGTACAGCTAATAAAATTGCCCAAACGGGCTACATCAGAGTCGCTCAACACTCACATCCGTAACCGATGATAGCAATGGCTCCATCACATCAGGCCCTGTTGTCCTGACCTGGCTGTCCTACTATAAAGTCTGCGGCTGCTCTACCTGTAGGGAGACCTCCTAAAAGGAAGACGTAGCAACCGTTAGTCAAAAAGACTAAGTGGCATCACATCCGCTCCCCCGACGACTCCTCGACACCGGGCGGAGGAAAGGAACAAGGGTAATATAAACAAGTAGTAAACCAGGTACAAACAAATGGTAATAGTACATGAATAACAATATTATAAACTAGCATTTCTACTTAAGCAATAGTAATTCAACAAGTACATGTAACTACAACAGGTAAGTAACTTAACTTATAAGGATGCCCATACAAGCTTATAAGTTAAGGATCGGTTTACATAAAGTAACTCATCGTATAGGAGTGCCCATACAAACTTATACGATGAGGATCTTGTTGTTCAATGATATGACATGGTATGTATGCTATGCAATGACTCACCCATGATCCCACACATGCAATTGCGATGTCGACATAAACTATAGTTCCCACTATTCGAGCAGGTAGCTAACCTCTCAGGCATCAACCACCGTGGCCAGGCGGTGACAGTAGAGCGAGCATCTCTACTACTAGGCGAGTATCCACACTACTTTACCTAGGCCTCCGTACGCCTCAATGCTAAGAACACAACACCGGAGCCCATGCGTACTATGGCCCAGCGGGGTCTCGGGTAGATGTGCACCGAGAACACAGCCCGAACTGGCCTGGTGTGACCCGGAAGGGGCCTCAGAAGAAAGGACGAGGACACAACCCAACCGTTCACTTGGCACGGAAGGGGCCCCGGGACGTGAACACCAAGGACACAGCCCAACCGCCCAAAGTCTAACAGTCAACTCCTGTTGGTATGACGATCGGCGAGCCCGTAGACCTGCCACACTATCCTTAACCCAGGATTACGACACCGCATGTCGACTCACACCGCATGCAAATTCCACATCACCGTGGCATGGAAGTGGCCTCAGAAGTAAGCACGAGGGCACAGCCCAACCATCCACTCGACACAGAAGGAGCCCCGGGACGTGAACACCGAGGATCAAGCCCAACCGCCTGTCTATACCTCATCTCAACACTAACCCAACTAGTGACGGTCAACACCGTACTTACCTCCTTCCACAATACTACTTGTAGGGAGACTACGCTCTAAGTATTAGACTATTAAATTTCATTCCAACCATCAAACATACTCATGGCCATAGTTTATCCTTCTATATGTCATTCCAAATGATTTCAACATAGTATAACATAATGCACATATATAATAGTCTACCAATTTCTAACAAGTCATTTCGTTTATGTAAGCTTGCTTCACAATTTAGTTATATGAAATCTAATAAGTAATCTTCATCATTCATAGCACTACGGTGGTTAACATAAAATAGTTCACCAAAATCTCGAGTTAGTTTGCAAAATCGATTCCACCGAATCCAAATCCATATTATATAAAAATCCAGAATTTAAGTGCAGAATAAATCTGGACAGCAAATTCAACCGGCGATTCCTGAAGCTACAGAAATACGGTGAATACTGGTAACCCCTCGATGGAAAGGTCTTTCCAAGGGCTACAACTTTTATGTTCATACCACAACCCAGATTCAATAGTGTCATACTTGAAATCAGCCTTGAAGCCCGCTGTGTACAGAAAACAATTTCTGCATGCAAGATTTATCGGACGTCATATTCGTTCAGACTTCCCTATGGCTACAGACTTTGCCTGAAGTCGTGCAACCACTAGTTGGAAAGGTCTTTTCGAGGACTTCAACTTTCGCGATTAGTCAACAACCTAGATCTGGACATATCACATCTGAAAATGGCCAAGAAGATTGCTGCGCGCAGAACACAGATTCTGCATGCATCTTAAAGAGGAATGAACGACATCAGTTCATCTTCCTCCTCAAGTCGGTCTTCCAAAATCACACCAGAAATTCCTCCTCCCTTATTCACCCTCATGAGGCCGTGACTCTTCACGAAACCATCCCCCATCTTCACATAGAATTTTGGAGAGGTTGAAGACACCACTATCCTTAGAGCACAAGCCCTAGAACGACCTCTTCCTAGAGAAATCATCATCTCGCAAGTCTAGACACTTTTGAGTCGACATCTCACCTAGATATCTACAGATCTAGCACCAAGGGAGAGGGGAGGAAGCTCACCTCATTTCCGACATTTCCACTATTTCCGGCCATGGATCTTGTGACCCTTCTCGGTGGCATCTTCTCCTTCACGACGGCGATGACTCTTCTCCTCCATGACTTGCTCCAGCAGTTTTCCCTCTCTACAGAAGTTTCTCTCAGGAAAAATGACTGGAATAAGGAGTGAAAACGGCTAGGGTTTTCACATCCCATATATATGAAAAGTGACACGGGTAGGGACACGCCTGTGTCCTTACCCGTGTCCTGCTTGGGCAAAGCGTAAACAACGATTTAGTGTCGGTTCAATACTCGACACGGGTGGCGTGTCCCGACCCGTGTCCACTTAACACAGCTGTGTTCCCTGGCCATGTCCTTCTCTGGATATATTTCGACGAACTCAACTCGACACAACGATACACGGGTTGGGACACGCCCGTGTCGCTACTCGTGTCATACAATCCATCGATCTTGACACACAGTTTGTCGATCTCGACACGCTCTGTCGAGTTCAACTAGAAACACACACGGGTAGGGACACGCCCGTGTCACTACCCGTGTCATACGATCTCGATACACCTCGTCGAGTTCAACTCGACACAAAGACACATGGGTAGGGACACTTCCGTGTCTCTACCCGTGTCATACAATTCCTCGGTCTCGACACACTTCGTCGATTTCGACACGCTCTGTCGAGTTCGACTTGATACACATACGGGTAGGGACACGCCCGTATCTCTACTTGTGTCATACAATCTCGACACACCTCGTCTATCTCGACACACCTCGTCGAGTTCGACTCGACACACACACACTGGTAGGGACACACCCGTGTCTCTACCCGTGTCACTTCACATGGGTATTGACACGCCCGTGTCCTTCTCTAGACATACTCGAGTCATCGACTCAAGATCTGGCCATTCCCCACGGGTAGGGACACTCCCATGTCTCTACCCGTGTCCTGTGCTTGACTGATTTCTCCTCCTTTTCACATGTGTTGCCTTGTTGTTAGCACTCCCCCCAAACCCAAGTCAGCTCTCCTGACTCAAAAACACGCACAAGGGGCCTAGTGCGATTCAGGACGTTACAAATCCTGTAAACAAAATAAAAGATTTCATCCCCGAAATCAGGCTTAGGTTATGGGAATAAAAGCATAACAGAAAATATAATATGCTTTTAAATAAAATTACCTTGAGCAAACAACTCTGGATAGTGTTTTTGCTTCAAATCCATCGGCTCCCATGTATATTCCTCCTTCCCATGATTAGACCATAGCACCTTCACCAAGGGAACACTTTTGCGGTGCAACATTCTTGTCTCGTTATCTACGATCCTCACCAGCTCTAGTCGCACAGACCTATCAGACGCCACAGCACCATTAGTTGTGGGGATATATTGATCGGGCTACAACAATGCCTTTCGAAGCGATGACAAATGGAACACGTCGTGGAGGTTCTCTAGCTCGGACGGTAACTCCAACCGATAGGCCAATGGGACAATCCTTTCCAATATAGTATAAGGCCCAACATACCTTGGGCTGAGCTTTTTCACACCACGCACCCGTGACACTCTATGCATCAGTCAAATTTTCAGGAACACCTTATCACCCACTTGAAACTCCACCATCCGGTGCGTTGCATTGTAATACTTCGCCTGCCGACTTTGAGCCACCAACATGCGATCTCGTATCAGTCTAACCTCCGCATCGGTATCATCAATGAATTCAACACCTAAAGCCTTCGGGTATTCATCTTGCACCCAAGACAAGGGGGTTCTACACCTCCTTCCATAAAGAGCTTCATGAGGAGCCATGCCGATGCTAGCCTGGTGGCTGTTGTTGTAGGAGAATTCTACCAACAGTAAGAGTCTTTCCCACAGCTCTCCTCTATCCAACACACATAATCTTAACAAATCTTCCAATATCCGGATGGTCCTTTCAGATTGCCCGTCCATCTGAGGATGAAACATGGTGCTAAATGTAAGGCGCGAACCCAAATACGCCTGAACCGCTTTCCACTCCTTGGAGGTAAAGCGACCATCACGATCAGAAACGATCATCTTAGGCACGCCATGATACCATATGAACTGCTCCACAAAGAGGCGTACTAAGACATCCACATGAGCTTCTTTCTTCATTGGGATAAACCGGGCTACTTTTGTCAGGAGATCAACTATCACCCACACCAAATCATTCCCGGAGCGTGAGAGAGGTAACCCATGGACAAAGTCCATGAAGACATCCTAAAACTTCCACTCAGGGATGGGCAACGATTGTAGCAAACCACCGGGACTCTTGCATTCCGCCTTCACCCTTTGACAAGCTTCGCAGTGTGTAACAAAATATCTGACATCTTTCTTCATTCTCGGCCAACATATGGTCTTCCACAAACCGGCGCACATCTTAGCAATACCCAGGTGCACTGAATATTGAGAGCAATGAGCCTCTCTCAAGATATCCTCCCGGATTTTACCGCCCTTGGGAATGCAGAGCCGACCACGAAAATAAACGAGGACGTCTTTTAGCGTATACTAATCCGTAGTCCCATCTTCGATTGACTTGATTATCGGGGCCAGAGCCGCATCCATTCCTTACACCACTCTGATTCGGTCCCAGATATCACAAACTATGCTCATGCTTGCCAAGTACTCCATATACTTTGCCGAAGGAGCCTTAAATATCAATGTAATATCTATCTCCTCAATCATTCGAGCCAACTCCATACTCATGAATCGAGACTCTGGGCTAGAACCTGGTACCTTTCTACTCAATGCATCGGCCACCGAGTTCGCCTTTCCGGGGTGGTAGTTCATGGTGAACTCATAGTCGCATAGAAATTCCAACCAACGCCGTTGTCTCAAGTTCAACTCCTTCTGAGTATGAACGTACTTCAAGTTTTTGTGGTCTGAAAAGATCTTGTTGGGAACTATGTCCACATTAAGCCAGAATTGATGAAGTTACCCTGGAACTAAGATGAATTAGTTTGTATTTGATGCTTCGTTTGAGTTATGTGTTTGCAGGACTCCAATGGGAAGTGTAGACCAATGTAAGTTTACAATGGGTCACTAAACACAGGACCATGCAATATAATCCCTCATTCTGTGTTCCAAAGTGTTGACTCATGTGTAGCCTCTCTATTGGGATACACTTCATATTCAAGCTATATGACTATGTGAAAAGACCTGATGCTGATTCCCCTCTAGTAGAAGAAAAATTTCTGACAAAAATTTTTCTAAGTGTTTCTCTCGAGTAGGTCTTTAACTACTCTAGTAGATTGCTTGAGATATACTCGAGTAAAACTTTGCATACTCGAGTAAGAAAATTCTTCCTCTCGTGAAGTCAAGTAAAATACTCGAGTAGTTCACGGACATACTCGAGTAGCTTACTTAACTACTCGAGTAGATCATTCTTCCCACTCGAGTTGCCCAGAATTCAGTTTCTAAGTTTTTCTAAGTAAATCACTCGAGTAGTCCAAGTCATATACTCGAGTAGCTCATTCTGTCTCGAGTAGTTCATACTCGAGTAGTTTATTCTTCCTGTTCCAAATTCCTCTTTCTCAGAATTTTTCTAAGTCATTTACTCGAGTAGGTAATTTGTATACTCGAGTAGTTCTCGACACTGTGTCGAGTAGTTAAGATAAACTCGAGTAAGTCTTTCATATACTAGAGAAGATTTCTTTCCTCTCGAGTAGTTCAACCTGACTACTCGAGTAGCTGTTTTTCCCGTGTGCAGAATTTCTCTAAGTGTTTGTCTCGAGTAGTTCTTCTAATCACTCGAGTAGTTCAATTCTGCATACTCGAGTAGATCTTCTAAGTACTCGAGTAGTTGATTATATGTACTCGAGTAGTTGTCTTCAACCTACTCGAATAGTTGTCTTCAACCTACTCGAGTAGTCATTAATTATATACCCGAGTAACATTTCTTTACTTACTCGAGTAGTCCTTGACCTACTCGAGTAGATATATACCTACTCGTATCTATCACCTCAGTTTCTCCGAAATTTCTTCTAAGTCCAGATTTGACAGATTTTCAAATTCTGCGACATAATTGGTCCACGTGTACGTCATTAAAACCAATTATGTCAGTTATTAGTATTCTTATATAAGGTCATGTCTAATCGACAAACCATAACAAGAATTACAAGCTTTCAAGATAGAATATTATTGGAAAGAAATTTCTGCAGCCGTCTCTCTCTCTCCAAGTTGCTATTTCCTCTCTCTCTCTCTCTCTTCACGGAACGAAAGATGGCGCCGCCGCCGCTGTTCTTCTCCGGCAAGGGCTTCGATTTTCAGAGGAAATAGACTGAAGAAGTTTTACAGATCGAGATCGTTTCTCAACTGCTCATCCTCTTCCTGATCGTGTAAAACAAAGAAGATTTCAAATCTGGCCGAGATTTTCTTCATCTTTTCTGAAAGTGTCGCAAAGCTCACAAGAAGAAGATCCTGGTTGCTGTTTGCAGATTCGACATAATAATCATTGTTTGTATTTTCTTAAACAATTTTTCATTCTTGTAGGAGAAGTTTTCTCCGAGTGTAGGAGTTTTCAACTCCGAGTTTGTAGGAAGTTTTGCCTTCCGAGTTGTAGATCCAGTTGGTTGGATTGAGATTTTAGGAACTTTGTTCCGAGGGTAGGATTGATTTTCAATCCGAGATAGTGGAGTAGCCGAGTCTAGTATATTGCTAGATTGGTGAGGGAAAGTGGATGTACCCAAGATCGGGGAACCACTATAGATCTTGTATCATCTGTGATAATTTGGTAGATAGATCTGTGCTTTGTTCTGAGATTTTTTTTATTTCGCAAAAGATGCACAAATCACCTATTCACCCCCCCTTTAGGTGATTAAGGTTGACAACTATTATCTTTCAGATCTCGCAATGGACGCCGTATAGATAATGCCTCCAAACCTTCAAGGCGAACACCACTGCTCCCAGCTCCAAATCGTGAATCAGGTAATTGATTTCATGCTTCTTCAACTGTCTTGAAGCATAGGCAATCACGTGTCCGTGCTGCATCAATACCGCTCCCATCCCTTGATATGATGCGTCAGTGTAAACTTGAAATCCTTCCTTCCCAGATGGAAGTGCAAGGATGGGGGCAGAGGTAAGTCTATCCTTCAGCTCCTGGAACGCCGCTTCACATTGGGGTGTCCACTCAAATGGCACGCCTTTCTTCGTCGATGAAGTAAGAGGGAGGGCAATCTTGGAGAACCCTTTCACGAACTTACGTTAGTACCCGGCAAGTCCAAGGAAGCTACGCACATCGGCCACTGACTTCAAGGGAGACCACTCCTTCACGGTATGCACCTTGGTCAGATCCACCGCTAGCCCTGCTCCACTGATCACATGCCCCAAGAAAGCAACCTCTTTAAGCCAGAATTCGCACTTACTGAACTTGGCGAACAAGACATGCTCCTTCAATTTCTTCAATACCAAAGTCAGGTGCTCGATATGCTCCTCCTCCGTCTTTGAGTACACTATGATGTCGTCGATGAAAACAATGACGAAGATGTCCAAATACGGTTCAAATACCTTGTTCATTAGGCTCATGAAAGCCGAAGGGGCATTTGTGAGCCCAAACGACATTATAGTGAACTCGTACAACCCATATCTTGAACTAAAGGCCGTTTTCTGGATGTCACCTTCTTGTATTCTAAACTGATAATACCCTGAGCGCAAGTCCAGCTTAGAAAACCAATATGCTCCCACTAGTTGATCGAACAACTCGTCGATCCGAGGTAGCGGATAGGTGTTCCGCACCGTTAGCCGATTGAGTTCCTGATAGTCTATGCACAAACGTAGGGTTTGATGAGTCCAATTTATATAGTGTTTTTCAGACTCATCTGGGCTAGCTTTCACGCGTTTGCACTTCACTTTTAGTTCTATATCGTTCATATTTCATCTTGTCTATATTTCCATAGGAAGTGCACACTTTGGCCCGTGGTTGTGTATTTTTGTACTTTTATTGTTTGTACTCCTTATTGTGCTTGTCTGGAATGTCTGCACATATCAGTGCTGGGTTTAGGGGTCGTGTGCGTGTTCCGAGGATGTTTGGAAGTAGGAATACTATGCACGATCATCGGATATAGTGCGCACGACCACTAGTCGTGCGCCGATGATCGTGCGCAATGTACCCTGATTTCTAGAATCTGCCTGGGTTAATCGCACGACCACTGGACATAGTGCGCATGACCACCGGTCGTGCACCACTGATCGTGTGCATTGATTCCTCTTTTCCTGGAGTCCTGTCTGGGGTAATCGCACGACCATTGTACATATTGCGCACGACCACCGGTCGTGCGCCATTACTCGTGCGTAGTACCCCAGTTCTTCTTCCTAATATGCCATGCCAGTGCGCACGATCACTAGACATAGTGCGCACGACCACTGGTCGTGCGCCCGTGATCGTGCACAATGTTCAATTCTGCTTTCTATAAATATGCAGGTGCCGCCCTATTTCCAAATAACTCATTTTGCCTCCACCTTTTTCATCTCCGAGGTAGGATTCTGCCATCGTCCTTCAATCTCCACCCTAGGGAGGTGCTCCGGGCGTGCTTTCACCGCCAAATCTAAGCCGGAGCTCACTCTCGGCCTCCTCCTTCACCCTTGAGCTTCAGGAAGGGCTAGACCTAGCTATCTCCACCAAGCTAGGAGAAGTTGTGTCATCCTCCACCGAATCGTGACACGAAGAAGACGGGCCATTGGAAGGTGGTGACAGCCCTTCTCTACCCCAGACGCAGTTGATGACCGTGATTGGACGCGGATTGATAACCCGACGATTCCAACCGTGAATCCTCAGCAAGACTTTGGATCCGGTCGATTTCACACACTTTTCTTCTCTTGTTGTTGATGGTTTAGTTGAACTCTTTGTATTTGATGAATTTATGTTTAGTGTAATATACATTTATGTGTAATCATGTCTATGTGATTGGATGTTTTCGTTATTTACTTGAGGTGCGCCATATTCCATCCACCACCATCCACCCTTGCCGCACTAGCAATTGCTAGTGGCGTACGTAGCGAAGAGGTGCTCACGACCCTCATTCCACCATTCTAACCACCTCATCCGCAAGCCTACTCATCCATCTGCCCAGCGATTCGGTGCATAGCGGCCCGACTAGTCTTCCATCCCGCCTGGCGAAGCATCGCATAGCGGTGTTGCATATGAGTAGTTGTTAGATTTTTACTTTCTTTTTATTGCAACAATCAAAACCCCCTTAGTTAACTCCGACCTAAGAACTTCAATCTCAAGTCCTCCTCAAAATTAACTCCACCTTACTGTGTTCCTTGAGAGATCGATACTTGGGAAAACTCGCCCATTTTATATTACTTGTGCGACTGGTTCACTGCCGTGATCTTTAGCATCAAGTTTTTGGTGCCGTTGCCGGGGAACACAGTCGTGTGAGTTTTTGGAGAGGTAGATAGGAGATAGAAGCCCTTTTCCATTTGTATATTTCATGTTTCTTCTTTGCTTTAGTTTTTAGAATCTGTTTCTTGTTTTTATTTGTTCCTCTTCTAGTTTTAATTTTTCTGTAGTAGGTTTTCCTATTCTTTTATCTTTGCTGTGTAGTTAATTGTTGCCTAGAAACTTTCTGTTGGTGAATTCTTCTTGTTGCACCATGTATTCTTATATGAATATCCGTTGCCGATGGTGCGAGGATTATAGGCATGGTAGTGATGAGTGCCCCACTGATGATTGTGAGCATAATTCTCGTGGTTCTGTGTATGGAACACCGTTTTCCTATGGTACTTCATACACCCAACCCAGGACTTATGGTCACTCCTCTTCTACGCATTCATTTTTTTTTATTCCTCTCCGGTCCCACCTAGACTGAGGAGTAATGAAAAACAGTGTTTGTGTTGTCGTAGCAACGAGCACGTGTTGAAAGATTGAGCAGAATGTCAGCGCCAGTTGGAGGAGGATGATGAACCAAGTATCTGATTCACTCTATCACCCTCTCAAATGGCCTCTCCTTCTGATTCTGATGATATATTCACAACACCACCTTGTCTATGGGGGACTGGAGCGGATATACCCATCAGACTTTCTGCTGATCGGTGTGACGACATTGTGGTGTCGTCTCTCCCTATGCATTCTTCCCGTCTTGTTGATTCACCCCCGGAGGAACCCGCACATATTTTCTCTGATGTTGTTGTTCCTCCGCCTTCTTTGCAAGAATTATCTATCACTATTTTTAGTGAGTCATTTGATGATGTTAGGCTGGATTGTGATTCAGAGCCCGAGGTTGTGCCGAAGTGGGATGAGGACTCTACTATCTCCGACGGAGAGTGTGTATCTTCAGAGCACTATGACTCACCCCGGTGGGATAAGGAATACCCTCTTTCTGATGTGGAGGTTTGTACCTCTTTATTGGACGAGGCCGTTTCTCTTTCCACCGAGGACCTCGA
The DNA here is from genome assembly GCA_039583875.1 of Platanthera guangdongensis. Lineage (NCBI taxonomy): Eukaryota > Viridiplantae > Streptophyta > Magnoliopsida > Asparagales > Orchidaceae > Platanthera > Platanthera guangdongensis. The sequence continues at coordinate 85,012,501 of CM077156.1, forward strand.
TCTCTCGGATTCCCCTCAACATGACTCATATGACACCAATGATGAGCTATGTTTGGATCCTGCTGGGAGTGAGACCGGGACCACTCCCCCTATTTCTGATTCTTTTAGTTATTTATCTCCTTTATTTCTTGATCCCATTTCTGTGTCTGAGCCTATGCAGGTTTAGTATTCGTAGGTGCTTCAGGAGGACTTGGAGCTTTCAGTTCGAGTCATGGATGATAGCATCCTCTTTTGCGAGGAGGTTGATCCTCCTCTATTGAGGAATATCCATTCATCGCTTTCTCCTCCTGCAGTCTCCCTGTAGATGATACCTTGCTAGACAAGGATTTATTTTGTGATAAGATGAGCGAGGACCAGTACTCCTCCTCTTCTTATTTCTTATCTCCTCTACCTGTGTTGGGCAGGTATTACTATTTAGGTAGAGGGGTAACTGCTCTATCTCCGTATCGGTACTTGCTACCGCAATGGATATTAGGCCAGTTACCTGTGCATTTTTCTTTTCATAGGCCCATTAGCTAGAACTGTATAGAATTTAATAAGTCGTGCTGGGATGACAATAACCCCAGTACTTATCTTTCATTTCCTGTATTTTTATTTTTCATGTCTAGCTTAGTTTTAGTATTTCTTTGTATTTTGTATATTTTTCTTTTGTTTTTGTGGAGCTCACCCCTGCAGGTATTCATGGAAAATTGCATTGGCGGGGTTGTGATTCTTCGTATAGGGGGCCTGCTTCTGTTTTCCACGCATTTTCTGGTATGCTCACTGGCTGAGCTTTGGGTAACTTCTTCCCCTGTCTCTATTTGATTTAAATTCCTATATCATATGTTGTGTAGCTTAGTTTAAGACTGGAGGAGAGATTTGTTACCGATTGCACGCACACATTTCATGTGCATGCTAGAAGCTTTTATAGATTTATTATGATTAGTTCATTGCATCACACACCACTGCACCCATATGAGCACGTGCTTAGCTCTTTGCGTGCTACGAGTTAAACTCGTTTCTTTTGTATGATTTGGGAAAATTATTGTGCTGACATAGGATTGTGAGACAGGGTAAAATGTTGACCCTGCTGTGCTCCTAGTCGAGTGCTCTCGGCTCGTGTAGATATTAGAGTAGATTTAATTTTTCTTTATGCTTTTAGTTTTATATTTTTCTAATTGCGTAAATACTTTTTATTCTACAAAACAAATTGGTGAATCCGGTGTGAATCCAAAGGTAGCTTAGGGATGTGTGTAGACGGCCATTAGGTTCGTATTGCTCGAGTCGGTAGGATGGATAGTCTTTCTCGTTGGCTAAGAACTTCCCCAAGCTATTCTTGAAGCATGGGTATATGTTAGTTCACTCGCATGAGCGTGATGTAGGCCATCAATTTGGCCCGGTTGAGCTTTGTACCATTCCTAACGTCTTATCCCCGCTAGCCCCATTGTGCCTACCCTTCCTTTTGATTCAGCTCCACCATGATTTCACCAAAGCCTCATAGCCAATCCTAGTCGCACACCCAAGTTGAGCTTTAGAGTTTTACATTTTCATTTTGGGATGTGATGTGGTGATATTACATGTGAATATGTGGATGTGCTCCAAAGTTTTATTTGCTGAAATTGTTAAAATAAAATAGTATTAAAAAATATATATATATACAAAAAAATTAATTGAGAAAAAGAAAATGAAAAGAAGAAAAAGTTTGATTGAAAATTCTTTTTGAGATGAGATTGTATTTGGAGTAGACGACATACGCATATTTGAAAAATTAAGTCTGGGGGTGTGGTGTACCCGAGTGTATTTTGCTTAGCAGAGGGATTCGTTTTATGATAGCTCATTTGGGTTAGGTGTGTAGCCTTCCTGTTTATCTTTGTTTACCTCACCGAAACCCAAGCCCCATCTCTTCACCTAAAGTCCTACTGATTCGTGTGTGAACTAACTAGTGCCGTGGAGAGAGTGCGAAATGGCAAGCATATGGTCACCGACATCAGTGGATTCCTTTGGAGGTTCTCCCGAGCCCCGATCTTTGGCAATGCTCGCCTAGCGATTAGTCTACTTTCTACCTACGAGTGCTCGGATGATTCACCGTGATTCCATTTTTGAGTAATAATAAAATGTTGATATGCATTGTGACAAGTATAAACTATTTTGTATACTTAGAAATTTCTTCTATTATATTTTTACGCGTGCGAGCATGCGACTTCGCATGGTACTCCGTATCACAATTTCCTTGTTGGCTAAATCATTTTCCCTATCTGCTTAGATTTTGTTTGCTCGGGACGCGCAAACAGTTAAGTCTGGGGGTGTGATGAGTCTGATTTATATAGGGTTTTTCAGACTCATCTGGGCTAGTTTTCAAGCGTTTGTACTTCACTTTTAGTTCTATATCGTTCATATTTCATCTTATCTATATTTCCATAGGAAGTGCGCACTTTGTCCCGTGGTTGTGTATTTTTGTACTTTTATTGTTTGTACTCCTTATTGTCCTCGTCTGGAATGTCTGCACATATCAGTGCTGGGTTTAGGGGTCGTGTGCATGTTTCAGGGATGTTTGGAAGCAGGAATACTGCGCACGATCATCGGATATAGTGCGCACGACCACTGGTCATGCGCCGATGATTGTGTGCAATCCACCCTGATTTCTAGAGTCTGCCTGCGGTAATCGCACGACCACTGGACATAGTGCGCACGACCATCGATTGTACGTCACTAATCGCGTGCATTGATTCCTCTTTTCCTGGAGTCCTATCTGGGGTAATCGCATGACCATTGGACATAGTGCGCATGACCACTGGTCGTGTGCCATTGCTCGTGCGCAGTACCCCAGTTCTTCTTCCTAATCTACCATGCCAGTGCGCACGATCACTGGACATAGTGCGCACGACCACTGGTCGTGCGCCCGTGATCGTGCGCATTGTTAAATTCTGCTTTCTATAAATATGCAAGTGCCGCCATAATTCCAAATAGCTCATTTTGCCTCCGCCGTTTTTGTCTCCGAGGAGGGATTCCGCCGTCCTCCTTCAATCTCCACCCTAGGGAGGTGCTCCGGGCATGCTTTCACCGCCAAATCTAAGCCGGAGCTCCCTCTCGCCTCCTCCTTCACCCTTGAGCTTCAAGAAGAGCTAGACCTAGCTATCTCCACCAAGCTAGGAGAACTTGTGTCATCCTCTACCGAATCGTGACATGAAGAAGACGAGCCATTGGAAGGTGGTGACAGCCCTTCTCTACCCTGGACGCAGTGGAGGACCGAGCTTGGACGCGGATTGATAACTCGACAATTCCAACTGTGAATCCTCAGCAAAACTTCGGATCCGGTCGATTTCGCACACTTTTCTTCTCTTATTGTTGATGGTTTAGTTGAACTCTTTGTATTTGATGAAGTTATGCTTAGTGTAATATATGTTTATGTGTAATCATGTCTATGTGATTGGATGTTTTCATTATTTACTTGAGGTACGCCATATTCCATCCACCACCATCCACCCTTGCCGCACTAGCAATTGCTAGTGGCGTGCGTAGTGAAGAGGTGCGCACGACCCTCATTCCGCCGTTCTAACCACTTCATCCGCAAGCCTACTCGTCCATCCGCCCAGCGATTCGGTGCATAGCGGCCCGACTAGTCTTCCATCCCGCCTGGCGAAGCATCGCATAGGGGCGTTGCATAGGAGTAGTTGTTAGATTTTTACTTTCTTTTTATCGCAAAAATCAAAACCCCCCTTAGTTAACTCTGACCTAAGGAATTCAATCTCAAGTCCTCCTCAAAATTAACTCCATCTTACTGTGTTCCTTAAGAGATCGATACTTGGGAAAACTCGCCCATTTTATATTACTTGTGCGATCGGTTCACTGCCATGATCTTTAGCATCAAGGTTCCATCCTTCTTCTTCATGAACAATACAGGGGCTCCCCAGGGTGACGAACTGGGGCGAACGAATCCTGACTCCACCAGTTCTTGCAGTTGAACTCTAAACTCCGTGAGTTCCTTTGGGGCCATTCGGTAAGGGGCCTTGGATATAGGCTTGGCACCCGATACTAGATTAATCTGGAAGTCAACCTCTCTATACGGGTGTAAGCCTGGCAGTTTCTCAAGAAATACCTCAGGGAAGTCCCGCACCACCTGTACGTCTTTTATATCCAATGTTATCTCCTTCAACTCGATCCAGATCATGAAGACTTATCCCCCTTCATATGCGCTTTTACCACCTGAACGAAAGACAACGACATGTGAGGTGAGAAGCTAATACCTTGGAAGATGACGTCGGAGTCCCTATGTCTCAAGTAGATTCGTTTCTCTACACAGTCAATCCTCGCAAAGTGCCAGTCCAACCACGCCATGCCCAAAATGATGTCAAACTCCGACATTCTCAAGACCGTGGCAGGTGTATCAAAGGCCTTTCCTTAAATAAATATCTCGAACTCGCACTTAGCGGTTGTAATCATCTCCGAGCCGTCCTGTAGGCGCACTCGTCGGGCTATACCAGTAAAGTATTGTACGCTCTCCATATCCTTAATGAAGTCCTCAGACACAAAGGAGTGCGAGGCACCGATATCGAATAGCGCATAGGCCATCTTCCCACCAACTATCACGGTTCCTAAGTAGCAATAACCAAAACCTATTGCTAGGTGTCTAGTATGTCTCAAGCAACTTTAAGTTAAAAACGTGATAATTACTTAAATCGTACCTACAATCACATCTTGGGGATTCCGTTCTTGCGCCATTTCCAGTGCGTACACTTGATCACGAGCAGGGCCGGGGTTTCCTCCTCGCGGTCCTCGTTCTCGACCACGCATGTTACCCCGTCCCCGAGGAGCTGCCGGAGGAAGAGCAGGAGGGGCATTTCTAAACAACTACGGGCAGAAACGTCAAATGTGGACTGACTGGTTGCATTCAAAACACACCAGCCCATGACGCCCCTCAGGTTCCTAAAATTGTTGAGGCTGAGGCGGTGGAGGCAACGCAGGCGGCTGCGGAACCGAATGCTCCACTCTAAAATCTCGGTGGAAACGTCCTCCACCTCTTTGATGACCCCTTCCTCTCCTAAAGTCCTACCTCCTTCTTTTGCTTGGGCCAGCTTCCATCACGCCCTCCGCAGGTCTCTTACCACTACTCAAGTGGTCCGCCTCCAATCTCTTCGCCATGTCGATAATCTCTGCCAAGCTAGCGTCCGCTATAAACAAATGGGCTTGCCTTAGGGGATCTCGCAGCCCTTTGTAGAAATGCTTGGTGTAACCTCTATCATCCAAGTCATAAGAAGCCGCGAAAATCGCGAGGTGCTGAAACTCTCGCTCGTATTCCTTAACTCATCGTATAAGAGTGCCCATACAAACTTATACGATGAGGATCTTGTTGTGCAATGATATGACATGGTATGTATACTATGCAATGACTCACCCATGATCACATACATGCAATTGCCATGTCGACACAGACTATAGTTCCCACTATTCGAGCAGGAAGCTAACCTCTCAGGCATCAACCGCCATGGCCAGGAGGTGACAGTAGAGCGGGCATCTCTACAACTAGGCGGGTATCCACACTACTTTACCTAGGCCTCCGTATACCTCAACGCTAAGAACACAACAACAGAGCCCATGCGTACTATGGCCCAGCAGGGTCTCGGGTAGATGTGCACCGAGAACACATCCCGAACTAGTTTGGTGTCACCCGGAAGGGGCCTCAGAAGAAAGCATGAGGACACAGCCAAACCGTTCACTTGGCATGGAAGGGGCCCCGAGACGTGAACACCGAGGACACAACCCAACTGCCCAAAGTCTAACTGTCAACTCCCATCGGTGTGATGATCGGCGAGCCCATAGACCTGCCACACTATCCTTAACCCAGGATTATGACACCGCTTGTCGACTCACACCGCATGCAAATTCCACATCACCATGACATGGAAGGGGCCTCAGAAGTAAGCACGAGGGCACAACCCAACCATCCACTCGGCACGGAAGGAGCCCCGGGACGTGAACACCGAGGACCAAGCCCAACCGTCCGTCTATACCTCATCTCAACACTAACCCAACTTGTGACGGTCAACACCGCACTTACCTCCTTCCACAATACTACCCGTAGGGATACTACGCTCTGAGTATTGGACTACTAAATTTCATTCCAACCATCAAACATACTCATGGCCATATTTTATCCTTCTATATGTCATTCCAAATGATTTCAACATAGTATAACATAATGCGCATATATAATAGTCTACCAATTTCTAACAAGTCATTTCGTTTATGTAAGCTTGCTTCACAATTAAGCTATATGAAATCCAATTAGTAATCTTCATCATTCATAGCACTACGGTGGTTAACATAAAATAGTTCACCAAAATCTTGAGTTAGTTTGCAACATCGATTCCACAGAATCCAAATCCATATTATATAAAAACCCAGAATTTTAGTGCTGAATAAATCTGGACAACAACTTCAACCGGTGATTCCTGAAGCTACAGGAATCCGGTGAAGATGGGTAACCCCTCGTTGGAAAGGTCTTTCCAAGGGCTACAACTTTTATGTTCATACTACAACCCAGTGCAATAGTGTCATACTTGAAATCAGCCTTGAAGCCTGCTGCGTACAGAACACAATTTCTGCATGCAGGATTTATCAGACGTCATATTCGTTCAGACTTCCCTGTGGCTAAAGACTTCTCCTGAAGTTGTGCAACCACTCGTTGGAAATGTCTTTTTGAGGACTTCAACTTTCATGATTATTTGATATCCCAGATCTGGACATATCACATCTGAAAATGGACAAGAAGATTACTGCGCGCAAAACACAGATTCTGCACGCATCTTAAAGAGGAATGAATGGCATCGGTTCATCTTCCTCCTCAAGTCGGTCTTCCAAAATCACACCAGAAATTCCTCCTCCCTTATTCACCCTCATGAGGCCATGACTCTTCATGAAACCATCCCCCATCTTTACATAGAAGTTTGGAGAGGTTGAAGAGACCACTATCCTTAGAGCACAAGCCCTAGAACGACCTCTTCCTAGAGAAATCATCAACTCGCAAGTCTAGACTCTTTTGAGTCGACATCTCACATACATATCTACAGTTCTAGCACCAAGGGAGAGGGGAGGAAGCTTACCTCATTTCAGGCGTTTCCACTATTTTTGGCCATGGATCTTATGACCCTTCTCAGCGGCATCTTCTCCTTCACGACGGTGGCAGATCTTCTCCTCCAAGACTTGCTCCAGCAGTTTTCCCTCTCTACAGAAGTTTATATCAAGAAAAATGACTGGAATGAGGAGTGAAAACGGCTAGGGTTTTCACAACCCTTATATATGAAAAGTGTCACGGGTAGGGACATGCCCGTGTCCTTACCTGTGTCCTGCTTGGGCGAAGCGTCAATGACGATTTACTGACGGTTCAATACTTGACACGGGTAGGGACACGCCCATGTCCCGACCCGTGTCCACCTGACACGGCCGTGTTCCCTGGCCGTTTCCTTCTCTGGATACATTTCGATGAACTCAACTCAACACAACGACACACGGGTAGAGACACGCCTGTGTCTCTACCCGTGTCATACAATTCGTCGATCTCGACACACAGTTCGTCGATCTCGACACGCTCTGTCGAGTTCGACTCAACACACATACGGGTAGGGACACGCCCGTATCGCTACCCGTGTCATACGATCTCGACAAACCTCGTCGAGTTCAACTCGACACAACGACATATAGGTAGGGACACACTTGTGTCTCTACCCGTGTCATACAATTCCTCGGCCTCGACTCACTTCATCGATTTAGACACGCTCTATCGAGTTCGACTCGACACACAAACGGGTAGGGACACGCCTGTGTCACTACCCGTATCATACGATCTCGACACACCTCGTCGATCTCGACACACCTCATCGAGTTCGACTCGACACACACACACATGGGTAGGGACACACCCGTGTCTCTACCCGTGTCACTTCACACGGGTAGTGACACAACTGTGTCACTACCTGTGTCCTTCTCTGGACATACTCGAGTCATCGACTCGAGAGCTGTCCACTCCCACACGGGTAGGGACACGCCCGTGTCTCTACCCATGTCCTATGCTTGACTGATTTCTCCTCCTTTTCACATGTGCTGCCTAGTTGTCAGTACTCCCCCCGAACCCAAGTCAGCTCTCCTGACTCAAAAACATACACGAGGGGCCTAGTGCGATTCAGGACATTACAACCCGTCTCACAGTTTTTTGATGTATGACATTGAGTGAGTAGACTTCACTTAACGCCCGTGGACTTGGCCACATTTCTGTCTAGCCAATAGTTAATGTTGGGTCCATTGATCCCAATGTCTCGAATTTGAAGAGGGACCAGCAAATAATGTATACACATGTTGTGATCTAACTTGTGTTGAAGATTAATGATTGTAGATTGTCTTGATAAGCAATGATTGGACATGTAGCCTAAGTTGCTAAGACAGGTAAGTTCTTACTTAAGTGGTGGAAAGATAGAAAACTATCTAAGTCCATAGGTGTTGAGTGAAGATCATTCACTCAATGCCAGATGACTTATAGTACTGAGTAAAGCCTATTCAGTCAAAGCCATGAAGTGGCAAGCTTATATTGTGGCCAAGTCCACAGGCGTTAAGTGAAGTCAACTCACTTAATGCTATAAAATAAAAAGCTATGAGTGGCTGAAAAGTGGCCAAGTCCACAGGCATTGAGTGTAGCTCACTCTCTCAACGCCTTAGCTTCAAAATAGTTGAATAGCTGAGCTCAAAGTTCGTCGAGCTGAGCTAATCATTCGTCGAACTAAGCTCAGAGTTTTAGAAATTTGGCTAAGTCCAATTTCGTCAAACTGAGTTTAGAGTTTGTCAAACTAATTCCTGAGTTCATCGATCACAGCTTTCACTTGTTCCTCAAGCTGAACTCTAAATCGTCAAACTGAGTTTTTACTTATTCGTCGAACTGAGTTCTGAGTTCGTCGAACTCAAACTGATTTCTGAAAACAGAAAATCTTGCTAAGGCAGAAAGAGTTGAGTGAGGCGAGCTCACTCAATGCTCTCAATGCCTTTATTCTGAATGAGTTAAAGCATAAAGCATTGAGTGAGTCATGCTCACTCGACGCTCTTAATGCTTAAGTTGTTGAAGAAGCATAAATGGCTAAGGCAGATAGCATTGAGTGAGGAATGTTCACTCAATGCTCTCAACAACTAAAATATAGAATGTGATGAAGGCACATGACGTTGAGTGTTGTATATCCACTCAATGCTCTCAACTTGCAGAAGAGGCTGCAGAAATTGTTAAGGCAAAAAGCGTTGAGTGTGTATTACTCACTCAACGCTTCCAATGCCTAGAAATAAATTATTTTATTCTAAGTAGATTGGCATTGAGTGAAGGTAACTCAATCAATACCAAGAGACAGTAAAACTGTCTAAGTACTTTAGCATTGAGTGAAGCTCACTCACTCAACTCCTATATTACTGATGCTTGAATTTTGACTAAGTCTTCAGGTGCTGATGTCACCAAGTCAAAAAGTCAAAAATATTCAAATTATTTGCGACAAAGCCACAGTACATGACAAAAGGCGCCGCAGGCTAACTGTACATCAGTTAGGCATTAAAGTAAAGATATAACCAGCATTAATGGTGTGAGTGTAACGCCCCTATCCGTCGCATAGCATATAGTAGTAGGTCCGACCGGGGCCGATGCCATATACCATAGACAGACGGGGTGGTTACTCAATGGAAACCATCCAACCAATCACAACATCCTACACAGAGCATTCTAGCGGAAGCAGTTTTATAAGTTGCAATTAAAAGAACCCAGCAACAAGCATGAATGCCCACTAACAAGCCAAAAGGAATGAAGTACATACACAAGTACTGGCCTTAAGGCCTTACAAATGGTTTACTCAAAATTACATGTTTTCCATACCACGACACGCAGCCCGGTCATACATGAACAAAAGCAAGTAAACAATACAATTAGGCCTTCGAGGGCCGGCTTCGCAATTTGGGCTTTAGCCCGCTATTGACCGCTTGGTCCAGCAGCACCTGCAAGCAACAAACCACCACACGGTGTCAAACAAAAGCAACGGTTAGCAATGCTGACCAAATTATAACGATCTCGCCCCCAAATCGGGGCGGCAATGCTCCTTCCCTGCACTTATTAGCATAACCAAGCAGTATATAAATATACATTGCATCACAGGCGTTGGCACGCACGGACACACACCCCATCCACTCAGGGTACATTCTCGGTGAACCGGCCAATATCATGTCAATTTAAGCCATAGACATTCCGGACTCACCACCGCCACTTTGACGGCCAAACATATGAGTATTTTGTCTTCTTGGCATGGGTCACGTAAATTTAAGCCATAGACCTCCGAAGATACTCATCTATGCCAACGGCTCTAACCGAACAACATAGAACGGGTACAGTTCCGCCTAACCCGTGCTCACATCGCAACGACAATTTAAGCCATATGCGCGGGTCAAACTTCTCCCGAGTCCCGTTTCCATCACACACTTAACATAACCCGGTTATGTTCAAGTTGGCTCCCAGGCCACCAAGTTGGCAAGATCACGCATCCGCCCAGTTTTCCGGGTGCACCTTAGGGTAATCCCCAAGGCACCCTGTTGCAATCTACCACGTAGAAAACCCGAAAAACAAACATTCACACGGAGTCTTCTCCGGCATTTATGCAATGCAACATCACCGATCCAGACCAACATGTCCGGATAGGCTTCACACATCATGCCTATGTCCATTCTCGATTACGGACTCTACACAATAGGGAATTCACATATCTACCCGAAGGAACGCCTCGAACTCACCGCAAACTCGCGAGAGCGGGCTTCCTATGCAAAAGAAGGAGAGCATCACATGCTCAAGAAGAGAATCGTTACCCTGGCGTTCTTCCTTGGTGCCATGGAAAAGTACGCGGATGAAAAGCACCGTAATCTCCTTGCCTTCGTAGATCCGAAGTCAGCTCACGATTTGGAGCTCTAAAACTCCTCCAAAGGCTGGATCTAAGCTTCTTCTTCCTCCTTTGCTCTCCCCACGCTCTAGGATTTAGACAGAGAACACGGCAGGAAAAATAAGGGTTCTAAAACCCTTCTCTTGGGTATAATCTCTTCGGGATTAACCACAGCCGTCGGATCCCACAAAAAGGGATGCAGGGACACGATTTAGGTTTGACATGGACAAATAGGGTTAAACACCGCATGGCTCACCAATCCGGAGCAAGACACGTCCGCGACCAATTAAATTGTGTCAGGACATTTAGTCAACTCCCGCCAAAACCCCAGCGTCAACACTCCGCGTCGACCGAGTCAGACACGCCAGAATCAGCCCCATGCTCGACGATCGTCGAACCAAGATCGTCGACCGCTGCCAGATCGTCGAACGGAGATCTATAACCCGACTGTCGAACGCAAAAGTCTGGCCAAATCGTCGAACGCACGGCCCGATCGTCAAACCCACGGCCCGATTGGCGAACCCAGAAAACTGCCTATTAGACGAACACGCGGCCCGATCGTCGAACACAGATAGCTGGCCCGATCGTCGAACGCAGCATTTTGACCAGATCATCGACCGCTGCTCGACGATCGTCGAACCCAGATTTCTGCCTGATCGTTTTTGCAGATCTTTGAACTACCCCAACACGCCCAGGGACACGCCCGTGTCCCAGGCCGTATACCCCTGCCAAATTCCAAATTTGGTACAGATTCGTCACCCGTCACTCTTTTGAGTTTCGGGGCGTTACAGCTCTCCCCCTCTTAAAAGAATGTTGTCCACGAAATTACATAAAGGAAAGATAAGTACAAAACCAAAATTTGTACCTGAGCGGAACAACTCCGGATACTCGTTAGGCATAGTCTGCTCTCGCTCCCAAGAGAGCTCCTCTCGACCGAAATTTTCCCATCGGACCTTGACCATATTGATCTCTTTATTGCGTAGCCGCTTGACTTCCGAGTCTTCAATCTGCACGGGCTTGACCTTTGTCGTCAACCCACTATCCACCGACACTTGATCAACCGCGATCACTTGCGAACGCTCTTGCACCGCCTTCCGTAGCATTGATATATGGAATGCATCATGTAAACCACTAAGCTCCACCGATAGCTTCAACCGATAAGCCGCTTCGCTAATACGCTCCAGAACCTTAAACGTCCCAAGGTACCTCGGGCTTAGCTTTTTCAAGCACCACACCTGCAAGAAACCCTTGAACGGCTTGATCTTTAAGTACACCCAGTCGCCCACAGCGAACTCCACGTTCCTGTGGTTGACATTATAGTACTTCGCTTGCCGGTCCTGAGCGATACGCAACCTCTCCCGAATGGTTCGCACCAATGAAGTAGCATCCTCCACCTCTTGATGCTTGTACAACTTTGACTCACCCGTTTCCAAACAAGACAATGACGTGCGACATCTTCTACCATAAAGGGCCTCAAAGGGCGCCATTTGAATACTCGCCTGGTAGCTATTGTTGTATGCAAATTCCACCAAATAAAGATGGTCTTCCCCTTGCTTTCCAAAGTCCAAGACACACATGCGAAGCATCTCTTCCATAGTTCTATTGACCCTCTCGGTCTGCCCATCTGTTTGCGGATGGAAGGCTGTGCTGAATTTTAACTTTATTCCCAACATTTGCTGCACTAGCCTCCAATCATTGGACGTGAACCGCCCATCTCGGTCACTCACAATGTTGCGGGGCACACCGTGGAGTCGCACTATGTTATCCACATATAACTTTGCCAACTTCTCCACCGGATCATCCTTCCTATGCAGAATGAAATGCGACACCTTCGTTAGCCGATCTACGACCACCCAGATATCGTCGTTCCCCTTTTGCGACCTTGGTAACCCGTGCACAAAGTCCATAGTGATGTCGTTGAATTTTCACTCCGGAATAGGCAAGGACTTCAGAAATCCTCCCGGCTTTTGGCACTCCGCCTTCACCAAGGCACAAGTTTGGCACTTCGCAACGTAGAGCGCCACATCCTTCTTCAAACCCGGCCACCAAAACAGTTTCTTAACGTCGCGGTACATCTTTGTGCTCCCCGGGTGAATCGAGTACTTGGTATGGTGCACCTCGTACAACAAATCCACCCGCAAACTGCCCACGCTTGGGATGCAAAGTCGACCGTCTTTCCAAAGCAATCCGTCCTCCACAATGAATTGGGAATTTGACACATCCAGAGCCTCTACCATGAACTGCTTCATATGGTCATCCAAATCCAAAGCCTGCTGAGTCCGATCAGCCAGGTCATATTGAACTTTAGTCCAATTCAAGAGTGCTTCAACACTCTACTGCTTATCTACACAAACACTCTCTAATGCCTCCAACTCCTGAACCAACCGCTCATCATACACCGATAGCCAATTGGCTTGACCTGGGGCTCGGCGACTCAACGCATCCGCAACCGCATTACCCTTACCAGGCACGTAGTGGTTCTTGAATGTATAGTCCCCCAGGAACTCCATCCATCTACGCTGCCGCATATTCAGATCTTTTTGATCAATCAAATACTTCAGGATCTTGTGATCGGTGTAGATATCAATCTTCACACCGTACAAATAATGCCTCCACAGCTTCAAGGCAAAAATACGGGCGCTAACTCCAAGCCATGGACCGGATAGTTCCTCTCGTGCACCTTCAGCTGTCTCGAGCCATATGCTATAATGCTTCCATGCTGTAATAGCAAACAACCCAAACCACTGACCGAAGCATCACTATAAATCTCATAACCTTCGGTCCCACTCGGCGAACTCAGCACATGCGCCGTGTTCAACCGACATTTCAACTCCCCAAAAGCTCGCGGGCACTCCGGCATCCAAACGAACTTCTGCTCCTTCCTCGTCAAAGTAGTGAAAGGTAACGCTATCCGCGAGAAGTTCTCTACGAAGCTCCTATAATAGCCGGCAAGCCCCAGAAATCTCCGGACTTCCGCTACCGTAGAAAGCTCAGGCCACTCCCGTATCACAACAATCTTCGCCGGATCCACTGCAATACCTTCCCCACTCACTATATGACCGAGGAATGCCACTGAGGACAACCAAAACTCACACTTCGAGAACTTGGCGTACAATTGATTCCTCCTTAGCGTCTCCAAAACCAAATAAAGATGCCAGAAGTGATCTTCCTCACTCTGCGAGTACACCAAAATATCATCGATGAAGATGATCACAAAGTGGTCCAAGTACACCTTGAAGGTCCTGTTGATCAAATCCATGAACACTGATGACGCATTAGTCATCCCAAACGGCATGACCTTAAACTCGTAATGCCCGTATCTCGTACTGAACGGTGTCTTCGGGATATCACTCTCCATTATTCGCAGCTGATAGTACCCAGACTTGAGATCCAACTTTGAGTACACCGTCGACCCGACCAACTGATCAAAAAGATCATCGATCCGGGGGATCAGGTACTTGTTCTTTTCCGTCAACTTTTTTAGCTCCCGATAATCAATACATAGCGTCAAGCTTTCGTCCTTCTTCTTAACAAAGAGGACCGGCGCGCTCCAAGGTGAAGAACTTGGACGCACAAACCCTTGCTCCAACAACTCTTGCAGTTGAACCTTCAGCTCCGCCATTTCCTTAGGCACTAACCGATATGGAGAGTGTGACACAGGCTTTGCACCTAGTATGAGCTCTATCGTAAAGTCTATCTCCCGTTGAGGCAGGGCTCCAGGAAGATCGCTAGGGAACACATTAGGGTACTCCGATACCACTAAAATATTATCCAACGCGGGCTTAGGCTTTGCAACCTCCACTAGTGTAAAGAATAGTTCTACACCGGCACGAACGACCTTCACCACCTGAAGAGCAGACATCAACATCTTGTTCAACCCCTTCAAGCCCGTGAAAGTCGTCTCACGACATGCTCCCAGCTTGACTTCCTTGCGACCGCAATCGATATAGGCTTGCTGCTCTGAGAGCCAGTTCATGCCAAATATAACGCCGAACTCCACCAACGGTAGTAACAATGCTTGCAGATCGAACTCTTGATTCCCAATGCGAATCTTAACATTGCAGATTCTATCTGCGCGCATCGAACACCTATTGGGCAACAACACATCCAAATTGTCCTTCGTCATCGAAGAAGGTACTCCGATGCGCGATATGAATCCTTCAGACAAGAAGGAGTGTGAAGCTCCTGTATCAAAGAGTGCTCTTGCCGGATTTTCACAAATCAAAACAAAGCCTAAACAAGCAGTGGTAAGGTAACAAGCACATAACAAGTATTTAAAAGATTAACTTGCTATAAATTTAAATTTTACCTGTCACCACATCCGCCTGTTTGATGGCCTCTTGTTGGCCAAGATTATACACCCTTGGTTGGGCCGGAGTATAATGGGACGCAGTTGACTCCACCGCTTTGCCCTTCTCTTCATAAGTTGCTCCCGACTTCCTTTCGGACTTGGGACGTCCGCTCCAATAGTCACGGGCAAAATGTCCCGGCTTCTCACAGTTGTATCATGCGCCCGGGGTCCGACTCGTAGTCGCCCCAGAAGCACCAGAAGAGGGAGCTGGACCCGAAGTCCTAGCCTTCTTAGAGAATTTACGGTACCTCGACTTTGAAGTAGTCGGTACCTTGAATTCAGACTTCTTGTCACCCAAACTTTTCTTTGCTTGAATATTCTTCATGTCCTTCTCCAAGTACCGGGCCGTGTTGACCAAGGTCAAGAAACCCTGCGTCCTCGGCCCCGAGAGTAGTAGCCTCAAATCATCTCTCAACCCTTCGTAGAATCGATTCGTCTTGCGCTTCTCATCCGCGATGGTGGAGCTAGCATATCGACTCAATCGAGTAAACTCGTGGAGATATTCATCCACACTACTGTCTCCTTGAACCAACTTCAGGAACACGTTCTCCAACGCTATCCTCTGCGCCGAAGGGAGGTAACTAGCCAATAACAGTCTCGAGAACTCCTCCATCGAGACATCTGTAAGTTGCCTACCTATCAATAGATGCAGCTCCAATCCTTCCCACCACAATCTTGCTTCACCGTCAAAAAGGAACGTAGCAATAGTGGTCATTTTCCATTCTTCCGTCTTCGTTGCTGTCAAGACTCTCTTCACCCTGTAGAGCCAGTCTTCAGCTTGAGATGGGGTTCCCAATCCCGAGAATACCGGAGGATTAAAGCTCATGACATGTTTGAGCTGTCTTTTGGTTGCCCTCCTTGGCACCAACAGTTCCTCTACTACCTGTTCCATCCTTCCGGCTCTACCGCTGGAAGAGGTACCTGCTCCATCGCAGAAGCGGGCTGCTGCATTTTCCTTGCAGGCTGCTCATTAATCATGGCCAACACTGCTTCGGCCACCAATCGTATGGTCTCAGCCGATGGAGGTGTTGCAGGAGCATCATTTAGTGCACTGATAGCCTCAGAAACTCGAAGGTTCCGACGACCCAGCACCGCTTCTGGTCACCTATAGTGGTATAAAACACCATTAAGCGACCAAATAAAATTGCAAACAACAATTATAGGAACACGCAGGTTCCCCAAGCATTTATATTTTCATTCCTAAGTGGTCATTCATGGGTTTTTTTGTTGTTATAACGATGACGCACACACATGTGCTCACCACCCCTTAAAAGAATTCGCCCACGACTTCATTTTAAGCCTGACCGAAAGCAGTAGTCTGATACCAAATTGTAACGCCCCCTATCCGTCGTATAGCATATAGCAGTGGGTCTGGCCAGGGCCCGACGCCATATACCACAGACAGACCGGGTGGTTACTCAATGGAAACCATCCAACCAATCACAGCGTCCTACACAGAGCATTCTAGCGGAAGCAGTTTTATAAGTTGCAATTAAAAGAACCCAACAACAAGCATGAATGCCCACTAACAAGCCAAAAGGAATGAAGTACATACAGAAGTACTGGCCTTAAGTCCTTACAAATGGTTTACTAAAAATTACATGTTTTCCATACCACGGCACGCATGCAGGTCATACATGAACAAAAGCAAGTAAACACTCCAATTAGGCCTTCGAGGGCCGGCTTCGCAATTTGGGCTTTAGCCCGCTATTGACCGCTTGGTCCAGCAGCACCTGCAAGCAACAAACCACCACACGGTGGCAAACAAAAGCAACGGTCAGCAATGCTGACCAAATTATAACGATCCTGCCCCAAATCGGGGCGGCGATGCTCCTTCCCTACACTTATTAGCATAACCAAGCAGTATATAAATATACATTGTATCACAGGCATTGGCACGCATGACCACACGCCCCATGCACTTAGGGCACATTCTCGATGAACCGGCCAATATCACGTCAATTTAAGACATAGACATTCCGGACTAACCACCGCCACTTTGACGGCCAAATATATGAGCATTTTGTCTTCTTGGCATGGGTCACGTCAATTTAAGCTATAGACCGCCGAAGACCCTCATCTATGCCAACGACTCTAACCGAATGACATAGAATGGGTACGGTTCTGCCTAACCCGTGCTCACATCGCAACGATAATTTAAGCCATATACACGGGTCAAACTTCTCCCGAGTCCCGTTTCCATCACACACTTCACATAACCCGGTTATGTTCAAGTTGGCTCCCAGGCCATCAAGTTGGCAAGATCATGCATCCGCCCAGTTTTCCGAGTGCACCTTAGGGTAATCCCCAAGGCTCCCTGTTTCAATCTAGCACGTAGAAAACCCCAAAAACAAACATTTGCACAGAGTCTTCTCCGGCATTTATGCAATGTAACATCACCGATCCAGACCAACATGTCCGGATAGGCTTCACACATCATGCCTATGTCCGTTCTCGATTACGGACTCTACATAACGGGGAATTCACATATCTACCCGAAGGAACGCCTCAAACTCACCGCAAACTCGCGAGAGCGGGCTTCCTATGCAAAAGAAGGAGAGCTTCACATGCTCAAGTAGAGAATCGTTACCCTAGCATCCTTTCTTGGCGCCATGGAAAAGTACGCGGATGAAAAGCACTGCAATCTCCTTGCCTTCATAGATCTGAAGTTGGCTCGCGATTTGGAGCTCTAAAACTCCTCCAAAGACTGGATCTAAGCTTCTTCTTCCTCCTTTGCTCTCCCCTCTCTCTAGGATTTAGCCGGAGAATACGGTAGGAAAAATAAGGGTTCTGAAACCCTTCTCTCGGGTATAATCTCTTCGGGATTAACCACAGCAGTCGGATCCCACAAAAAGGGATGCACAGACACGATTCAGGTCTGACCTGGACAAATAGGGTTAAACACCGCATGGCTCACCAATTCGGAGCAAGACACGTTCGCGGCGAATTAAATTGTGTCAGGACATTTAGTCAACTCCCGCCAAAACCCCAGCGTCAACACTCCGCGTCGACCGAGTCAGACACGCCAGAATCAGCCCCGTGCTCGACGATCTTCGAACCAAGATCATCGACCGCTGCCAGATCGTCGAACGAAGATCTATAGCCCGATCGTCGAACGCAAAACTCTGGCCAAATCATCGAACGCGCGACCCGATCATCGAACCCACAACCCGATTGTCGAACCGAGAAAACTGCCTGTTCGACGAACACGCGGCCCGATCTTCGAACACAGATAGCTAGCCTTATCGTCGAACGCAGCATTTTGACCAGATCGTCGATCGCTGCTCGACGATCATCGAACCCAGATTTCTGCCTGATTGTTTTGGCAGATCTTTGAACTACCCCGACACACCCTGGGACACCCCCGTGTCCGAGGCCGTATACCCCTGCCAAATTCCAAATTTGGTACAGATTCGTCACCCGTCGCTCTTTTGAGTTTCAGGGCGTTATAGTGAGACCCACTGCTAAAAGAGCTGTTGTGTTACAATAAATTAAAGGAAATGCTCTTTACAGAAAGAGTCAACTGTTACAGAAGTTTTTCATAATTGTCGTTGTTGTGGGTGTGGATGAAGAACAGAGAGCCCAAGATAAGCTAGTCAAGTGGCAGATCAAGTTAGCTGTTGAGATCAACATTTTCAACAACAAGATTGCTGGTACCATCTTCATCTGCATCAGCTAAGAAGCTCAGGGTGATTCTCCAAGAAAGTGATAGTTGTTAGGGCTAACTCTTGCTGCAGGTGCTTCACAGATCCAACCAATAAATTCTAAAGAACATTCTCTTGGGGAGATGTGAAGAAGAAGATAGAACTCAGCAGTTGGATCAGTTCAGAAAGGAGCAGAGAAGCTGATCTGCAAGTTGCTTCCAACATAAGCCAAAGATTCTACATCATTATTGTTGTGAAGAAGAGAGAGCTGAACCTTTGGTTCAAGTTAAGAAAGAGGAAGAATAGTATTCTGCAAATCACTTCCACCTCAAGTGGATATACTTGTTGCTGTGAAGTAGTTGGGGCTAAGGTGTACTTAGTATAATAAAGTTGACACATGAAAACATTTCTGGTGTTATAGTGGGGGCTGAGTCTAACTCACCCAAGGTTGATTGTCACAGAGGAATTCCTCCCGCGTTCAACTAAGAACCTCATCAACCCAATTCCATCTTGTAGGATCCTTTTTGGATCCGAGAAGTAGGAGCAAACTTGCTCTGAGGTAGGTGATTAGTTGATCACTGAGTGGTAGGGCACTTGTGCCTGAGCTGTAGGAGAGTGTATCTCTCTGAATTATACGAACAATTTTGCTTTGAGATAGGGCTATCCTCCATAGCCTGAGTGGTAGGTATTAATGGCCTAAGGTAGGTGATATTTGTATCACTGTGTGTAGGCCCTTGTGGCTTAGGTGTAAGTCTTGGAGGAGACTGAGAGATCCTGAGGGATCTGAGGTGTAAGCTCCTTGGATCATTCATTTGGAGAACAGCCTTGACCAATAGGAAGTTGGCAAGGTGGGAGGAGAGTGGATGTACCAAAAGATTGGAGAACCACTATAAATCATTGTGTACTCTATTGTGTTGGGTTTCTTTTTGCAAGTAGATCATCTTGAAAGCTGTAATTAACCAACCACTAAAGCAACAAACTAAAAGAAACTTAAAGATAGTCACTCAGGACTAAGAAACCTATTCACCCCCCTTAGGTGATTTAGCTATCCTTGAAATAAAGACTTTCAAGTGGTATGAGAGGGAGGTTACTCAAAAAGGATCTAACAGTTTGAGTTGACCTCCAAGGATAGCTAAAAGGTTAAAAATATTTGTTCAAAGATGAACCATAAGGTGTGGAACTCTATGGAGCATCAAATTTGTAGAGAGTACAACAACAACATTGGGCTATTGGCTGCTCTTGGTGAAGACAAAGTCCTTCCAGATGTAAGAGCAAGTATCAGGGCCCCTCTATCACATTCAAAGAGTGACACAGAGGTGGATGAAGCTGAAGAAGGTGAATACAGATGCCATAGAACGATAGCTACGCCAAAAGGAGAATCTTGCTAGGATCTGCCTGGTCAAAATAAGGTATATTTCCCATCTAACTCATCCTCATAGTTAGGATATGAATCTTGTATAGATTCTGATGTCTCCTCATCAAGTGATAATGAGGGTCCTTTGATAGATGATGATATCAATCAATTGACTGACAATCATGCTGCCCTTATGAAAGCTTTCAAGGAAAGCAAGCTATTTGTTAAGAAACAAGCAAAGGAAATTGCCTCCCTGCAGAAGACTGTTTCCCTGCAAGATGAAGCTTCATCCTTGCTATGTTTAAAAGAGAGGGAAGCAGCCCATCTGAAGATCAAGGTAGATATCCATGTAGAGTCCTTAAAATACAAGGACTCTATTATCAAGAATCTTGAAGAGAAACTTGATAGTGAGAGGAGAATGGTGGCTAACTTCTCTAAGATAGATTCTATCAAGAGAAGATCTGAATTTGAGTGGATTTCTAAGGTGATCAAATCTCAGAAAAGAGGCCAAGTTCCTGTCAGGCCTCAGTCTACCTTTCATAAGGTAATTCTCCCTTTAAAAAGGTATGGCTAAGATCCCAGGGATGGTCAGTAGAGGATTGGGAATCTTCCTTGTAAGACTACAAATGTCTCTTATAATGGAAGAAGAAAGGACATGGGACTGAGTGCTCAGAAGGCTCCCCATGAAGAAGTGCAAAAGCCCATCCTAGACCTTTTGTATTTAATGCACCAGTTCCATTACTCTTGAGCAAGGCAGCGACCTCTTCTCAAAATCTCCCTGCTCACACTCTGACCAAGGGTAAATCTGCCAGGATGCAAGACTTGGAATCTTCCAAGGGCACCAACAACATGTCCTCTGTAAAGAGAATTGCTATTGATAGACCTTGTGAAAAACTAATAACTTCTCATGATAGATCCACTCTCAGTCAGATTGTGTCTAAGAGAATTTGGAATAAGGAAGCTAGTCTTCCTTTTGTTCAGTCTGCATTCAACCATGCTGCCAGACCTGTTTAAAAAAGAAGATACAATATTCATGAGTGCTGGTGCTGTGACAAAGTGGTATATTTTGACATAGATTGTTGGCACAACCCTAGTGTGTCAAGGATAAGAGAAAGTCTTCCTGACAGGGCTCATGTAGGTAGACATTTGCATTTTCAAATTAACAAGAACCTAGGACCCAACTCAGCTTGGGTTCCTAAGGTAAGGTAATTCTGTCTTGTAGGATAATCCAAGTGGACATAACCATTTATGGTCCTTGGACAGAGATGTACCAGACCCAAATCTGGGTACAAGAGATGATTCAACTTATCATCATGCACACAATGTCAATGACAAGTGCAATTATTAATGGGGAGCTTACAAAGGAAAGCCAGATGAACATCAAAGGCTAAAGTTCAGAAGCAAGGTTGTTAGTATGCTCAGAGACTGTAAATTCAGCATGGGCTTCAAGTTTACAGAGCAGAGATAAGTATAATTCACCTTTCTCTAATTCTACTATTTAATTACAAAATTGCTTACACGTGTATGAGATAGGGTAATTAAAACAAATGACTAAGAAGATGTAAAAACATTAATCCAAACAATTCTTCTCAATAAATATGTTAGTGGTTCACAAGTTCACCATATCACAAGGTGTAACTTACCTCAACATACCCAAAGACATATTACATATGAAATACTAGGTTAGATAAGTATCAAAATTTGGTTGAGTCAATTGAGATTGGGGGCTAATACACTCTCAGTTGAAATTAATGTAAGGATATTGAAATTATGTCTAATTGCACCCCAAATAGAACACATTTTAGAATGTGTACTGCAGGTCTATATTACCCCTGCATGTTAGGCCAACACAGTTAGGGGCTAGTTGAAAATTTAATTACTAAAGAAAACTGATGTTAAACAAAACAGGCTTACTCAACAAATATTGAAGAAAAGACGGACTGTAGATATGTGTCGGGTTTCAATCCTGGCCATTGATCAAGATTAAACAAAAAATATGGATTAGTGACTTTCCGCCATATTTTTAGGAATACCTATAAATAGAAGTGCTTGTGCAATAAGCCAAGTCACTATTCCTTAATCTCTCCCGCCCGCATTCGCTAAATCGATGGAAAGTCGCTTTCGCTAGCCTTCTCAAATTCTCCGGCGAAATGGCGCCCAAGGGACAAGATTTCCTTTTCGAAGGGGCAGAGGTGGTTCGAAATGGATTTGTTGATGCTTCAAAATAAATTCAGCAGGTGCTTAATCTTCTACATAAATCTAACCTAGCCTTCATCCTGACGAAACCCTGTCTTTTGTGGAGGAGTGAAGTGCTGGAGCTATTCGCCAACGGAAAGCAGATGCTTTGGCTGGTAAAATTAAGACCTTAGTAAGCGGGAATAAGATCAAGATAACTCCCAGAAGGCTCAACAAGGCTCTGTAGTTGCCAAAGCTCACTACAACTGAGAACGAAGAAGAGCTATTATTGGACAATGTAAAATCGGCAATGAAATGGTGTGGAATTTCCAAGCACACCACCAGATCAATTCTAAGGAAAGAGCTTAACCTGAGAGGTAAGTTTCTAGCTGATGTCATCAAGAAAGCCCTGATATACAAAACAGGCTCCCATGACAAAATCTCAGAAAGGATGGTTGAAATAATGGCCATGGTCATACTGTCCAAGATAACAGATTGGGGAAGAGTGGTGTTTGAGAGAATAATTGACTGTATGGCTGAACCAAACTTGGGAGAATCCTTTCACTATATCTGCGGGAAACAGTCCCAGATATTCCAAATCTGAAAATTGGTGCAAGAATACACCACATGAGAAGGATGGACATCAAGATGCTTGAGAGATGGGACAGGATCCTTTAGCCCCATGGTCCAGAAGCTGTGGAGAAGAAAGGAAAGAGAGTTACTGCAACTGAGACCAGCTCCTCCAGTAGCTCATCTATGGAAGAAGAGACTCATAATACTGATCTATCATCAGCTGCTGAAGAGTCCAGGAGGGACATAAATATTCAGGTATCTGCCTCTTCTGATCCTACCCCTCTTAGTCGTGTAAGAAGACTAGAGTTAGATACTGTTACTGAAGTGAATGAGACTGCTGCTAAGTTAGCTGGATTTGCTTGAGAGGAAGGAGATGATTTTCCTTCAGCCAAGGATGCTGGGAAAATTACAGAGGAAATTATTAACAAAATATCTGCAGAAATGGTAGAAGATGCCTCCAGATTGGGAGATGCAGATAGGCATATGCCTATGTCTGATAATAATGGTACCGCCTGGCCTCAAAGTGAGGGGGAGATCAAAGTAGCCTCAAACAAAGATACTATTATGTCTGAAGATGAGGAACTACAAGATAAAGTCTTGGAAATTCCAAGTGCTGAGGGAAGGAATGCTCAAATGGAGGGGGAGCAACTAATGCAAGAGATAATGCATGATGCATTATTTAAAGGGAGCACCTAAAGGTTCCTCCAATAGTGGTACTGTCTGCTATAACTGATAAGGAGATTGTTGTTGCTGTTGCTGATCTGCATGCAAATGAAAGCATGTCAGAGGTTGAGGGGGAGATACCATCTGATCTCCCTACTCATGAAGTGCATGATTTAGTTTCCTCAGAAATTGAGAAAGAGGAATACAGTCATGAGAAAGCTTACTCCTCACCACATCCTGAAAATCACACAGCTCAAGAAATAGGGAGCAAGCCTGTAAAAGAAGCTCAAGATGAGGGGACATCTACCAGAGTTGATTAGTTGCCACCAACTTTCTTGGCCCAGCTAAATGGTCTGCTGGATGAGCAAAGAAGGGCACTGCAAAATTATGTGGATGATGCCCTCAAAGATGTTAGAAAAGATCTTGCAATTGAGATCAAATCTATAAGGTTTGAACTTAATCTGTTGAAAGGAGAAATAGTAAAATTCTTCATAAGAGCTGTTGGAGTTGTAGACTTTACAATGAAGAAGCTTGATCTGTCAGGCCAGAACATTGCTGTTCTCATAGAAAATCAAAAGATTCAGGCCAAGAATAGTGTCACAATCCATGAAAATGATAAAATTTTGAGAAGTGAACAGACCAGTGAAATCTTCATAAACATCGATTCCTGCACCAAGATGCTTGATGAACACGTGTTGGAAGTGAAGAACCATGTCACTGCTAGAGTAAATTACCTAGAAGTATAAAGAGGCAAAGCAAGCAGCTCCCAGACCAATACTCTAATTGAAGAAGACAAAAAGGGGGAGAGAGAAGCCATAAGGACAAATACTAAAAACATGGTCTGGGCAAAAAATGTTGTGAGAGGCTCATTGGGATTAGAGGGAGTGCAATATGACAATATCCCAATGATGTCTGCTCAAGTATTAGAAACTTTGAACAAAGAACCTGCTCAAGATAATCAAGAGCATGAGATGTATATAGAAGATCATGATAGTGCTGGTAATCAGTGGGGAGTGCAGCCCACTACTACTAAAATTCCATCTTTCATCCCCACTATAGACCAGGCACTACAGATAAGAGAGATGACTACTGAAACTGCTGAAACAGAAGAAGAAGTCAGCATGAGAAAGAGAAAATATAGAGAAGAAATGGAAAAATGACCTGATTTCAAGCAATGGAGCCCACAGTCCAGATCCATCATCTTGATTGCTTGAGATCAGGTAAAAAATAAGAAATCAGACAGAGGTAAATGGTATGGCAAGACTGAATGGGATAAGAGGGAAAAGAGAGACACAGAAAGAAGGATTTTCTGGAGGAACAAAAAGGCAAATCTTCTCACTCATGATGCTGTGGAACCATCTAAATACTTCCCCAAGCACTTCAGCTATTTTGAGAGACAAAAGGATAAAGCTGAAGCTGCAGCTACTAAGGCTAAGGCTGCTGATGAAGCTGATAAGAAGGGAAATAAGATAGCGGGAGCTGAAGACAAGCCAACAAAGAAATCTAGAGGGAGTGGGATTATGATAAGGGAACCTGAAACTTAAAATATTTCAGGTTTTGCTTACAGGGCTAGGGATGTAACACTTTGTTTAAATATCATAAACACTTATTCCCTATATGATTGAATAGAATAACCATTTGCTATAATCATGATCTGTCTAACTCATCATTTGCTATGATTTTGACTCATCTGCAACATCATTTGATATGTGTTTGATTTATCTGAACTATGCTGTGATGATGTGTTATATATATAGCATAAGTATGTTAATGTATACATTAGCTAAGGTTTTTTACTTCTTCAAATAGGGGGAGATTGTTGGGTTCATTGATCCCAATGTCCTGAATTTGAAGCAGGACCAGCAAACAATGTATACACATGTTGTGATCTAACTTGTGCTCAAGATTAATGATTAAAGATTGTCCTAATAAGCAATGATGATACAGGTAGACTAAGTGGCTAAGACAGATAAGTTCTTACCTAAGGGGTGGAAATACAGAAAATTGTTTTAGTCCACAGGAATTGAGTGAAGATCATTAACTCAATGCCAGATGGCTTATAGTGCTGAGTAAAGCCTATTCAGTCAAAGCCATGACATGACAAGCTTAGAATGTGGCTAAGTCCACAAGCATTGAGTGAAGTCAACTCACTCAACAACATACAACAAAAAGCTATGAGTCAGGCTAATACAGTCAAAGCCTGAAGAGAAATGATCTGAAAAGTGGCTAAGTCTACATGCGTTGAGTGTAGCTCACTCTCTCAACGCCTTAGCTTCAAAATAGTTGAATAGCTGAGCTCAAAGTTCGTCGAGCTGAGCTAATCATTCGTCAAACTAAGCTCAAAGTTTTAGAAATTTGGCTAAGTCCAATTTCGTTGAACTAAGTTCAAAGTTCGTCGAACTAAGTCCTGAGTACGTTGATCTCAGCTTTCACTTGTTCGTCAAGCTAAACTCTAAAATTGTCACACTATGTTTTTACTTATTCGTCAAACTGAGTTCTGAGTTCGTTGAACTCTAACTGATTTCTGAAAATAGAAAATCTGGCTAAGGCATAAAGCATTAAGTGAGGCGTGCTCACTCAACGCTCTTAATGCATTTTTTCAAAATGAGTTAAAGCATAAAGCGTTGAGTGAGGCATGCTCACTCAATGCTCTCAACGCTTAAGTTACTGAAGAAGCAGAAATGGCTAAGACAGATAACGTTGAGTGAGGGATGTTCACTCAACACTCTCGATGCCTAAAATGCAGAATGTGGTGAAGGAACATGGGGTTGAGTGATGTATATCCACTCAACCCTCTCAATGTTATGCTTACCGAAGAGGCTGCAGAAATTATTAAAGCAAAAAATATTGAGTGTGTATTACTCACTCAACACTGTCAACGCCTAGAAATAGATTTTTTATTCTAAGTAGATTGACATTGAGTGAAGGTAACTCACTCAACGCCAAGAGACAGTAAAACCGTCTAAGTATTTTGGCATTGAGTGAAGCTCACTCACTCAATGCCTATACTACTGATGCTTAAATTTTAACTAAGTCTTCAGGTGCGGATGTCAGCAAGTCAAAAAGTCAACAATATTCAAATTATTAGCGGCAAAGCCACAGTATATGACAAAAGGTGCCGCAGGATACTGTATGTCAGTTAGGCGTTAAAGCAAAGATGCAGCCAACATTAATGGTGTGGGACCCACTACTAAAAGAGCAGTTGGGTTGCAATAAATAAAAGGAAATGCTCTTTACAGAAAGAGTCAACTGTTACAGAAGTTCTTCATAATCGCCATTATTGTGTGTGTGGTTGAAGAACAAGAGAGCCCAAGACAAGCTAGTCAAGTGGCAGATCAAGTTAGCTGTTGAGATCAACATCTTCAATAGCAAGATTGCTGGTGTCATCTTCATCTGCATCAGCTTGCAAGCTCAGGGTGATTCTCTGAGAAAAAGATAGCAGCTAGGGCCAACCCTTGCTGTAGGTGCTTTATAGATCCAGCAAATAAATTCTAAAGAATATTCTCTTGGGGAGCTGTGAAGAAGAAGATAAAACTGAGCAGTTGGCTCAGTTCAAAATGGAGCAGAGAAGCTGATCAACAAGTTGCTTCCAGCATAAGCCAAAGATTCTACATCATTGTTCCTATGAAGATGAGAATGCTTAACCTTTGGTTCAAGTTCAGAGAGAGGCAGAAGAGTATTTTACAAGTCACTTCCAGTTCAAGTGGATATACTTGTTGTAGTGAAGTAGTTGGGGCTATGGTACACTAAGTACAATAAACTTGACACAGGAAAACATTTTTGGTGTCATAGTGGGGGCCGAGTCTAACTCACCTAAGGTTGATTGTCACAGAGGAATTCCTCTTGTGTTTAATCAAGAACCTCATCAACCAACTTCCATTTTGTATGATCCTTTGCGAATCTGAGAAGTAGGAGAAAACTTGCTCCGAGGTCGGTGATTAGTTGATCACAGAGTGGTAGGGCACTTGTGCCTGAGCTGTAGGAGAGTGTATCTCTCTGAGTTGTAGGAGCAAGTTTGCTCTGACGTAGGGCTATCCTCCATAGCCTGAGTGGTAGGACTTAATTGCCTGGGGTAGGTGATACATGTATCACTGAGTGTAGGCCCTTGTGTATGAGGTGTAAGTCTTGGAGGAGACTGAGAGATCCCGTGGGATCTGATGTGTAATCTCCTTGGAGCATTGGTTTGGAGAAGAGCCTTGACCAATAAGAAGTTGGCAAGGTGGGAGGAGAGTGGATGTACACAAAGATTGGGGAAGCACTATAAATCATTGTGTACTCTGTTGTGTTGGTTTTATTTGTGCAAGTAGATCATCCTGAAAGCAGTAATTAACCAACCACTAAAGCAGTAAACTAAAAGAAACTTAAAGATAGTCATTAAGGACTAATAAACCTATTCGCCCTTGTAGGTGATTTAGCTATCCTTGAAATAAAGACTTTCAGTTAGGCTTAGACTATCCAAACTATATTCAACGCTTTTACTGACCTGGTGTTGAGTTAGCTATCCTCACTCAACTTCTCTAGAATTAACCAAAATTCTGCCTTTGTCAGTATTCTCCCTTAACATCTAGCGTTGAGTGAAATGGCTTCACTCAATGCCCATGGACATAGTCAAATATCTCTGCCCAACATTCTTCATTAAGGCATCTAGCATTGAGTGATCTTGCTTCACTCAATGCATGTGGACTTGGTTGCATTCTTTGCATCTGGCGTTGAGTGAGCTTGCTTCACTCATCGCTCATGGACTTAGGAAATTTTTTTCCTTTTCAGCCAGCTTCTTTGTGCCCACCTATCCAATCAATGTGACAAGGACTAACCTGCATGCATGTACTTGAACACAAATCAAATTCAACTATGTGTATACCATCGAATTATTTGACTTCTTACAAATCTGGTACATTGGGATCAATGGACACAATAATCTCCCCCTATTTGAAGAAGTCAAAACTCTTATTTAAGCTTCCATGTAAATGATATACACCTACATATGCAGCAACAATCTATAAGAAAATAGAGTTTTAGATTACCACATTTTCTGATTCCTTGTAGGTGATTTGCTAATACCATGTATGGTGATTATCACCTACTCCCCCTATTTTGCTGTATGACTTTGATCACCTTCTCCATGGCTTGCTGCATGGACTTGATCATCACCTTTTCTCCTTTAGGCCTTGACACCACTTGATCCATCCCTTCTATTGATCATCACCTTCCATTGATCATCACCTTCTCTCTCCCTTTTTGACTTCCGTAGAATAGTCAGGGAGGTGCTGGCTAGCTTTCATTATCTTCTCCCCTTTTATGGGAACATCTCTTTCTCCCCCTTAATTTCTTCTCTCCCATTTTCTGATTCTAGATGATCAGTTGGTGCTGCTTTTGTGTTGATACACTGATATAACACATCACTGCAGCCACTTGAGCTAGCTGTCATATTGTTTCACTTTGACCAATGCTACTCCTTATCCCACTTAAAGCTTCTACAAAATATAGCTGTAGTAAGGGAGGTACTGGTTTTTCCTCTTCTCCTACAGCAACATAACGTTTCCGCAGCAGTAGTGACTGCACAACATCAGCCATCCACTGGGTTAGATCTCTCCCTCAGACTGTGAATAGAATCTTGAGAACCTGCTGATCAGCTGTGGTGATCTTTGATTTACTGCAGCTGCTGGATGCCTCTTAACATGAAGATGAACTTGTTCCTGTAACTGCTGTATTTTCTCCCCCTCAATTGGAGTATCTGCTATATTCTCTTTACTGGACACTTGAGTCCATCTTAGTCTTGATGGCACTTGATGTTATTTTGATATCAAATGATAGACTTTGACAGTCTTGATCCCATTTTGGAGACTTATCTACCTACAAGAAGGGTGAGTTCTGCAATAGAAATATTTCATGGAGCAACTGAAGCTATACCAAGTTCAACATACCCAATTCAAATTTGATAGTGTTGAATTTGAATTCATCTAGCGGCTTAGTATAAATATCATCCACAGCTTGTCTGTGAGGACAAACTCAAGACTAAAGTCTTCCTTCCTCACATGCTCCCTAATAAAAATACCTAATCCCAACATGCTTAGTCCTACTATGAAACACATGATTCCAAGCCATGTGGATTTAACTAGTTGACTTACAGTACACAAGAATGTTACTTATCTCAATGTTATAAACCTAGAGCCGATGCTGGATTCACAACAACTGTGCAGATCAGTTCCCTGCAGATAAGTATACAGACTCAGCAATGTATATAGCTTCTTGCGACTCCATAAACTCAGCCTTCTCCCTTGGAAATGACAAGTTTCATCCATGCTTTTCCTATCTTCCTTGTACTCTACACACTCTCTTCTTGATCATTATCTACTCCCCTTTATGACTTTACAACAACAATCATGGTTCATATAACTATAGTCAGGGAGGTTATGATATTCTCATCTTATTGAGCAGGAGATCTGTTGAAATCTCCCTCTCATTCTCTGCGTCTCCCATAGAAAGTTGTTGATTTGTATCAAATATAGCTGTATCAATCTAGCTGTTCTTGATCTGATTGTACTTGCTTTCCAATAACAAGTGTAACCAACTGAGTAGTCTCCTTCACAACCCCAGCAATATCCATAGGGACATGCTGATCTTCAGTAGTATAGCTGATAAATTCTGAACTGAATACCTTTTAGATAAGACTCATGCTTGTCCAGCAACCCAGGCTGGACTTGCATTCCAAATAGGAGCATCTAGCTTGACAGTCTCCCCCTCAACATTTGCATAGATCCTATAGTTACATGGATCATGCCCACACTTACCACTGACAACCACTTAGACAATCTTTGCTGTAGATTCAAAATATATGACACCTGAGCATCCTTATCTTTTTTTATGATTCCTCAAAAGAGTCTGACATCTGAGGATAGTACTGAAAGTCTTTACTGTATATCAACTTACAGTTCTTCTTTTCTGTATATCACTTGAAATTCCTTAGTGTATACCAATTGAAAGTCTTTCTAGCTAAAGATCATGTGCCTCTTCCTTACTGCTCTTAGAAGAGCTGCTTCCTATGCTTTACTATGTGATGAGTACATCATGCTTGTTCTTCTCCTCACTATTCTACTGAAGTAGCAGCAGTACTATGTCACACAAGTCAAACTCCTTAGAGCTTTAATGACTGGATCCTACTGGTCTATTTATCCATACAGATTCCACTTGAAGGTCTTTCCACAAGGCTTATGTACTTTATCCTTCTTTAGGACTGCACACAACATCCTTCTCCTTTTGGGCAGAAGGAGGAGTATCCTTGATGGACAATATCCATCACCAACTTCCCAACTACGGATCTTACGTCCTTCCCTCACTGGAGTATGATCCATAAGATGGCTGCCTTGTTCTAGTCCAAGGTCTGAAACATCCTCGGTCCAAGTACCATGTGGGGGTATGGGCACTTGGACTAACATGCAAAACAAAATTTAATTTACCTTAGGATCCCAAAATGAATTGGGTCCTAGGTTCTTGTTAGCATAAAAATGCACATGTCTATCTACAACATTCCTGTAAGGAAGAATCACCCTTTCGCTTGACACACTAGGGTTATGCTAACAATCTATGACAAAGTGGCTCTCCATACCGTAATACTAACATTCATGAATGTTATATCTCCTCTTCTGAAAAACCTTTGAAGAGTGCAATCCATGACTAGCTGCCTGTTCAGAGTGGAGTGTTGTAGCCTTCTTCTTGTTTCTCTCAACAAGAATCTGACTAAAGGTTAGTCTGCCAGTAGAAGTACTTGACATACTTTGAGTTTCATCAACAACAACCTTCTTTGTAGTTGGCATGCTATTAATGGCCTCAGAGGCAGCCAAGTCAGCATTACTGACTGGCTTACCCTTGGTTTGGGTTCTTGCTAGAAGAACTTGAGAATAGGCCACTGCCTTATCCTTTAATGTGGGGGCAGGAGTACTAAATACAAATGGTCTATGGTGGGCCATTTGGACTTTTTCATGGGGAGCCTTCTGTGTACTCAAACCCATGCCCTTTCTTCTTTCATTGTGAGGTACACTTGTACACTTACAAGAAGAATTGCCATTCTTCTACTGACCATACTTATTATCCTGGTCATACCTGTTGGATGGGAGGATTACCTTGTGAAAGGTAGATTGAGGCTCTATAGGTGCCTTGCCTTTCCATTTGGAAAGGGAAACTCTATAATTACACTTAGACCCTAATCCTCTCTCATCATTTTGAGAGGTAAAGGAGTCAATCATTGGCAATATAATTTTGGGCTTATTGAAATCAACCACATCCTTTTCTCCTTAAGGTGCTTCTCTTCAAGATCCAAGATGATCTTGTCCTTCTGGCTTATGGTCTCAACTTGGATGATTGAGATGGCCTTTAGTTGGTTAACTTCCCTAGCCTTCTGATCCAGTAGGGTTGCAATCTCAGCCTGTTAGGAAGCAGCTAGCTGTAGGGGGATGATCTATTCAGCCTGCATTTGGCCAACTTTTTGCTTCTTTTCAAAGCATCTAGAAGTGCACCATACTTGTCAATCAATTGATTGACATCAAGTTCAGATTCTGAACCATCATTCCCACTTGAAGAAGTGGATGCTTCAGAGACTGAGACAGACTCATATGAAGAAGATGATTTATTGATGGACTGTACCTTACTTGGACTAGGCTGATCCTGACAGGACTCTTCTTCTGTCATGGCCATCAGCCTACAACAACTACTGATATCTTCATCCACCCCAGTATCACTTTCTGAGTGTGATAGAGGGGCCTTGATATTTCTCCCAGCATCTGGATAGTCTTCATCTTCTTCTTCAATTATCATGAGACCAACGTAGGCCTTGTCTTCATCTAAGTCAGAAGACTCAGAATCTCTGTCTGATAGACTGACTTTGTTGTCATCTCTTATCTCCTCCATCCCTTCCATGTAGACAAACCAGTGACTCCTATATCTCTTTGGCTGTCTTTCAGTGGAACAAGTTTTGGAAGGTTCAATCACCTAAGGCACTTACAATGATGTATTATGCCCTCTTGTCCATAGTTTCCAAGATGACTTCATCCTCAGTAATTTCAGCATGGATGTTTGGGGTCCGGATACTTGCATCTATGACAGAGACCTTCATGGGGACATAGGGTCATTCTTGAATTATTACTAAGACCCTAGGATAAGAGGCTTTCATGAGTAGCTTGATCATATCTTTCCAAATCCCAAAGTTTTCCTTACTGTAGACTGGAAGCTCCATTGAGCTACACTACTTATGGTTCAATCCTGAACCCATAAGTGTAAACCTTTTAACTATACTTTTGTGGTCTACTCAGACTGTTAAGTCCTTTTTGAGTAACCTCCCTCTAATACCACTTGAAAGTATTTGATTTCAAAGATATCTAAATCACCTAGAGGGAGGGGGGAGGGTGAATAGGTTTCTTAGTTTCTTGTAACTATCTTTAACTTAGTATGTGTTAGGTTAGCTTTGTTAGCTTGCTTTCAAAAACACAAAACCAGCACACCAAGGTTTATAGTGGTTCCTTAGCCAAACTTTTTGCTTCTCAACGTCGAGAGCGTTGAGTGTACAAGTTTCACTCAATGATTCTGGACTTCGTTAATTTTTCTTTGACAGATTCTATGTGGCTTTGACTAGGAAGCTTGATTCAACACCTTTAGTTGTATGGTATTGAGTGAGTTGACATCACACAATGCTTGTGGACTTAGCCACTTTCCTGCTTTGCCAATGTTGAAAGGTTTTGACTGTCTCAGCATGTCTCACAGTTTTTTGCTGTATGGCGTTGAGTGAGTAGAATACACTCAACGCATGTGGACTTAGTCACATTTCTGCCTATTTCTTCTTTAGGCTTTGACTGCCTTAGACTGCCTCACAACTTTTTGCTGTATGTTGTTGAGTGAGTAGAATTCACTCAATGCCTGTGTACTTAGCCACATTTCTATCTAGCCAATTGTTAGCCTTAGATTATCTAAGAAATATTCAACGCTTTTACTCACCTGGCATTGAGTGCGCTGTCCTCACTCAACACCTTTGGACTTAACCAGAATTCTGCCTTTGTCAGCATTCTCCCTTGACATCTAGCATTGAGTGAACTGGTTTCACTAAACGCCCGCGGACTTAGTCAAATATCTCTGTCCAGCATTATTCATTAAGGCATCTGGCATTGAGTGAGCTTGCTTCACTCAACGCCTGTGGACTTGGCTGCATTCTTTACATCTGGCATTGAGTGAGCTTGCTTCAATCAACGCCTGTGGAATTGAGAAAATTTCTGCCTTTCCAGCTAGCTTATTTGTGTCCACCTGTCCAATCAATATGACAAGGAATAACCTGCATGCATGTACTTGAACACACATCAAATACAATTATGTGTATACCATTGACTTGTTTGACTTCTTACAAATTTGGGATATTGGGATCAATGGACCCAACAAAGTCAAAGTAATTAATCGACGAGGGTTATCGAGGAAAGATTTCCATCTCCAAAGTGTTTCAAGGTTTTGCAAAACACCAAACGCCTCATTTTTAATATAACTCTCGAGCATTTTGGGTGGTCTCGAAAAATAAGAATACGGGCATATGAGTTGTCATAAGATATAACACATAATAAGTCCACTGATCCGATTAAGCCGTAATTAAAAAACTCACAATTAAATTATTATCGGATATTAATAATGAGAGAAATCCAAAGATTTCTTCTAAAAGATTGAAATGGAACCGAGCATGCCTCCGGAGAACGGAGATAGATCTGAAGTCTCCTAAAAGGAGTGATTGGACTACTAACCATTTTCTTTATGATTTATTCCAGTATTGCACTGGTCTAGTTCCTTTATTTATTTCAGTTCAGTACTTCCTTTACAGTACTTCAGTTTCGTACTAGTCTTGCTTATTTAATTTCAATTTAGTTTATTTCTTTTAAAGTACTATTCCAGTCTCGTACTGCTCAAATTCCTTTCAGTACTTACTTTTAGTTCAATATTGCTCCAGTTTTGTACTAGTCCTTTCATTACAAAATTTCAATTCTACAGCTTATATACTATCAATAGCCTTTATTACCGAACTTTTGATTCTACAATTTACTAATTTAAGTATGGGTTCCACTGTGACGAGTAGTTATCTGATAGGTTAAGCCTTAGTTAGGGATAACAGGAGTTGAGGTTCTCCTCCTAAATTAGCCTCAAATTAAGTGCTCCCACACTCCTTGTCGAAAGTCGAGCCAAGTGCCATTTGCTCGAATTATTTAAAACATAGTAGGGCAGGCCGTCGTAGACCCGGAGCGTACTAACAAATTTGAGTAAATGTTATTGCTTGTAAATTGCTTTGCAGTAAATCGTGGCGGGTCAGTCATTTCCGCAGACCATTTGTAGCGGTGTGGGAAGTTCGACGACTCAAGGAGACATGGAGATAAGTACCACCTGTGACTAGCCATAATGTTTTTCCCTGATTGGTTTCCTCCTTTGGTCAGCCAAAATGTTGAATCGCCAGATGTCACTCATATCCAAGAGTACACAGGGTTGTACGTTGGGGACTGGGTTTTGCAGTACGACCACCCCCGGAAGTAGCAGGACTGGACACTATCACCGATGACCACATCGGTGAGGCCCGCGAGGCTTGCTACCCTGCTGGAAAATAAGCGGTCCATACTATGTCGACACAGGATCTTTTGCGCGGCTGTGAATGCCGGCGGTCCATACTATGTCGTTGATGTTCCAGTTGTACGGTGTTGCACCCTCTTTTATGATTGATCTTATCATATAGATGAAATGTTGTACTAACTCTCTCATGCTTCGACTATCTACTTTGTTGGGTGCGTGAGCTCGTCCCTAGGATATGGATTCAGGGAGGAGATTTGTTTCCACTTAGCTCAGTGACTAACTATTATTTTGATAACCATTCACAAGAGATGGAGCACCGTGAGAACCAGCTATCGCAGGATGATACGTCGGCTGATAGGACTACCCGAGCAGAGGCACCTCCATCATCTTTGGAGTTTTGAAACGTAAGGATTAAGAGTGTGAGAGTACTAGGTGGCAGCCATCCAAGGGGAGAGACTGCGACGTGGACAACTACGATTTGAATTCTGTCAGTTTCTATTAATTTGTATAGTCAATACGAATGCCTCAGAACTCGTTGCATCACAATTCGAAGCTTAACGATGATTATAAGCAATTTGACCGTTTTAGCGCGCCACGACGCGCTGATTTTGAATATTTGGCAAATGAACTCTGATTCGACCCTGGTCAGTGGCATTGGATTTGTATAGTCAATACAAAGTCATCCGAGTGCATTCCGGTCAATTTCAAGGATCCGTGGTCAAACCAAGCATTAACGTGCAACGAAAAGCATGCATATACAAATTGTGACACGACACCCCAACTTTGACCCGACTCCCAATGACTTGGACCTAATTTGAATTTGACCAGAATTGTGGACCCACCTTATTGTTGACTTTGTTGAAACCCCCCTAAAAGTCTATTTTTGGATTTTTCTTTTCTCAAAGGAGGTGAACACCTCCTCTTCATTGCTGGTTAAGGCATTTTCTTCCTCATCCCTTGGGACACCAAACCAACAAGGGCATGGTAAGTTGGACCTTGGAAAAAGCCCACCACTCTCTTCTCTATTTGTTTCTTAAAAACTAAGGCCCAAGCCCACCAAGCCTCTCCCCTTAGATGACTGCCACCTAGGTGTACTCCCCCTACTGATGGTGCCACCTGTCTAGATCAAGTGGAGGAGAGGAGCTCCTCCTCCTATCGGGTTAGTCCTACAATGGGGAGAGGAGGGGTGGCCACCGTCTCCCACCTATAAAAGGTCATTCCACCCATGCCTCCCTCCTCAAAAACCCAAATGAGCCAAAGCCCCCACTATCAGAGCTCCAGCCCGCCGGAAAACAATTCCACCACCCGAGCTCCACCACCACCTCCAATGGCGTCTTGCCCCAACACCTCCCGATCCGCACCACCCTAGGTGGAATCTCTTCCCCTTCCCCTTCCTCATCTTTCTGACGACCTAATGTGCCTCCCTGTGGCCAGAGCACCACCGATGCCACCCGAGCGAAGCTCTAGGTAGGGTGGTGGGCGCGAGTGGTGAGCCTTGCCCAACGCCAGTTGTGGCACTGGGGAAGTGCTATGTAATGTTCTGATTCATGCTAGACCCTTCGTATGCATTTTCATGTCAGGTGAGTGGACTTGGGCTCAGGGTGGACAGGCTTGCACCTGAGCCGGGGGGAGTGCCGACTCGACACTGATTGTTTGGAAGCTACCGCATGACGGTAGTATGTGCCACATGGAGGTAGCGATCATCGAGTATATATGATGAATGTCAAGGGGTGTCAAGAGCATCGAGTGGACTCAACGATCGTTGAGTACCACTGCATGGTGATACTGGGATACCGCATGGCGGTAGTGATCATCGAGTATATACAATGAATGTCAAGAGGAGTCTAGAGCATCGAGTGGAGTCAACGGTCGTCGAGTACTACCGCGTAGCGGTAGCAGGATACCGCGTGGCGATAGCATATAGAAGTATCAGCGTATCGCTTTGTGAGCAAATACCCAATGGTAGTAATATTGCGGTTGGTAACATTTTGACATAGTGGTCTGTAAGCTACCGCGTGGCGGTATAAATAGTACCACGTGTTGATAGTAGGCTAGGTCTCGGCAAATGAGTGGTGGATTTGGAGGTACAGCGCGGAGGTAGCGATACTGCGCGGCTATAGCTCACAGGTTTGGATGATTTAGGGCGAATCACCCATTCCTTTATATGCGATGCGTACCACTTATCACCAGTCTTTTCCTTCACGATCATGTGCCGAGCTCGACGAGAAACGAAGAAGTTGACTGGGCAAACTTTCTCTCGGAGGAGGGGAACGACTTGAAGGGGATCATGCACATCCATGCCGCCAAGGAGGAGAACTCGATCTATGGCCGGAAATGAGGTGAGCTTCCTACCCTCTCCTTTGGTGCTAGATCTTTAGATATATTATAGGAGAGATGTCTGCTCAAGATAGCTTGAGTTTGGTGCGTAATGAAGATCTCCTAGGAAGAGACCACACTAGGACCTTTGTCTTAGGGTTTTGTTGTCTTCAACCTTTCTTCTTTTCATTATGAAGATGATGGACTTGGTTTCATGAATAATGGTGGTCTATTGAGGGTGAATAAGGGAGGAGGAAATGTAAAATATAGTTTACATGATGGCTGGAGGAAGAAGATGAACCGATGTCGTTCATCCGTCTTTACAATGCATGCAATATGCTGTACAGAAATCTGTTTTCTATGCGCAATTAATTTCAAGGCCATTTTTGAGTATGGTATGTTCTGATTCAGGTGTTGGGCTCACCACAAAAGTGGTAACCCTAGGAAAGACCTTTCCAATGGATGGTTACACGTTTTCATAGGAGCATTGTAGCTCCGGGAATGTTCAATCAAATTTGTTGTACTGTAATAATATGTGTGCAAGCTATTTTCGGTTTAGTTGTACATTCGGATTTTTGGGCTCCTTATGAAGGTCGTAGCCAAATGATATTTTGGATTGTGTGAATCAATTTATATGTAACTGTGATAAGTTAATGGTTGATGAAACTTGTTTGTACAAATGGTTTATTCATAAAATCAGGTAGAGATGCACTTAATAACAATGCGATGAATATATAGGGTTTGGAAGAGTTTAAGATCCATGATGCTTTAATGTGTAATCAATAACTATGCGGTGAATTACAATCATTGGATGAACATGTGATGTATCCTTATAAAGTTGTGTTGATTAAGTAAAAACATATGTGTCCTACTGAATGTTGGATATACAAGTGCATGTTGAATTATGGAAAAAGGGCTAGATGAGAAAACTCCCATGGCTATGTGATATGTTGAATTTTGATATCAAGTAGTGAATGGATGAATAGAGTAGTCCACTGCTTAGAGTTGTGTATCCCTATGGGTAGTAGTGTGAGACTAGCTTGGTGTATAAGGTGGCTTACCACCTGTGCTAAGGGTGAACCCTTGGGTGCTTGAGAAGAACATAAATATGGAAGGGTTGTAGGTGTGTGTGTATTTGACCACATGAGATTGTTATGATGTTAAAGGACTCAGCGTGGTTCCCTTGCGTGCTTTTGAGCACGAGATTGGTATGTCGAGAAGGGACTTGATTGGATCCCTTGGTTATTTGATGGCATGGCTAAGTGTAATTATATGTGGTGTGTTTATATGTGGTGTCATAATCCCAGGTTAAGGATAGTATGACAGGTCTACAGGCTTGTCAGCCGTCACACTGACAAGAGTTGACAGATAGACCTTGTGTGGTTGGGCTTGGTACTCAATTCTTTTTACCGGGGATCGTTTCGTGCCAGTAGATGTTTTGGCTATGTTCTTCGGTGATACACTCCCGAAGACCATTTCCGTGCCAGTTATAGACTAGTTTGGGATGTGTTTTTGGTGCACATCTACCCAAGACCCCTCTTAGCCGCAGTACGCAGGGGCTCCGCTATTGTGTTCTTAGCGTTGAGACATACCGAGGCCTAGACTTGGTAGTGTGTGTTGATGCACGAAAACGGACAGGGAGTCGGTCACCACCAGCTAACGGTTCGAACACCGGGGAATAGGGAAGGAAAGGAGGAGACTGTCGACTAATCGGTTACTAGCGGTCGCGGCTAAAGGGCAGAAAAGAGGAGGGGGCCGCTGGCAGCGGCAACAGCAGAGTTCGCCCGCCGCGGCTTAAATGCCACTCTTGCGGCGGGCTTTCCTTTACTTAAAAATGAGACAGTTACAACAAGCAAAAGAAGAAGCCGGCCGGGCTACAAGCCGCAATACACTAGACTTGAGACCGCAGCTCGTAACAGGCGAGCTCCTGGATCCCAGTCACGGTGTCTTGGGGAGTGCACCCTCCCCCTATTTATAGGCTCGGGGGCCTGCCCAAACGGGCAGGGCTAAAATTACCGGCTGCCCGGGGTACAAGAGAACCGGGCAGAGGTGAGGGGAAGCAAAAGAGAAAGAAACAAGAAAGGAGGGAAGCCGCGCGGCCTGGCGGATTCCTCCTGGCGAGCTGACGGCTGGGGCCTTGGGCCTCATCGCTGAGCAGGGTCGGTGATAGCAGTGGCCTGACATGGAAACCGCCCGGCTTGGGGGGTTTGGCGGCTTGAATGATCAGACCGCCCGGTCTGGAAAACTGCGCGGGCAGGTCGCGGATTCCGGGCTTATCATAATCCCCGCACATTTTTAAGTTTCCAAAAAACTTCGAAAATGTAGAACTAAGCCGGAGACCGCGACTGCTTCATCGTTGTCTATAAAATCCCCTGACCCTTGACATTCTTCAGGATTCCTGCCAAGCACGGGTCGCTACTCGCCACTTGCGGTTAGAATTTTGCAAGCCGACGCGATTTCTCTAGCGATGGATGTGATGTCATCAATGCTAGCTCGCAACAAGAAACCGCCAGAAGCGAAGCAGAGCCGGAGCGAGAACTCGAATGATTCTGCCCGTCAGACTGCCAAGAAGACTGGGAAGCCGGAGACATCAGCGGCTTCTGGAGCTGAAAGGAGGCCGACAGAGATCGTCGGCGGACCATCGCAGGCCGCAGCCGATCCCAAAGCGGTTTCGAAGGCCGCTCCAGTGCAAACCGGAACTGCCAAATCCTTCGACGTGACTTTCTCTCCATCAGGAGAACCACTCCTAAAGATCGGTGGGACGGAGGAGAAGAGTGTTGAGTCTGGGAAACCGTCCGAATTGCCGAGCAAGGTCGACTTAATCGTTGTGGATGACAACGAGCCGGAGAAGGCGCAGGAACCCGAGCGGACTGTTGCTGAACAGGGCAAGCGGACTGAAAAGGTGTCCGGCTCCCTGAAACGGCGGAAAGAAAAGAGCGAAACCCTTGAAGAAAGGATGAAGAAGAAAATGAGGAAGCTGCATGCCAGAAACCGGAATATCTCTGAAAAGACCGGAGCGGACAGTCTTCAACACAGGCCGCACGAGAAGGAGGTACCCGAGGACCCGGCTACACCGGATCACAAGCCGAGCGAGCTGGAGAATACGCCCGCGGTTAGCGATTCGCTGAGCGAGCTCCTGAAGGGCATGGAGACCCTCCAGTGGCAAGACGCGCTGTTGTCGACACCAGCGGCGTCTGAGGAGGTTGACCGCCCTGACATCCAGGTTATTGGGGAGAAGCCTGGCGAACCGGCTTCCGCGGCTTCTGAAGGAGCCGAGAAATTGAAGCTCCGCGAGAAGATGGAGGAGATGAAGAAACTAATCGCCAATAAGTCGGTGGAGACCGCACATCCATTACTGCAAGGTAAACACCGGGACGTTAGGCAAATTATTAAATTCTACAAGTCGCGGTCAAGGAAGAAGGGGGCGAATATAATATTAAATCCGCCGGCCAGCTTTTTCCTGACCACGGCTCAACTGAAAAGCCGAGCTAAGGAAACCGAGCGGCTATGGAAAGAAAAGCTGAAGAGGATAGATCCTGAGCGGCTCAGGCGGCCAGTGATTAAAATCCATACCGCGGCCTCTGGAGGAGATAAACATCAAACCGGCGGTTTTATCCTACCGATTTCCTTACAAGAAGGTCGCAATAATCCGGCTGAACCTGACTGCGGTTTTTCTCCTGCAGGTGTACCGGAGACCGCGATGAAACCGGGCGACTTGACGTCGTATTTGTCTATGCTGCCACCGCCTCCGCCTCCAAGTGTTCGCGAGAAGGAGATGGCCGACTTCCAGAAGGAGGTCG
The DNA here is from genome assembly GCA_039583875.1 of Platanthera guangdongensis. Taxonomy (NCBI): domain Eukaryota; kingdom Viridiplantae; phylum Streptophyta; class Magnoliopsida; order Asparagales; family Orchidaceae; genus Platanthera; species Platanthera guangdongensis. The sequence continues at coordinate 85,053,876 of CM077156.1, forward strand.
GCTCGCTTCAGGCGGCTTTGAACGCGGCCACCGAAACACTGCGGATTAAGGACGAACAGCAGCGGGTTGCCCAGGAGGCCGCGGAAAAAAGGATCCAAGAGTTGCAAACCACCCTGGAGCAAGAGACCACTAGGTTGCAAAGAGCGCTTGAGCAGGAGACCGCGAGGATGAAGACCGCGATGGAACAAGAGACTGCCAGGCTACAGACCGCGATGAAGGAAGAGACCGCCAGGCTCCAGACCGCGATGGAAACCGCTGAGGCGAAAATTGCTGAGATGCAGGTCGCCTTGGAGCAGGAGAGGGCGGAGAAGTACTTGCTGATGGCCGCGCGGCCGGAAGGAGACAGAGAACAGATCCTGCATGCCGGAGGCGGCGAAAACCAAGACTTGCCGGCGGAGACCGGCGGAGCACTGCGGCCTGCACCACCAACTCCTGCGGAGTTGCCGGGAACTAGCCGCCCGGCCTCTGGCGAGAGTTCGCATCCGCCAGTGGCCGCGGCGCCTAACCAGGTCGTAGTTCCAAGCGGTCCGGGGGCCCAGGCGATCCATATGATTCCGTTTGCGAGAGTTGAGCGCGACGCTGCGCGAGTTCATCGGTCTCTGCATGCGCTTCATAATCTGGTTAGCCAGGTGTATGTTGCGATTGTGCAGACCGGTGAACAGGTCGCGCACATGGGACGAGATAGGCCGGAAGACGACAAACGATCCTGAGCGACTTGAGAGACCTAAGCCGCGCGGACATTCGTATATTGTGTTGTAATATATATTTTTTCTCTGGATGTTGGACAATTTGATTGCTGTAAACTGTTGTATTTTATTATGCTGTGAACTGAATGCGGCTTATGCGGATTGAATTTCATAATCCACATGTCTGCTGCTTTGTTCTGAGAAATTTAAAGTTTAGGATAATAGCCGCGCGGTCTGGCGAACAGAGCGCCGGCTTGAACACTTGATATCCACATGATTTGCCATAGAATTTTTCTAAGTGCATCACGGATTTTCTATAAATAGCGCAGACCCCGTAGATTTCTTCACAAATCAAGAAAGATGCGGGCTAAGGCCAAGTCGTTGCGGTCTGACAAGGCCACAGCCGTTAGGACAGACGCGGCCTCCGCCTTCCACTCAGCTGACCACAAGGAATGCCGGCTTACAAAAGCCGAGCTGGATGACTTTGTCGAGAAACATATGCAAGGAAGCCCGCTGATCGCGCGGCTTCCCCGGCAAGATGAGCGGATTAACTCCTCCAACGCGAATCAGATTGCAGTCCCCATTGACCACTTCGACTGCGGCTTCAGCTTCCCGGTCTTGCTAGAGGCCGTAGCGGTCTTCGACCACTATGGAGTTGTGCCCGGACAACTTCCCCCAAACTCGATAGCCGCCATCTACAGCTTCATCTCTTACCTCAGGTCGGAAAGAGTCCGCTTCTCGATGAGGCTCTTCCGAGAGTGCTTCTCGGTGCGGTCTATCCCGGACTCCGGGACAAAGATCTTCCGGGGGCACCTCTACTTCGGCTGCAGAGGGCTGAAGATAGTCAACTTGGCCAACAAGATCGCGAACTGGCCGGAGCGGTTTCTGATCTTCGAGGGCAACTTGGGGTTGCTGCCGGTCGACCCCCAAATCCGCGAAGAAGCCGCCTTCGGCAGCAGCGGCTTGGACGGCATGGAGAAGGAGATTTACGACTTCTTCAAAGGCGAGCGGCTTGATGTAAACCACTACATCCCGCTGTTGTCGTCTCTAGCGAGAATCGAAGCGGAAGACAGTAAGTGTTAAGCCGGCCGACCTGAATTGTTAGCCGCGCGGCCTGAAAACTAACTTTGCCTTTATCTTTGCAGCTGCTCTGGCGGTCCCGCTGAACAAGCCGCAGACTCCGGGCGGCTTGACCCTTACTCAAAGAGAAAAGAGGGCGAAGCGGGTCAAGCCGGCGCGAGCTGCGGAGGAGGAGGAGTCGGACTCCTCTGGAGAGTTCATGCTGCAAGGAACCGGCAGCAGCCTGAAGGATGTCCACGGCGACCCGGCCTTGCGGTGGAGTCCGGACGGCAAGTCGGTGACGATCTCCACCGCCCTCCCCTACTGGGGAGCAGAAGAAGTAAGCCGCCATGCTAATGCGGTTGGCGGCGCGCTGTACGGCAAGCGCAACTTGAGGGCTATGCGACGAGTTCCTCCAGACGACTTGCCGCGGCTAGCCGCGCAAGTCGGCGCGAGGAGCTTCGTGGCAAGCCATTTCATGGGGCTTGCCTACAAGGAGCTGATGAAAGAGAACAGCGGTCTGAAGACGCAGTTAGGCGAACAGCAAGAAGAGAACAAGCGGCTTAAAGAGAAAGAGGCGGTAAGTCATTACCGATACCCGCGCGGTTAGCATTATATAATCGCGCGACCTTACCTTTACCTTTGCTTTGCAGGAAATGTACAACCCCGCCAACCCGATCTTCCAAGACCAAGTCTTCCCCCAACTCGTCCAAGGAATCGATGGAGCGCTTAACCGCCTCCGGGACCTTGGCGGCTTGGCCACCGGCTTCACCGACTTCACATGCGCCGACATCTATCCTTCCCTGAAGGAGCAGGTGGCCGACGTCTACAAGTCGATCAAGGGAAAGGCCAAGGTCGCGGAAGAAGTCGGCGAGGTGGTGGGAGAGGCCGTGGAAGAGGTCGGCCAGGGAAGCCGGAGTCCACGCACATCTCCTGAGTCCGGCGGCCAAGAGTCGGAGACCGCGCGACCAGACTCGACTTCTTCTGATGGTTCAGCGAGCTCCGCAACTAGCAGCGGGTACTCTTTATCATCTGTCGATGTTGGTGATGGCAGTGATTTGGATGCTCCTGCGACTAAGAAGCTCAAACCGGACGATTAGAAAAATTTATAACTTGGTTTTGTATTTTGAACTTTTTTGAAATCGGCGGATTGTTTTTGTAACCGCGCGATTAAAAATTTTGTAATACTTAATGACATAGAAATGAAGGCATTTTTACCTTACTTTTTGTTACATCTTACTTTTCTTACTTGACTAAGTCCGCGCGGTCTCAATTTAGCTTCCGATTTAAAATATAAGTATGAAAACCGGCTGAGTTTGCGCTGCGACTTCAACAAAGCTATCCGCAAGAGAGAGACATTTTCCTGCGGTTTATACCGGAGTATACGTCAATAATAAGCCGATCGGCTAACAATTTAAACCGCAATTTTCCTTGATAAATTATTCCGCGTTATCTGCTAGCAGAGCTGAATTGCCGCGGCTTGCTCATACATAAACCGTGGCCGCCAAGCCGCGCGGCCACCTGTCATAGTCGGCAAACATCCATAATGTTGAAGTAATAGATGGCGGCTAGGGCGAACTCTGAAACGAATTGCCCATTTGATTAAAGGAACAGGAGTAGAGAAACAAGCTTCGGCTTCCGATAATACAGACCGATATAGCCATATGGGAGCCGGGAACTCTTGTGACGATAGTTCGCTGATTTAGCTGATATAATTAATACCATAAGTCGGCAGATCAATAGCCAGGAATTAAGTGCCAGACGCAGGTCGGGCGACTTCCTGAATAATAGACCGGCAATTGATATATATGAAAGCCAAATAAGATACTGAATAGCGGATAGGCTGACGTAAGTCGGCCGATTTCCCAAATATATTAATAGTAATCCGGCAGGTAGGCAATTAACTTAAGCCGGAAAATGAAACCGGGCGGCTTGTGTAATTAAATATACAACCTGCACAGGCCGCTTAATAAAACCGCGAGATAGCAGATAGGCACGTGTTGTCCTGCAAAAATAGGTGAAGACATGCACTTATGTGTCAATGTGGGCAGGTGCGTGTAGCATTGCTTTCCACACAAAGAACACATAAGCGGAATCGAAATTCTTAAATTCCATGACCAATGTCAAGCGGGACAAGTACGCAACGTCTGCGACTGAGGTCAAGCAGGACAAGTACGCAATGTCTGCGACCGAGGTCAAGCGGGACAAGTACGTAAAACCTGTCTGTGACTGAAGTCATGCGTGACGGGTACGCAAAGCCTGTCTGTGACTGAAGGTCAAGTGGAAAACCCACTACACATCTGCTACTGAAGTCAAGCAGGACAAGTACGCAATGTCTGCGACGAAGGTCAAGCGGGACAAGTACGTAATGCCTGTCTGTGACTGAAGTCAAGCGGGATGTGAAGGGCTAAGAATTCGAAAGGGGCTCTTGCCCCTACATGCATGCATATAGGCGTAAAGAGTAAAGCTAAAAATAAGCTTCAAATGAAAATGTAACATTTGCATTATGTTAAGGAAGTGATAAAGGATATATATCTGCAATTTCATCATGCCTTATAGAAAGAGAGAGAGAGAGATGTTATGTATTATTCTGAACATAAGCACTTTTCTTTATAGAGAGAAAGAGGAATCATTGCTTGAATTATTGAGCAAGAAACGGAAGATTGTCTTAGAGAGTAACTAAATGAAATATTCCTGCAGCTTTCCAGCTCTTACAAGTTGATTAGCCAATTCTCTGAGAGCTATGCAATCTTCTGTTAGATGACCAATATCTCTATGATACTTGCAAAAAAGCTGCTCGTGTCGATGCTTGATTTTGGATTTCATACGCCGAGACTTCTTGAACTCAGGCATTCCCTGAATGATTATCAAAAGATCTTCCATAGGAATTTTAAACTTAACATATTTACCTGAACCTTTTTCGTACTTTGGAGTTTTATCCTGGAGAATGTAAGGAGACTTGCAATATTCAACTTGCAAGACATCTTGTGAGTAAATAGATTGCTGTTGACCAGAAGTCCCTTGAGATTGTTTGGCCATTTGATTCAGAAATGAAACATAACCTTTATTTGTCTCTTCGCCCATTATGAATGTATTAACTATATCAATAAGATCTCCGTAGCTTTTGGGGTACTTTGTGGTGAGCTTGAATTTCAATGGGCCTTCTTGAAGGGCATTTATGAAAGCATGCAAGTAATAGTCTTGATGGACGCTACAAATATCTAGAACCTCCTTTTGAAACCGATCAACAAAATCTGAATTAGGCTCGTCAATTCCTTGCTTGATTCGGAAGAGAGCTCCAACGTCTCTTTTCCGCTTCCTGTAAATAGCGAATCTAGAAATAAATTGACTTCGAAGATCCTTAAAGCTGGTTACTGATCGAGGTGGGAGGCTATAAAACCATTCTCTCGCAACATTGCCAAAGGATATAACAAAGAGTTTGCATTTTACTCCATTTGACACTTTTCTAAGTGAAATAGCTGATTCAAAAGCTTGCAAGTGAGAAAACGGATCATCACATGCAGAATACTCTGGGAGACGTGGTTCTCTGAAATCATCGGAGACAGTATCCCACCGAATTTGATTAGTGAATGGAGAAGGGGCCTCTTCTTCGTCCTCACAAAGAGACTCATTTGCAACAGATTCTAACCCACGCTCAACACTGTTTGCAAAAATTTCTTTACGAGGGTCAACAACCTCACTATTAAAATACGAACAGTCCTGCATTTCTGAGAGATTTATAATAACTGAGATGCGGCTCGATTTATCATGACCCTTTGCAGGATTCATCCTGAAAAGAAAGAAATAGCCGAACTTTTGCAAGAGACCGCAGAACAGCGGCGGCTTAACGTGGCGGCTAGGCGATTCTGCAAACCGATAAGAAGACCGGCTGAAAAGAGAGCGGATAGAATGCCAGGTTCCACAGTGCGGGAGGCGGGCTGAAAGCCTTAGCCGGCGAAGTCGCGGCTTGCTAGACAGGCCGCCGAACTCTAGAGGATAGAGCGGTCTAATTAGCTAGACCGCTGATTTCATCGATTAGTCGAGAACTGAAGGTCGCGTGTTAACTGTTGATGCACGAAAACGGACAGGGAGTCGGTCACCACCAGCTAACGGTTCGAACACCGGGGAATAGGGAAGGAAAGGAGGAGACTGTCGACTAATCGGTTACTAGCGGTCGCGGCTAAAGGGCAGAAAAGTGGAGGGGGCCGCTGGCAGCGGCAACAGCAGAGTTCGCCCGCCGCGGCTTAAATGCCACTCTTGCGGCGGGCTTTCCTTTACTTAAAAATGAAACAGTTACAACAAGCAAAAGAAGAAGCCGGCCAGGCTACAAGCCGCAATACACTAGACTTGAGACCGCAGCTCGTAACAGGCGAGCTCCTGGATCCCAGTCACGGTGTCTTGGGGAGTGCACCCTCCCCCTATTTATAGGCTCGGGGGCCTGCCCAAACGGGCAGGGCTAAAATTATCGGCTGCCCGGGGTACAGGAGAACCGGGCAGAGGTGAGGGGAAGCAAAAGAGAAAGAAACAAGAAAGGAGGGAAGCCGCGCGGCCTGGCGGATTCCTCCTGGCGAGCTGACGGCTGGGGCCTTGGGCCTCGTCGCTGAGCAGGGTCGGTGCTGGCAGCGGCCTGACATGGAAACCGCCCGGCTTGGGGGGTTTGGCGGCTTGAATGATCAGACCGCCCGGTCTGGAAAACTGCGCGGGCAGGTCGCGGATTCCGGGCTTATCAGTGTGGATGCCCACCTAGTAGTGGATACACCCGCTCTACTATCACCGATTGGCCATGACGGTTGGCGCCTAAGAGGTTAGCTACCTGTTCAAAACGTGGTAACTCATGGTATATGTCGACGTAGCAAAACTGAGTGTGTGAGTTGCATGGGTGCATCATAAATCATCATTGCATGGCATCACATTACACAAGATCCTCATTATATAAGTTTATATAGACACTCTTATATGATGAGTTACTTACTCTTAAACCGATCTTAACTTATAAATATGTATGAGCATTTTTATAAGTTAAGTTATATTTTTGTTGTAGAATTATAGTTCTTAGTTGTTTGCTCTTGCTCTTACTGAATTGATAGTGTAGATTGATGTAATTACTTGTTATACCACCTGCTTGTACTTACAGTTTATATATATATATATATATTTTGTACCTGTTCTTCCTTCTACCACCCAGTGCCTAAGAGCCACCGGGGTGAGAGGATGGGATAACCACTTAGTCTTTATGAATAATAGTTGCTACGACTACCATTTTAGGAGGACTCCCAGCGGATAGAGCCGCAATAGCAAGTTATGCAGGAGGGCAACTAGGCCAATGTGACAGGGCCTAATACGACGATATCCTCACTGCCTTCGGTTACTGATGTGTGGTTTTGAGAGACTATATGTTATAACCTTTGGGGCATGTAACTCAGATATTTATTCAGGTGTTATATATCTACCTGTGTTTTCTTTTGGACTTGTACTAGTGTGGATTTTAACTTCTATATATTTCTTTATATTGGGTTGGCATGAATGAAATTTGTGAGAGTCAGCAGAATAGTCGTCTTATAGTACCAGTCAACCCGTGTGTTGATGCTACCGCAAGGCGGCTGTTCTGGACATAAGACTCCCCTCGGCTGTGTGTTGTGTTCCAGGAGGGGGGGGGGAGGGGTCTTGGAAATGGTATCATAGGGAGGTTTCAATTCTCCAACCCGTGGGTTATGGTCCCGTCACGCTTCCGCTGCAATGATCCTGAACTAAAGAAGTCATTGAAAAATGGTGCCACCCCCACTCGATTGGTCAGTTTGAGGTCAAACTGACATAGCGGAAGCAATGGTGTGCCCATGTGTAATTCACAGTAAGTATATCCAGTTGTTATCCAACAATTAACCAACCTGACCTTAGGTTTATACCTTTATACATAGATCCCAACACGTATAGAGCCAGTAGTAGGCATTCCCGCCCCTTCCTTCCTTACTCAATTTCAGCAGTCGAAACTGGGACAAACCCTCACGACAATCTTAGATGCATTCAGATCTCACCAGGCCCTGGTGCAGCAGCAAGCCCCGGGTTCTAACTAGATGAGTACCTTTCGAGCCCTCTCCCCGCCTGCTTACCATGGGACAAAGTCAGATGTATGTAATGAGGTGTGGCTAGATACTGTGCAAGAATTGATGGCCGGAATAAGATGTCCAGCCAACATTACATTACCTTAGCTGTATCCATCTTGGAATCACACATAAAAAGGTGGTGGAAGTCCCTTATGGGCTCCACTTTTCAAGGACGCGTATACACTGACATCAGTTGGAACGAGTTTTCTAATGCCTTCTTAGAACACTTTATTTCATCTACCGCTCGAGATCAACTCGAAGAAAGATTTCTGCAGTTGAAACAGGGATCTAAGTCAGTCACAGAATTCCAACGGGAGTTTCAACACCACGCCAGGTTCAATGACTCCTTCGAATTGGACGATCGCGAATATGCGAGGTGGTTCTACAAAGGTGTACGAGATCCCCTAAGGCAAGCACTTTGTTTATAGTAGACTCAAGCTTGGCAGAGATATTAGATATGGCAAAGAGGTTGAGGTGGACCATTTGGGAGTACATGCTAGTTGTAAGAGACCCGCCGAGGTCGTGATTGAAGCAGGTCCTAGATACAGAAGGAGATAGAATAATAGAGGTAGAGGAGGAAACCATAGAGGTGGCAGACATTTCAATCAGAACTATAGGATGGAGCGCCCAAACCCACAGCCAGCGTTGCCTCCACCTCCGCAGATGTATCAACAACCTGGAGGGCCATTCAGGTAAGTTTGTTTCCAGTGTATTCAGCCGGGCCATATCCAGCATTTTTCACCGCAATTAGGTTGGAATTTTCCCCCTATTTTCCCTCCAGGAGCTCCGTGAGGACGAGGGCAAGTTCATGGTCGAGGACGAGGACCATGTAGACAGAATTCGGGACCCCTACGGGAGCAAATATTTACTGTAGATATGACTCAAGAGCGGAATCCTCAGGACGTGATTTCATGTATTTTATCAATTGATACGTTATAAGCATTCATCCTTAGCTTGCCTAAATTTGTGCTACGAATCTAGCTTTGAGATTGTTATAATTTGATACTTAGGCACCGTGATTGTTAGTGGGAAACCAACCAACACTCTATTTGATACCAGTGCCAATCATTTGTTTGTCTCAGCGAACTTTGTGAAAGCTCTAGATGGTGCACAATACTTCACCAGTATCACTTGGAGAGTACGCCTCCCAGATGACTCCAAGTTGACTTTATCTGCCAAGTGTGACTCGGAAGTACATATTGGAGGAAAACTTTTTGAAACCCCTACAATGGTGTGGGGAATGCCAGAATTCGATCTTATTCTGGGTATGACATGATTGGACTGACACCACACCAGGATTGATTTTGCGGTGAAGCAAATCACCCTGAGGCACGAGGACTCATAGATCGTTTTCCTAGATATTATATTTGCGCCATGAATGTTGTTGTCTTCAGTTCAGGCACTTAAGGTCCATATGAAAGGGGATGTGGTGTACATGATATGTTTCAAACTAAAAGAGATGATGAGAAGCATGAAATATGTGTCAGTGGTGCGATATTTTCTTAAGGTTTTCCCCGAAACGTTACCTGGATTGCCCCCGCCTAAGGAAGTAGACTTCCAGATTAAGCTAGTGTCGGGTGCCAAGCCCATCTCTCAAACCCCTTACAGGATGGCTCCAATTGAACTCGCTGAGTTTAGAGTTTAGTTCAGGAGTTAGTAGAATCGGGGTTTGTTCGTCCTAGTTCATCACCCTGGGGAGCCCCTGTCCCGTTTGTTAAGAAAAAGGACGGATCATTACAATTATGTATTGATTATCGAGAGCTTAGCCGAATGACGATGCGGAAAACCTACCATTTACCCCAGATCGATGAGATATTCCATGAGCTGGTGGGAGTGCATTGGTTTTCCAAGCTTGTTCTGCGCTCGGGGTATTATCAGTTAACGATACAAGAGGAAGATATCCAAAAAACAACGTTTAACTCGAGATACGGCTTGTACAAATTCACTGTGATGTCATTTGGGCTCACAAATGCCCCTTCTACATTCATGAGTTTGATGAATAGGGTATTTGAGTCATATCTAGACACTTTTGTCATCATATTTATTGATGATATTTTAGTTTACTCCAATACAAAAGAGGAGCATGCTGAGCACTTGGCCGTGGTCTTGAAGAAACTGAAGTAACACCGCTTGTTCGCTAAATTCAGCAAGTGTGAGTTTTGGCTCTGAGAAGTTGCCTTCTTGTGACACGTTATAAGTGGAGCTGGGTTAGCGGCGGATCCGGCCAAGGTTCGTGCAATAAAGGAATGGTCGCCTTTGAGTTCAGTGGCCGAGGTGCGAAGTTTTCTTGGACTTGCTGGATATTATCACAAGTTTGTTGATGGATTTTCGAATATCGCCCTTCTCCTCACAGCTCTGACGAAGAAGGATGTGCCTCTTGTGTGGACACCAAAGTGTGAAATGACATTTCAAGAGCTGAAGGACCGTCTTACCTCCACGCCAATCCTTGCCCTACCATCGAGAAAGGAAGGATTTCAGGTGTATACTGATGCGTCTTATTAGGGCATGAGAGCGGTGTTGATGCAACATAGACATGTGATTGCATATGCTTCTCAGTAGGTTAAGAAGCTTGAAGTGAGATACCGAGTGTATGATTTGGAGTTAGGGGCAGTGGTCTTCGCCCTAAAGATTTGGAGGCACTATCTCTACGTAGATCATTGCCAGATTTTCTCAGATCATAAGAATTTGAAATATGTTCATACTCAGAAGGAGTTGAACTTGAGACAGCGATGGTGGTTGGAGTTTTTATGTGATTATGAGTTTACCTTGAACTACTACCCCGGGAAAGAGAACTCCGTAGCAGTTGCATTAAGCAAAAAGGCACCAGAGTCGTGCCACGAGTCTCAGATGATGAGTTTGGAATTAGATCGAGTGCTCGAGGAGATTGTGACTATGCTGGTGTGTAAGGATCATTCTGATAAGTATACAGAATACTTAGCTGCCATGAGTATATTTTATGACATTCGATATCGAATTCGGGAAGAGCAAGGGAAGAATGTTCATTAGCCCCGGTGTTTGAAGCCATGGTGGGAGGATCAATGGTAAGATATATGCTAAAAGAAGACCTAATTCATTTCCATGGAAGACTTTACATTCCCGCAGGTGGTGGGATCCTAGAAGATATTTTGAGAGAGGCTCATTGCACCAAGTATTCAAAGCACCCTGGAATTGCCAAAATGTACACTGACTTGCGAAAAACCATGTTTTGGCCATGGTTGAAGAGGGCTGGCACATATTATATTACAAACTGCGAGGCTTGTCAAATGGTGAAGGTGGAGTGCAAGGGCCTGAGAGGATTATATTGGGTTTTGCTATACTTCCCAACACTTGTGTGTAACGGAATAAGGAACAAGAAAACCCAAAATAGTTCAGATCTAGCGATGAATATTGAATCAAGAAGTATGTGATGCTATAATAAAAATTTACCTTTGAGGGATTGTGTCTATACACGACCAAGGTGCTCCGATGAAATCCAACGAACGATAACAGCCGTAGTCCGGAGCGTACAATAGTGTCCACACCTCTACGGATATCCACACGAGCATGGAGAACCCTATACTCTTATCAAACAAGATCTAGGTCGGACGAAGGCTTGCCCTCAACGTCTCCACAAACTACTAGTTCCGTTAAAGGAGAGGCGACAACGACAAAGATGACGCCTTGGAAACACTTTCCGGCGACGTACAGGATTGGCGAACGGTCGGCGGCGAGAATCGGCGATTGCGACTTTGCGGAACAGTTCCATCGGGAGGAGATCATCCGCTCTGCTAGGTTTCTAACAACTTACCTGATGACCCATATTCACAATACATTTCCCAGAATGGAAATCTTTTAGATCCAGAACATCATAGGCTTGGTCCTTTACTCATATCACATATGAGCAAGATCAACACCAACCTTTCCAACTTCTCCAAAGCTCTTATGTGCGACCCCATAAGCTCATATCGTGTTGACAGTGAGACTACATGATTGATCACTTTCAGATCACCATGGTAGCACCAACAGTCTCCCACTTGATCTTGAAAGTATCAAACAAAAGCTTCACAAATAATGAGCGGTATCTAGCAATGCATCATTGCTCCCCATGTAATATGAGTTTAAAACTTGAAAGCCATTGTGTACAATGTATCAGTGTTGTCATGTGCAACATCCCATTTCGTGCCAAATCCCTCACACGTATTTTGAGCCAAGAGAATTGGCTTAGGTTCGGGAAGCTTTGATTTAGATCAGGAAGTTACTTCAAAAATATCTGGGCTCGGGACGTTGAGTGAGTTGAGTGTACTCAATGTCATGGACTGATTGGTGTTGAGTGCGTTGAGTAGCACTCAACGCCATTTTACTTAGAAATATCTTGGCTCGGGGCATTGAGTGCATTGAACGCACTCAACACCACAGACTGATTGACATTGAGTGTGTTGAGTAGCACTGAACGCCATTTTACTTAGAAAAATAATCTTGGCTCGGTGCGTTGAGTGCATTGAGTGCACTCAATGCCATGGACTGATTGGCGTTGAGTGTGTTGAGTAGCACTCAACGCCATTTTAGTTAGAAAAGTAATCTTGGCTCGGGGCGTTGAGTGGGTTGAGTGCACTCAACGCCATAGACTGATTGGCGTTGAGTATGTTGAGTAGCACTCAATGCCATTTTACTTAGAAAAATAATCTTGGCTCCGGGCATTGAGTACATTGAGTGCACTCAATGCCATAGACTAATTGGTATTGAGTGCACTCAACGCCATTTTACTTAGAAAAATTTCGGGAAGCGTGGAGATAGTCGACTGCACCCTGTTTGTCGAACTCAAGAAATTCATTCGACGTTCGTCAAACTCCGTTCGACGTTCGTGGAACTCCGTTCGACGTTCGTCAAACTCCGTTCGATGAAATGATATAGCAAGCCGTTCATCGAATTTCGTTGAAATCCGTTCGATGTTCGTCTAACTCCATTCGATGAACTAATACAACAAGCCGTTCGACGAACTTCTCGAAATATGTTCGACGTTTGTCGAACTCCGTTCGACAAAATGATACAGTAAGCCGTTCGTCGAATTTCCCGAAATCTGTTCGACATTCGTCGAACTCCGTTCGACGAAATTATACAGCAAGTCGTTCGTCGAATTTCCCGAACTGCGTTCGACGTTCGTCGAACTCCATTCGACTTTCGTCGAACTCCATTCGACATTCGTAGAACTCCCATCGACGTTCGTCGAAATCCACTCGACGAATTTGACTTGGCAGATTTTCTGACACCGTCAGCTCACAAGCCGGTCTGAACCAGACTTTCCGGATTTGCGCCAAAATGAGTATAGCAAACACATCTTTTCAATATGACGTATTTAAAGCTATAAAGAGGATGTCCAATAGCAGGCCGACACATGGGTAGGCAGTTACCCTAATTTCTCACTATAAAAAGGGACATGCAAAAAACCCTAGCCTTCTTTTTATCACTTTGCCGAGCAGTTGTCTCTGCCAATCCTGACGAAACGGAGAAGCCGCCGGGGGCGATTTCTGGAAGAAAATCTTCTCGTTCCCTCTCTCTTCCCATAACGAACAATACTTGCAAGGGAAAGATGCCGCCAAGGAGAGTGATGAGATCCATGACTAGAAATGCCGGAACCGAGGTCAGCTTCCCACCCTCTCCCTTGGTGCTAGATCTATAGTTATCCCTAGGAGTGATATCGACTCAAAGGAGTCTTAATTCGTGAGAAGAAGCTTCCTAGGAGAAGGTCATGCTAGGACTTGTGTCCTAGAGATAAGATGTCTTCGACCACTCCTCCCTTCTATGTAAAGATGAGTACTTGGTTTCATGAAAAAGTTGGCCTTTTGAGGGTGAACAAGGGAGGAGGAATTCTAGATGTGATTTGGGAATTTTGGTTGAAGGATGAAGACGAACCAATGACGTTCGTTCCGCTTTAAGATGCGTGCAGAAATCTGCCTTCTGCACGCAACAATCTTCAAGGCCGTTTTCAAACATGGTTTGACCAGATCTAGGTTTTATTTTAAACTCGAAAATCGTAGCCCTTGGAAATACCTTTCCAACGAGTAGTTACACGTCTTCTTGCGAGCTCTGTAGCCACAGAAAAGTCTGATTGAACTTGTTGTTTGTTAACGTACAATAAACTGTTTTCTGAATGCAGCAGATTTTGAGGCTGATTTCAAGTGTGTTAGGTTTGGATCTATGTTGTGGGCTGAACATGAAAGTTGTATCCCACGGAAAGACCTTTAAAATGAGTGGTTACATTCCTTCACCAGATTCTTGTAGCCTCTGGAATCTCCTGTCGAAGTTGTTGTCCAGAAGGTGTCCTGCACTTAAAGTTCTTGGGTTAGTGTAGAATTGGGTTTGGACTCGGTAGAGACATTGTTGCAAATTGACATTGAGGTTGGGTGAATTCTTTTTATGTCTAACCATGATAATTCAATGATTGATGAAATTTGTTGGATAGATCCTTAGCAAACAAATGGAGTAGTGAAACGTACTTGAAAGAAAGGATTTGGTGGAGGTTAATGAGTGAATGGTTTGATGAATTTGGAATTATACCAATGACTTAACTATGAGAATTAATAAAGATGCGCTGGATAATAGCAATATGCTGGATATCATTTGGAAACGAATTGTATGATGCTAATTTATGACCATGCGAGATGTTGGCTGATTGAATGAATTTAGTCGTCCACTGCTTAGAGTTGTGTTTCCTTACGGGTAGCGGTGTGGATTGTATGTTGTATGAGGTGGTTCGCCACCTGTTTTGATGATGAACACTTAAGTGCCTTGGGGCACGAGATTGTGAAAGGGTGTAAGTGCGGGTGTTGCACTGGATTTGTAATGATGAAAAGAGATATATGTGGATGGTTGACCTTCGTCCTCTGGTGGTTTGTCCATAGAGGCACCTTTCATACCACGATGATGTGAAATTACATGCGGTGTGGGTAGACATGCGGTGTCGTAATCCCGGGTCAATGATAGTCTGACAGGTCTACTGGATCGCCAGTCGTCACACCGATGGGAGTTGACAGTTAGACTTGCATGGTTGGGCCTTGGTACTCGGTGCTCACTTCCCGAGGCACCCTCTATGCTAGTGTATGATTGGCCTTGTTCCTTTGGTGATTTGTTCACAGAGGCACCTTCCGTGCCATGAATATAGGCCAGTTGGACAGTTAGACTTGCACGGTTGGGCCTTGGTCCTTGGTGCTCACTTCCCAAGGCACCCTCTGTGCTAGTGGACGATTGGCCTTGGTCCTTTGGTGATTTGTTCACAGAGGCACCTTCCGTGCAAAGAATATAGGCCAGTTGGGCTGGGATCTCAGTGCACATCTACCCGAGACCCCTTTTGAGTCGTAGTATGCATGTGAGATCCGTTGTTGTTTTCTTAGCGTTGAGGTGTATGGAGTCCTAGGATTTGTATTGTGGATGCCTGCCTGGTAGTGGAGAAGTCTAATCCACTGTCACAGCCTGGCCACGACGGTTGACGCCTGAGAGGTTTGCTACCTGCTCGAAAAGATGGAAATACAAGTCTGTGTCGACATAACAGTTGCATGTACGTGATCATGGGTGAGTTATTGTATTGCATTCATGTCATTACATTACATTGCATACACGAGATCCTCATTGTATAAGTTTGTATGGGCACTCTTATACAATGAGTTATTTTACTGCTGAGCCGATCCTCAACTTATATGTCTGTATGGGCATTCATATAAGTTGAGTTACTTTCTGTTGTAGCTTTACCTTTATACTACTGTAGATGATAGAATTGCTAGAGTAGGTTGTTTACTCATTCATTAAATTGCTGATATACATTGATATTGATCACTCGTTTACCACCTGTTTGTATTACTAAACTTTTATATATATTGTATTTGTGCTTTTCTCCACCTGGTGCTGAGGAGTCGCCGGGGGAGCGGATGTGAAGCCACTTAGTCTTTATGACTAACGGTTGCTGCATCTTCCTTTTTAGGAGGGAACCCCGCAGATAGAGCAGCAATAGGTTATACAGTAGGACAGCCAGGCCAGGACGACAGGGCCTGAAGGGACAGTGCCGTTGCAACTGTCGTTGACTGATGTGAGTTAGAGAGACTCATTTTTATACACGTACTCTGATGTTATAGAAGCTTGTTGATGCTTCTTTTATTTGATGTACTTCTGGACTATTTACTTATGTGTGGATTTAACTTCTGCTTTATATTCTTGGTTGGGTTGGCAATGTTTAATATTTATTATTATCGACAGAATAAGTGTCTTGTAGTACAGGTTAGCCCGTGTGCTAACGCTACCGCAAGGCGGCTGTTCTGGGCATAAGACTCCCCTCATGCCATATTTTGTGTTCCGTGAGGGGGGGGGGGGGGGGGGGTCTTACATCATGTCCCTTCTTCCCTTACATCCGGATAGAACTAGAGGTACAGATTATGCCATTCTCATAATTGTTCAATTCTAGTTTCCTGATCTAGAATTGACTTCCAAAAATTGGTGATTCCAATATCATATATTGACTCAACCAAGCATGGACAAGCATTTCTTAGTCATATTCCAACAAGGGGCCCATGGATGCAACTCCTGTCATATAGGAGGACAAATCCCATCTCTACTCATACGGAAACAACCAAATGATTGGTAACATACCCAATAACCACTTTTATCATCCAACTTTCTCAAGACTGGACTTTTGATGGCATCAATGAACGCTCTTTCTCACTCGATGAATGCTGCGACTTCCGGTCAAAGGACCAAAAACACCATTGCCACATGAGCCATACTTGTGACACGTTCATATAACAATCCACATAGTATTCTCATGGTGGGTCTGTCCAGTACAACTTGTTCATAACAAGTACCCATGTGATGACTTGATATCCCAATATCATGACATGTGAGGACCGGTCATCAGTCAACACACATGCTAGTCTTAAATGTATCATCGCCCTTAGCTTCTAAACAACGACTAGGGACCTTTTAAGAATGATGCTTCTAAGGTCATAGGCTCTCACATTTAAGTCACTACTTGACTCCTATGGAAGCAAACATTCTATAGGCATTAATTTAGTTTATAATTGTACTCATCAATACACTATCACACTAGAAATAAAAACACAATAAAAGGACTTGCCAAAATATATACAATGAAATGTATATACAGTACACTATTCATCAAATGAAATATTACATCAAATAAACATATAATCCACAAGAATCTAACTAGAGTTGATCATTTATGTATTGTATACCCATTGATCTAACATGACCATCATGCTTTCTCAATGAGAGAGGCTTTGTCAATGGATCCACAATGTTCTCCTCAGTCGGTACTCTATATATGCTCACATCTCCTCGATCGTCAATCTCTCCAATTAGATGGAACCGCCGAAGTATGTGCTTGGAGCGCTGATGAGATCTAGGTTCCGAAGAAAGTGCAATTGCACCGTTGTTGTCACAATAGAGAACTACATGACAAACAATGCTTGGAACTACATCTAACTCGCCAATGAATTTCCTAATCCATATATCCTCCTTCGCTACATTTGCATCGGCGATATACTCGGCCTCAGTTGTAGAATCAACAATTGTCTCCTGCTTGGAACTCTTCCAGCTAACAGCACCTCCATTTAGGTAAAATATGAACCCTGACTGAGACTTTGAATTGTCCCTATCAGTTTGGAAGCTAGCATCCGTGTAACCCGACAACGAGCTATTCCTCTCCACCAAACACCAAGAATGCATCCTTAGTCCTTTTAAAGTACTTCAGGATATTCTTGATAAATATCTAGTTACTTTCACCGGGATCAGACTGATACCTTCTAGTCATGCTCAAGGCATACGAGACATCGGGTCTAGTATATATCATTGCATACATGATTGACCTAATTGCCGAAACATATGAAATAAACTTCATGCGGCCCTCATCTTCACAAAAATTAGGACACTAGTACTTAGAGAGACTTACACCATGAGACATGGAAAAGAATCCTTTCTTGGACTTAAGCATGTTGAACCGTTTCAATACCTTGTCAATGTACGTACTTTGGGTCAAACCCAACAACTTCTTCGATCTATCTCTATAGATCCTAATACCAAGTGTATAAGTCGCTTCACCCAAGTCCTTCATAGAAAAGCAGTCCCCTAGGTTGTTCTTAACAACTTGCACGATCGGTTTGTCAATCCCGATCAGTAGTATGTCCTTTATGTACAATATTAGAAAGACAACTATGCTCCCATTAATCATTTTGTAAACACACAGTTCATCCTCGTTCTTGATAAAACCAAACTCTTTGATCTTTTCATCAAAACAAAGATTCCAACTTTGAGAAGCTTGTTTTAATCTATAAATGGATCTCTGCAGCTTGCATATTTTAGTAGCTTCACCTGGAGATACAAAACCCTCGAGTTGTATCAAATACACTTCCTCAAGGCGGTTTCAATTTAGGAAAGTCGTTTTGACATCCATCTGCTAGATCTCGTAGTCATAATACGCAGCAATATCAAACAGAATTCTGATGGACTTAACCATGACAATAGGGGAAAAAGTCTCATCATAGTTAATATCATGAATTTGCTTGAAACCCTTAGCCACCAATTGCCCTTTGAATGTCTATATATTTCCATCCATGTTGGTCTTCTTATTGAAGACCCAATTGCACCCTATGGGTCTTACCCCTTCCAGTGGTTCCACCAAATTACAAAATTGGTTTTCATACATGGAGTCCATTTCAGATTTCATGGCCTCAAGCCACTTCTCGGAGTCCGGTCCACTCATAGCCTCTTGGTAGGTTGCAGGATCATCACTATGATCCATAAGCAACACATTACCTATTTGAGATATGAGAAATCCATATCTCTCATGCTCAAACCTTGGTCTACCAGATATATGTGGAACTTGTGTTTCCTGAGCAGGCTCTCTAGCCACAACAACCTATAGTCCTAGCCCAGGTTCCAATTCCGGTTCATTCACAGTTTGTGGTTTTTGAACTTCTTCAATTTCACCCTGACAGTCTTTCTACTTAAGAACTCTTTCTCAAGAAAGGCACCAGTCCTGACGACAAACACTTTGCCCTCAGATGGTAGATATAAACAGTACCCTTTAGTTTCCTTAGGATATCCCATAAGATAACACTTATCTGATTTGGTTTCCAGCTTATCAGGAATTTGAGGTCTTACGTAAGCCTCACTTCCCAGTCCATATCTCCTATGGTATCTTCGGAACCACTTTCGTTGGAACACGATTTAATGTTAAAGCAACAATTTCTAGAGCAAAAACCCAAAAGGAAACATGCAGATCTGCATGACTCATCATCAACCATACCATTTCTAACATAGTATGATTCCTCCGCTCAGACATACCATTATGCTATGGTGTTCTAGGTATAGTGATCTGTGTTACAATACCACACTCTTTTAGATGATCACGAAACTGCCGACTCAGGTATTCTCCATCTCGATCAGATTGGAGTGCTTTAACATTCTTACCCAGTTGGTTCTCTACTTTGTTCTTGAACTCTTTGAACTTTTCAGAGGTCTCAGATTTTCACTTCATAAGATACAAATATCCGTATCTACTGAAATCATCAGTAAATATAACAAAGTAGAAATACCAACCTCTAGCCATAGAACTCATGGGTCCACATACATCACTATGTACTATACCCAAGAGATCATCAGCCCTCTCATTGAAGCCAGTGAAAGGGACCTTAGTCATCTTGCTTAACAAACAAGATTCGCATCTCTCAAATGATTCATAATCAAATGAGTCCAATAGTACATCTTTATGGAGCTTGGATATACGTTTCTCATTTATATGGCCCATCCGACAATTCCATAGGTACGTAGGGTTTGAGTCATTCGTTCTTAGTATTTTAGTATTTTCTATATTATAGATCTGATTATCTAAGTTCAAAACAAATAAACTATTAAACATTAGGGCTACACCATAACAAAATCATTATTATATATTGAATAACAATTATTCTTAATAATAAAAGAATATCCATTCTTGTCCAAACACGAAATAGATATGATGTTTCTAGTTATGGAAGGAACAAAATAACTGTTATTTAGTTCTATTACAAGCCCACTGAGCAAAGAAAGACGATAAACACCCACGGTGATAACAACAACTCTTACTCCATTGCCCACACGTAGGTCCACCTCTCCTTTACTCAGCATTCTTCTCCTTCCCAGTTCCTGCACATTTATACAAATGTGAGAACCACATACAGTATCCAATATCCAGGATGAAGGATCAAAAAGGTTTATCTCTATAACATAAATTACAGAAGTGAAAGTAATGACCTCCCCTCATCTTTTGCAGACCCTCAACATAAGATGGACAGTTCCTCCTCCAGTGTCCATCCTTACCACAGTGGTGGCACATTCCCTCTTTCATCAAGCCTTTCTTTTTTTAGTGCAGAGGACCTAGGCTCCAGAGCAGACTTAGGTCCTACATTTATCCTCTTGAAGCCCTTGGCCTTGCCCTTACCTTTATGCACCATCAGTATGGGGCTAGCAGGCTTGGCCATCCTCATGTTGATCTCGGCAGTTATTAACATGCCTAAGAGCTCGGGCACTCTCTTGTCTATTTCATTCATGTTATAGTTCAAGACAAACTGCTTATAACTATCTGGCAATGATTGCAGGATCACGTCTGTGGCCAACTCTTGGCCCAGAGGCAACCCTAGTCTTTCAAGGTTCTCAATATACCTAATCATCTTGAGTACGTGAGTCCTTACTAGGTCCCGAGCTCCAATCTTGCACTGAAACAATGCCTTGGTGACATCAAATCTGTCTTGACGAGCCTGCCCTTGAAACATTTTCTTGAGATTCTAGTAAATTTCCTTGTAACCGATATTCTCATATTGCTTTTGTAGCTTAGAGTTCATGGTCGCCAGTATGAGATATTCGACGTCTAAGGAGTTTTTAAGATACTTCTTATAAGCATCTTTATCAGCAGGGGATGCATTCCCGACACGATCTTCAGGGGATTTCTCTTCCAACACATAGAGCTTATGCTCTTACCTGAGAAAAATTCTCAAGTTCCTGTACCAGTCCAAATAATTCATATCACTCAGCTTCTCTTTCTCAAGGATGGCTCTATGGGATAGGGTGGAGTGTGAACCATTTGCCATGGAAATTCTAGAAGGATATAAGCAAAGCAAATTAGTTCTACATTTCAAAATATAATTTTTTCTTTCAATTAGGACTTTAATCAAACTAACTCCCACTATTTTTATCAAACTGATAACCCACGATATCAATTCGAAGAGTTTATGCGAGTAACTCTCTTAGTGGACAAGATCCATATTTCACTAACACTATGAGTCAACTTTGGCTTTTCTCACAATGCAATAATTTAGGTAGGCAACACTTGCCCATTGCATCACTATACAACTCATGTATGATTGTGAATAACTCTTTATTCGCATTCATCATATGGTGCATGCCAATCCTATGCCCCTGGGCACTCAACCTTTGAGGTCAGCTAGTTAAGTTTGACCCGATATCGACAGTGGGATATCACAATTGTCTGCTCGCACCCTTACCAAGGTAGATTAATGCACCTTGCTTTGGCATGCCTACACTTCTTCGATCGAGGCAGGAAAGTGTCATCCATCGAAAGGCATCCGAATACTTAATATTACTTAAGGGATTTTTGAAACTTGATTAATACTTTAATCATGGTCAATAGTTAACCAGTGTGAACATCCACAAAATAAAACTTTTAGAATTCATAATCCAATTGCATCCCAGATGTGCAAAAGAAAAATCATCAACACTTGATGAATCGGGCTAAATCTGAACATCTAGAACCCTTCTAAATCCTCATATTTACATGCATTGGACATGAGCAACACCAAATCCACTTACACAGTAGACAAGCTCATCTCTCTATGTGATATTCAAAATCAAACACACATTTGTTTTCACAAACCAACAAGAGGGACAATTACTGTTAAGGAGAAACAAAGATATCACAATGAAATCACATGCGCTCATTGCGGGGTTCCAAGGGGCTGCGCCCCTAGCGGTGGTCTCGCTGACCGATCAGCGAGCGGCTTGTGGGGCAGCGCCTCCACCAATTTTAGAAAAACTACCAACGATTCCACACAAAATCTGTCAACATTTGATGTTAACAGGAATAGATCTGGGCATTTAGAACACTTCTAAAATTTCCAAATCTACACGCCATGGATTTGGAAACTTATGAAACTATGATCATCGCCGAACCTCCCTCTGATACCACTATTGGGTTTTGCTATATGTCACAACACTTGTGCGGAGCGGAATAAGGAATAAGAAAACCTAAAATAGTTCGGATCTAGTGATGAACATTGAATCAAGAAGTATGTGATGCTATAATAAAATTTTACCTTTGAAGGATTGATTCTATACTCTACCAAGGTGCTCCGAAGAAATCCAACGAACGGCAATGGCCGGAGTCCCGAGCGTAGAATAGTGTCCACGCCACTATGGATATCCATACAAGCACAAAGAACCCTGACTCTTGTCACACAAGATCTAGGTTGGACGAAGGCTTTCCCTCAATGTCTCCACAGACTATAAGTTCCGTTAAAGGAGAGGCGACAATGACAAAGACGACGCCTTGGAAACACTTTCTGGCGACGTAAAGGATCGGTGAATGGTCAGCGGCGAGAAGCGGTGATCGCGGCTTTGCGGAACTATTCCGTTGGGAGGTTATCGTCCGCTCGGCTAGGTTATAAGAAAATGAATAATTACCTATTGGTTCAATAGTACATATCCCATACATACCTTGAACCGAACCAGCCAATGCCACCAAACTCGCTGAACCAGACTTAAAGGAAATAACCAGCCAAAACAGAATTCGTCGAGTATCACATTAATATTCAACGAAACAAAACTATCCGTCGAAATAACATGTGTATACTTGACGAATCGACACATGGCAAATCATTAGGGTATCAAGGAGATATATGACGAATCAGGGTCTAACTCATCGAATCAGTCTTGACGATACTCGACGAATCCAAGACAGAAGCGTTGAGATGTCTCGACGATACTCGACGAAGCGTTGAGATATCTCGACGATACTCGATGAATTTAACATGGGAGCGTTGAGATGTCATGACGATACTCGATGAATCAAGACCATTCTGTTGGAACCCTAGTTTAATTTGGGCTAGGTTCACTAAGTCACTAACCTAGGATCTTGATACCCAACATGTATAGCCAGGGTCATAGTTGTGTCCTAGAGTCTAGGCCAAGTCCTTAGAGTCAACATCACATGGACCAGCTATCAACAAGACTGCCAGAGACTTAAGACTTAGAAGATTTCAAGACTCTGTAAAGTGAGTTCGACGTTTGTCTAACTCAGGTCGACGATTGTCGTGCTTAGCTCGACGATCTCAGAGAAAATTCTCTGAGCTGAGCTCGACGAACTCTATTCTTTGGTCGACGAATCTTTGTTCTACTATAACATTCTATCAAGACTTTGTTCTCTACTCTCAGGTCAACGAACTTAGTTCTCTGCCCGACGAATTATGGTTTATCTACTTCAACAACTTAGAACCAGAAGACTTGTGTTGACACTCAGAGTATATGTCTACACGAACTGAGTCGACACTTTGGAAAGGTTGTGTCGACACCACACAGAATACTTGTGTCGACACATAGGATAGCAGTCGACACCACCTGTGTCGACACCAGGAGTAATTGTGTCGACACACAGAATATTTGACAACTCCAGAAACTCAGCTCGACGAAATCAAATCTTAGGTCGACGAATTCTGGGTACTTCAACCTTCATTTCAGATACAACCGTGAATATTCTAAGTCCAGAATAGTTGCTGAACTCCAGTCAACGAACACAGTTATCAGCTCGACGAACTTCAGATGCAGAAAAGGCAAAGTTCTGAAGCATGCAGTTCTGTTATCAGCTCGACGATCTTGGAACTCAGCTTGATGAACTGTGGACTAAGTTCGACGAATTCTGTCATCAGTTCGACGATTCCAGACTTAGCATTTATTCCTTCTATCCTTAATCTATGTCAATAATTTCTGAATGATTAATGATAAAATATTCTCTGAATATTACCGTGGGATGGTACATTAATCACAGTCTTCATCAGAATTATTGTTTTCCATTTTTTCCAAGGGACAGTTGGGGAAAGAAATCAATGCAGTTTATTTTCAAGGACCGCCATCATTGATTGCCGCAGAAGAATTCAAATTTCGAAAGGAAATTCCCTTAGGATATATAAAAGAGATTTTTCTCTCTTTCCTGACAGCAAGATAGCAGGCAAGTAAGAACAATCAGAGTACTAGAGCAATCACAGAGATACAGAACACACAGACACATAGAGATTTTCAGTCAGTCAGTCTTCAACAGTTTCTGTGCTCTTTTCACAAAAAGCTCTGATACAAAAAGAAGATCTACTCTCAGAAGAAGAAGAACAATCATACAAAATCAAGAGACTTACTTCAACACTCCAGGACTTCCAAGGAAAACAACTTTCAAATCTGTCAAGAAGATCCTGCAGATAAAGGCTAAAAGCTTGAAGGCCTATCACCCTGCAGCAAGGATTCCATATTTCCCTGAACCATTCAATATCTTAGGGGGAGCCATTTGCTACCATCAATAATCCACAAGTTTTCTCTCTGATTGTTTATAGAGAAGACATAATAAACTCTCTCTCCCCCACCGTGTAAAGGGTTGTCATCTCCCTTCAAAAGTGATTCCTGGTTACAAGTCACCTGATCAAAAGACTTGGGGATTTTGTTTTTGAGCACCTGATCAGAAGCTCATTGGTGTCAGGCACCTGATCAAAAATATGAGTGGATTCCTATCAGGGTGGTAGAAGAGTGGATGTACCCAAGTTTAGGGGAAGCACTATAAATTTCTTGTGTTGTCTGGTTGCACCCTTTTCCTTTTTGTTCTTGCCGTGTTTGTGTTTTTAGGACTGCTGTGCTTATGTTTATTTAGTTCTACTTCTACACTTATTTAATTATAGCAAAAGTTGTAAAAGTTTTTAAGGATTTTAGAATATTCTATTCACCCCCCCTAGAGTATTTCAGATCTAACACATAGGATTGCATCACTTTCAATTGGTATTAAAGCAAGGTTGGTTAATTGGTTGTACAAGCTAACACTTGTACCAAAAAGATCCCTTATTAGATCTGATACCTTATCTTTCCTTATTTTTAGTTACACAGCATGACACAGAACAATGACTATGCAAGCACCAGACCTATAGTGTGCAATCTGAATAAGTTTGCCATCTGGAAGGAAAGAATTAAATTATATATGAATTCTATTTATGAGGATATATACAATTCTATTTTGACAGGTCCCCCCCCCAAGCTTCAACATCTTCAAGTACTTCTGCAGTACCACCACTTGAGTGGACTAAAGCCCAGAAGAAGGCAAAGATAGCTGATGCCAAGGCTATGAACATACTGGCACAGACTATGTCAGATGATATTTTTCAGAAGGTGGCTGAATGCACCTCAGCCAAAGCCATCTGGGATTCACTAAATCAGATGGTGGCTGGTTCAGCTGATGAGATAAAGGATAGGAGATCCAACCTCATATCCTTATATGAGAACTTCAAGAAAGAAGAAGCTGAATCAGTAGCTGATATGTATAATAGGTTAAGCTCAATCATCAATGAGCTAAAAACCTTGGACAAGGATATCACCCTCACAGAGGTGAATGACAAGATCCTGATGTACTTCCCAAGCTCATGGGATTCCAGGATCTGGCCCATCAAGGAGGCCAGGAGCCTAAATGAGATATCTATAGAATCTCTATTGGGCAAGTTAAAATGTTATGAACAACTGATCAAGTCCAGGGAGGAAGCAGAGCAAAGGACACCTCCACCAGCCAGAAAAGAGCAAAGTATAGCTTTCAAAGCTACTGAGGAGACAGAGACATCAACATCAAATGAAGACCTCATGAGTCTATTTGCCAGAAGATTCTACAAGATGACAAGAAAGGACTTCAGAAGAAAGTCATCTAGGAAAGATGACAAACCCAGGTATGATAAAACACCAATTAAAGAAGTGGTGTGTTTTGGGTGCAGAAAATCTAGGCACTTTCTCTCCGAGTGTCCAGAGAACCAGAAGAAAGAGAAGAGAAGAGAGAAAGACACCAGGAAAAAACACACCAGCAAACCTTCTTCTAGCAAACACAAGAGGAAGGAAAAGGGTTTTGTGGCTGAAACCTGGAGTGAGACTGAAGTAGAGTCAAAATATTCTAGCTCCAGTGAAGATGAGGAAGAGGCAAGGGCTAAGGAGGTTTGCCTCATGGCAATTGATGCTTCCAGGAGCAATTCAGAAGAAGAGGAATCAGAAAATGAAGAAGCTTCAGATTCAGAAGCTGATAAGGTACTATCTTCTTTTGATTACACTTCAGATTATTTTAAAATTGAATTTAAATCAATGTGTATAGAATTAATAAATTAAAAAAAAGATTAAATCTCTAAGGGAAAAATTAGGAAATTTAGAAAACATTAACTCTGAAAATAATAGGTTAAAAGATGAATTATGCTTAGCTAATGAGAAAGTAACATTATTAAAAACTGAGCCTTGTGAGGCTAAACTACTTGAGAAAACTCTTAATGGAAGAAGACTTAAGCTGATGGACATCACAAGCACAGTGAATGCCAGACTTAATGGCAAGCTAGGCTTGGGTGCTTCATCAGGTTTGGCCCCATTTTCAGGAAGAACATCTTAACAACCCCCATAAAATTTGTCACTGCTAAGGGAAAATAAATAGTAAACTATAAACAAACAACAGAAAATATTCCCAAATTAATATGTCAGAAAACCAAAAATCAGAAAACCATAGGTAACAAGGTTCATCAGAATTCGTCAAACTTAGATCGATGAAATGCAGCCATTTCGTCGAACCCCACTCGACGAACTCTGAACGCAAACTATAGTTATAATTATTCGTCTAACTGCGATCGACGAACTCTGTATGGTTCATCGAGTAGAGGTCGACGAACAAGGGGCACAAAAAATGAATATATTCATTCTCTGCGCAGAGATCGACGATCTCAACCTTATTCATCGAACTCTGGTCGACGAACTCATAGAAACTCGTCGAACCCCGAAAGACTTAACCAAAACTTTAATTATAACAGAAACTTAAATAATTCCAGGAAAGCTTTTAATCCACTAGCTGATTGGGTCATACCACCTAGGAGATATCACCCTCTAGGATATAAATCCCAACCGGAATATTCTGTTATTTTCAGCTTTTCATACCAGGAAAACAAAGGACCCAAGGTAACTTGGGTCAAGAACAATTAATTGTTTTTTCATCGCAGGTGAAGAGCTGTCCTGTTAACAATCAAATATGGTACCTGGACAGTGGTTGCTCCAAACATATAACAGGCAGTAAGGACATTCTATCCAACTACAAGTCCAAGCTGGGGCCAAAGTTTATCTTTGGTGACTCCAAATGTGGCCAGTCAAAGGGTTTTGGAGAAGTGAAGATTGGAGCTGTCACATTCAATAAAGTGACATATGTTAGAGGACTGAAACATAACCTCATCTACATAAGTCATTTATGTGATGAAGGTTATCAGGTACATTTTAGTTCATATTCTTGTATTATCTCTAATAAAGAAAACCAAACAGTTTTAATTGGGAATAGACATGGCAATATATATTTAGTTGATTTCTTATCTGCCAAATCTGATATCTGTTTACTTAATATAACTAGTAATCAGAATGAGTTATGACATAAAAGATTAGGTCATATAAATCTGAAAAACATTGCTAGGTTATCTAAAGACAATCTTGTTAGAGGTCTACCTTCTAGTCCCTACAAGAAGGAAGGTCTCTGCAGGGCTTATCAATTAGACAAGCAAACTAAATCTAGTTTCAAATCCATTAATAAAAGTGATTCACCTAGGATTTTGTATTTGCTACACATTGATCTATTTGGACCCATTGCTGTACAAATCCTAGGAGGGAAATCCTACATGTTGGTTATTGTAGATGACTTCTCCAGATTCACTTGGGTATTCTTTCTGAGATCTAAGTTAGATACCTTCAAGGTTCTTACAGATTTTTCTCAGGACAATTGAAAGAATTGGTTCCTAAACACCTAGAGGGGGGGGGGGGTGAATATGTGCAATTCCTTTTTCTTCTAAGGCAGAACTTTTAATTAAGTTAATTAACAAAAACATATAGTTCTACAGCTATCACAGCACAGAAATAATAATACCACACACAATCACAGATTGCACACTGATTTATAGTGGTTCCCCAAGGTCTGGGTACATACACTTTCCCCCTTCGCCTATCTAGCATTGTGCTAGATTCAGCCTAACTTCTTTCCTTTTCTCAGAT
This sequence comes from Platanthera guangdongensis, assembly GCA_039583875.1. NCBI lineage: Eukaryota > Viridiplantae > Streptophyta > Magnoliopsida > Asparagales > Orchidaceae > Platanthera > Platanthera guangdongensis. The sequence goes on from CM077156.1 coordinate 85,082,041, forward strand.
CCTCAGATCTTACAGCTCAGAACCCAAACAAGGCTTCGACAACTCAGAGTGAGTCCACACTCCTACAGCTCAGGCAATCTGCCCTACCTCAACCTTCAACAATGCCTACAACTCAGAGATGACAATCTCCTAAACCTCAGGCTCACAGCCCTACCTTATCCTTCAACAAGGCCTACCACTCAGAGAACTTATCTCCTACAACGCAGCCTTTACAAATCAGGCTTATAACGCAGATCTTAAAAAGATCCTACAGAAAATTGATGTAAATTTTAAATCTACCACCACCTTGGTTGAGAGAAAAATGATGGACGGTTTCTTGATCAATTCTTGAACGAATCTGATGATAGAGATCAACCTGTCTTAGCTTTCTTCAGCTTCTTGAATCTAAACACAGTAGGGTTGATCTCCTTTGAAGTCGATCTTCAATCAGCTTCTTTCTTGAATTTCAGAAATCAATCTGAATTCTTCTTGGCAGACTGGTTCAGAATCTGCACTAAAGAGACTTGTTGATGTAAGTCTCTTTCTTCACTTGAATAGATGGAGCTCTCCCTCCAAATTCTTATAAAGATTCTTCTGAATTCTTCTTTTAATTTCCTTGACAAACTTTGAGTAGATCACCACTTGAGAATGTCTTCTTAGATCTTTTGTTGAAATTCTTCTTCTATATGTTATTGTGTATCTCTATGTGTGTAACTTGTATCTTCTTCTTTCTGTTGATAGATAATGCCTTTATATAGACTTCCTCCATGGTAACCGGCTGATCCGGTTTCTAAAAAACTTCTGACAGCTCTGACAGTTGCAGTAGACTGGTTGGTTATGGCAGATGTCATGTATTCCAGTCACTTCTTGAAACTCTGTCTCTGTCAGCAAAGTGTCAAGACTGAACTTGATCATGTGTCGACACAAGTAGACTAAGTGTCGACACAAGCCTTGATAGTGTCGACACAGTTTCATTGGTGTTGACACTGCTTCTCAACACAACTTCTGTAGAATGTGTCGACACTAGTTCTGTGTGTCGACACAGTCACTTCTTTTCTTCACAAAAATCAACTTTGTTGAAACTCTGCTATGTGTGGACACAAGCCTTGGTGGTGTCGACACAGTTGATGTCGACAAAGTCTTCTGTGTGTTGACACTGCCTCTATTTATCGGCACAGTTGATGTCGACTAAGCTTTTCTGTGTGTCGACTCTGCCTCTCTGTGTCGATACAGTTTCTTCTGGTGTCGACACAGCCTTTCCAGGTGTCGACACAATTGACTCCAGGTGTCGACACAGCTTTTCTCCAGTGTCGACACAAGCCTTCAAAAGTGTCGACACAACTTCTTCTGGTGTCGACTCATGGACTTAGAAACTTTTCCTGCATTCCTGCATTTTCTTAACCTGCACATATGAACTCAAAACAACATCAAATACACCTTGATGCATATCATTGAGTAAGGTGAGACTTCTTCAAATCTGGTACACATTTTCCAATGTACCCAACAATCTCCCTTTATTTGGAGAAGTCATAACCCTTAGTCAATGATATACACCATTCATAATAAACACACATTATGATGTATAAAAAACATTATATGACAGGGTAACTAATAAACAAAACATTTATAAAATGTCATTACAGAATAATGATGCAAACATCATGAGCATTAATCATTATTTTGTTTAAAACTTTCAAAAGTTTCTTAACAATAGTTTACATAGAGTTTTTAGAACTAAATATTACAATGTTGTAACATCTAGTTAATCTTTTCTAAGGCTGCTCAGGCTCCTTGAGGACTTTGACTTTTCCTGACTTGATCTTGGCTTGTACTGGAGCTTCAGTGTCTTCAGCTGGCTTCTTGCCCTTTAGATCTTTCTTCTTTTATTCTTCAGCCCTTATCCTTTGCCTTTCAAAATAGTGAAAAGGCTTTGGGAAGTACTTGCTAGGCTCCTGAGCATTAGGAGGTAGCTTCCCAGCTTTTGTCTTTCCTCTATATTGTAGAATGGCTTCATGTCTAGCTTCATGCATTTGCCATTCTTGCTCAGTGTACCATTTGCCCCTATCATGGGTCTTGTCCTTTACAACTTTTCAGGTAGTCAAGATAATATTCCTGGATGTTGGACTCCACTGCTCAAAATCAGGCGTCAACTCTGCCTGTTCTCTGAATCTTTTCTTTGAAAGTTGAGCTTCTTGCTCCTTATTCAAAGCTACCTCTGACATTTCTACTTTCTCAATAATAACATTTGTAGTACCCTCTTGAGGGCTGTACATTGACTGTACTTCTTTCTGAATCATATCAAAATCTGCTGGAGGGTAAATGACCTAAGCAACTTCAGGTTGATCACCTTCAAAATAAGCAGGTTACACACCTGACTCAGCTACATTATCATCATCACAGAGGGGTGGATATCCAAGGGTGGCTCTAATGCTATTAGATATCCATTTAGCATGATCTGAGCCTGCTTTGACTAACACTCTCTCCCCCTTTATGACTTCTCTTTCAATATGATCTCTAAGGTCATCTTTCTGAAATTTGACTTGGTTATCTAGATAATTAACACCATCTTTATAAAATGACTTTAATTTCAGTAACCGATCAGAGATGATCTTTTTAGAATTCTTAATAGTTGTTTGTACAACAGCTAGTTCTTCCTGTAATTATTTATCAAAATCTGACTTGGCTTTAGCCCTTGCCTCAGTCTGGGTAGCAGCATTATTCTTTAACTCTGTAACAATCACATTATGTGATTCAGTCAGATTATCATTCATCTTTAGTTGATTTTCAAGGACATAGCCTTGCTTAACAGCTATATCATCAACTTGAGTCTTTATTCCTTGATGTTACTTTGCAAGATAAACTACAACATTTCCACCTTTGTGGAAGCAATCTGTCATTTCCTTCTTGTTTTGATTTACTTCAAATCTTATTGATTTGATATCTTGAGCCAAGGAGAATTGCAGATCTTTATGGGTCTCATCCTTATATTTCTCCATGACTATCCTTTGTTCATCTAACTTTACTTGCAAGGATACCAAGAAAGAGCTATAATTAGTGGCTGGGGCAGGTTGTGGAGCAGTTTGCAATGCCCTTTTATAACTTTGGCTTATCCTTTTAAAAACCATCATCTTTCTCTTTTTGGCGTGAATTTCTGCTTCATCTTCAAAAGATGAGGTACTTGCAATATCAACTCTGTCCTTAGGACTAGGAGACAGTTCCTTTTCTGTCCTAGGTTGCTCCACTTCAATATTAGCTTGCTCCCCCTCTGTTCTTACTTTATCCCCCTGAGTCTCATCTTGCTCCCCCTCAGTCCTTGGTAAGTCTATATCAGGGAAAAACTCTTCAAGGGTAAACTCTTATTGAGTTTGGACTGGAGATACTCTTAACTCTAGAGCATCCGCAGCTGCAGATGTATCCTCCATGATAACATCCTGTGCTTGATTGTTGAGGTGAGTTGTCTGGTCAACATCAACCAAGGTTATAGTTAGTATGTCATCCTCATTATTTAAAATTGATTGATTTACTTCCTGGATTACCTCAAGAAAAGTTTGTTTAGCCATTTCACTGTCTAAGTGTGTTGGCTCTTCCTCAAGATGAGGCTCCCCCTGCACCTGAGCACCATCTGTAATGTCTTGTGCAGGAGATTTTTCAGGAATCTATGGCCTCTCTTCATCAGGCATGTCCTTTGTCAGGACTCTGTCCCATCTGGAGATTATGCTTATATCCATTCTTCTCATGTAGTTTATCTTAGAACCAGTAATCTGTTCCATTACTTCTGGAATTGTTCCAGCCAAGTATAGACTCATGATTCTTCCCAGATTTGGCTTCTGAATACCTTCCTTAATCTTTTCAAAGATTACTGCATACCAATTTGTGTTCAGTCTAAAGATAATCCTGGTCATCGGGATGAACATATAGGCTGAAACCCTATCATGTCCCCCTGGCTTGTAGAGAATGACCTTTCCAACCACTTCAGAAAGGAATTTTCCTTGCAGATTCATCCCTTTCCTGTTCATTGCAGATCCAATCTTCATGGTGGGATCCAATCCACACCACTGAAGTGTTTCCCCAATCTTGGTAGAGGGAACTTCTTCGTCTTCATGAGTTCTTGGGAGTTGAAGAGTTTTCCTCAAGCTCTTTAAGGTAAGTTTAACTTTAGCTCCCTGAACTGTAGATTTGATCTTAAGTCCAGTCGAATCTAAAGTTGCTGTGCCATAGAATTCCAGTATTTCTTTCTTCTATATCTTTGTAGGTTCGGATACCAGAAATTCCAAACCATTTTCTGCAATTAGGGATACTATTGTTTGAATCTCAGGTTCCGCGTTATCAAAAGTATTGCGAACCAGCTCATAGCCTTCATTGATGTTATCTTCAAGCTTTGGCGCCATTGGGGTTGAGAGAAATCTTGGATTGAGAAGAGAGAATTTGTTGACACAAGGTTTTGGTCTCGAAAATATGGAGAGTGTGTCGACAGAGTATGTTGTTGACCTATTTATACCCTTCCAAATAATAAAGTTCAAAAGTCACGTCAAAATTCTCTTAATGTGTCGACATAGTTGAAATGTGTCGACACAGACTTCTAATGTCTCGACAGAAGTGTTGACTTCTATATGTCGACACCAATTTTATTTATCTTGGTCGTGTTCGACGAAGAGCCCGTGAAGTTGACGATGTGAGGTCGACGAAGTGTTGTTGAATCTGCGCTCGATGATATGTGTCAATTCTGCGCTTGACGATATTTATGTATTGATTCTGCACTCGATGATCAGTTGATTCTGCGCTCGACGAAATCTATGTGTAGATTCTAAGTGTCGACACTACTTCTGGATGTGTCGACACTACTTTTCTGAAGAGTCAACACCTTTTTTCTAGATGGGTCGACACCACTTTCCTGGAGTGTCGACACCAACTACTATGTGTCGACACAGACAACTTTTTGTGTCGACACAATTTTACTTAGCCAAATTTGTTAAACTAATTTATGTTCAACATTCCTAATTCAATTTTGAAATTATTGAATTTAGTGTGATCTAATGGCTTAGTGAACATGTCAGCAACTTATAAATCAGTGTTAACAAATTGTAAAGAAATATCTTCTTTTTATACATGATCTCTAAGAAAATGGTATCTTATTTCTATATGCTTTGTTCTACTATGAGAAACTGGATTATGAGCTATAAAAATAGCACTAGTAGAATCACATAATAATGGAGTTCTACTTACCTGAATACCATAATCTTCTAACTGATGCTGTATCCACAACAGCTGTGCAAAACAACTTCCTGCAGCAATATACTGAGACTCAGCCATGGAAATTGCCACACTAGTCTGCTTCTTACAGCTCCATGACACCAGTCTTCCTCCTATAAATTGACAGGTGTCTGTTGTGCTTTTCCTATCTACTTTGCAACCTGCAAAGTCTGCATCTGAATAGCCCATTAGTAGAAAATCTCTATTTCTAGGATACCAAAGGCCTAGATTGGGTGTGCCCTTAAGATATCTCAGAATCCTTTTGACAGCAGTATAATGAGATTCTTTAGGGCAAGATTGGTACCTAGCACAGACACATGTAGCATACATGATATCTGGTCTACTAGCAGTCAGATAAAGGAGGGAGAAACTATCCCTCTATACAAACACTCATCTACAGGTTTCCCTGCATCATCTTTGCTTAGAGACATACTTGTCCCGATTGGAGTTCTCATGGTAGTGGATGACTCCATATCATACTTCTTAATTAACTCCTGGGTGAACTTAGACTATGATATGGACAGGCCATCATCAGTCTGTCTTACTTGGAGTCCCAAGAAGTGTTGGGTACATTGGAAAATGTGTACCAAATTTGGAGAAGCCTCACCCTACTCAATGATATGCATCAAGGTGTTTTGATGTGTTTTGAGTTTATATGTGTAGGTTAAGTAATTGCAGGAAATGCAGAAAAATTTCCAAGTCCATGTGCCGACACCTAGAGAAGCAATGTCGACACTTATGAAGGCTTGTATCGATACTGGAGAGAAGCTGTGTCGACACTTGGAGTTAATTGTGCCGACACTTGCAAAGGCTGAGTCGACACCAGAATCAACTGTGTCGACACCAAGAGACTGTGTCGACACACAAAGAAGCAAAGTCGACATCATTTGTGTCGAAACCAAAAGGCAGTGTCGACACACAGGAATACTTAGTCAACATCAAATGTGTCGACACATAGAGGCAGTGTCGACACACAGAAGTATTTGTCAACATCAACTGTATCGACACACAGGACTTGTGTCGACACACAACAAAGCTCAATAAAGTTAAAGTAAAGAAGTACTTGTGTCGACACAAAGGAGATGTGTCGACACACAATAAGTTTCAACAAAGTTAAAGAAAAGAAGGCTTATGTCGACACACAGAATCAGTGTCGACACATTCTAAAGAAGCAGTGTCGATAAGCTGTTACAACAACAAAAGGAGTTGTGTCGACACCACCAAGGCTAGTGTCGACACTTAGTCCACTTGTGTCGACACTTAGTCTACTTGTGTCGACACATAATGAAGTTCAGTCTCGACACTTTTAGACAGAGACAGTGATTTCAAGAAGTGACTGGATGACTTGACAGCTGCCATTTCTAACCTGTCAACTACTACTGTCAGAGTTGTTAGAAGGTTGTTAGAAACCGGTTCAGCCGGTTATCATGGAGGAAGACTATATAAAGGCTTTCTCCTTCAACAGAAAGTAATCAATTACAATTAAGATTGAAGAATCTACACAAATATCTATCAACATAAAAAGAAGAAGACCTTCGACAGAAGATCTAAGAAGTTGGAGAGAGAGAGCTCCATCTAAGAAGTGCAGTTGGTGAATCAGGCTGCCAAGAAAGATTCAGATTGAGATCTGAATCTCAAGTTAGAAGCTGATTGAAGATCAACTTCTCAAGAGTTCAACCCTACTGAGTTCAGATTCAAGAAGCTTTGAAGAAAGCTAAGAGAGGTTGTGCTCTGCCATCAAGTTCTTCCAAGAACTCATCAAGAAGCCATCCATTCCTTCTCTCTCTGTCAGGGTGGTGGTTATTTACTTTGTTAAATCAAATTTTTGTAGGATCTTTATAGATCTGAGATTGTAAGCTTGTTTTATAAATGCTGAGTGTAGGCGAGTAAATTCTCTGAGTGGTAGGCCTTGCTGAAGGCTGAGGTAAGGTTGTGAGCCTGAGTTGTAGGAGATTGTGATCTCTGAGTGTAGGCCTTGTTGAAGGCTGAGGTAGGGCAGATTGCCTGAGTTGTAGGAACCTTGTTTGGGGTTCTGAGTTGTAAGATCTGAGGATCTGAAGTGAAGTGCAGAAGTTAGGCCGAATCTAGTACACTGCTAGATAGGCGAAGGGGGAAAGTGGATGTACCCAGACCTTGGGGAACCACTATAAAAATTGTGTGCACTCTGTGATTGATTGTTTCTGTGATTGATGTGCTATGCTAGCAGTTGAATTTGCAGTTTATTATTAGTTAACTGAATTGATTTGCTGCCTTAAAAGAAGAACAAGAATTACACCTATTCACCCCCCTCTAGGTGGTTAGGCACTAATTCTTTCAAGTGATATCAGAGGGAGGTTTCTCAAAGAAGGACTTAACAGTCTGAGTGAGATCCATAAGGCAGATTCAAGAATCAAGAACATGGGTTCAGGTGAAAATCATAAGGAGCTAGCGTCTATGAAATTACCCATATGCAGAAAGGAGATATTTGGCATCTGGAAAGAAAGGGTCAGGCTGTTTATGGAGGCTTCTGATCCAAGGATCTATATTACAGTCAAGGAAGGTCCTTATATCCCAATGAAGATTTCAATTATGGATGCAAACCAAAGAATTCCCAAGGATTATTCGGAGATGACCAAGGATGAGATCATCTTGGCAACTATGGATAAGAGATCCCAGAATATCATAGTTAGTGCCATAGATGATGCAACCTTTCAAAATTTGATTCACTGCAAGACCTCCAAAGAAATGTGAGATACTTTAATAGTCTACATGGAGGGTTCTGAAGAAGTAAGAAAAGATAGAAAATCTATGCTAAACCAGGAATATGAGAGTTCAGACAAGGAAAGTCTGACAGTATAACTGAGTGCTATAAAAAGTTCTATAGGATTGTAAATGAGCTGATGTCCTACGGTAGAATATTCAGTACATATGAACTGAATGATAAATTCCTAAGATCCTTGACAAAAGATTGGGACACTAAGATTTGTGCCATTAGGGAAGTTGCCAAACTTGCAGATATCTCTCCACCAACCTTGTTTGGAAAACTGCTGTCATATGAGATGCAGCTAAGGGCAAGGAAAGAGGAAGAGAAAAGTACAAAAGATGAGCATAGAGAAAAGTCTGTGGCCTTCAAGGTTGAAGCTACTAAGAAAAATAGGAGGATGTCTCCATCACCTCCTAAGATTGTTGCTGAAACTGCTTCAGATAATTCAGACAACCAGAATTCAGACAGCAGTGACTCAGATGAAGATTTTGCAGCATTTACAAGACAGTTTCAGAGATTCCTGAAGATGAAGCAGTGGAAGTCTAAGCCTTCCACATCTCAGCCTAAGGATGAGTATTATCAAAAGAGGAAGTCATCCAGGAAGGAAAGGAGCAGGTCTAAGCCAAGAAAATCTACAACATCCAAGATAGTTTTCTACTACTGTAATAGGCCTGAACATGTTGTGGCTGAATGTCCAGATAAAATAAAAGAGACTGCAGGTAAGAAGAAGAGTCAACACCAAAGCAAGAAGGAGAAATCCTTTGTTGCTAAGAAGGAGAAGACCTTGTCAGACCACTATACTTCAGAGTCAGAATCTGAAGCTAAGGCCTACATTGGTCTATATGCAACAAATGAAGAAGAAGAGTTTCTCCAGGTGCTGAATTCTATATATGAACAAGAAGACCATCAGTGCAAGGGACTGATGGCTGTGTCAGAAGAAGACAAGTGCCAGGATCAGCCTGGTCCTAGTAAGGTACAATGTCTTTCAGATTGCAGTACTGAGTCAGAGTCTGCAACATCTGCATCAAGTGATGTGGATGGGTCTGAGTCTGAAGGTGATATTCATCAGCTGATAGATGAATACAGAGATTTATTATAGGCACTTAAGAAGAGCAAAAACCTGACCAAAACTCAGGCTAAGGAAATTGCAGATCTTAAGATGGCTGCATTAGATTCAGAGAAGTTGCTGGATCAAAAACTGAATGAGATTGCCAGATTGAAAAACATAACTATTATTCAAATGGGCACAATCACATTCAAGAATGATCAGATTAGAAATCTGGAGGTTACACTTCAGAAGGAGAAATAGATTGTGGCTAGTTTTTCTAAGCCAAAATTTGTATTACCCTTAATAGATGACTTTGTGTCACAAAAGGGTAAGGCTGGATTAGGGTTTAAGAAAACTGCCTGGATTGCTAAGTCCAAATCTAAAGGCAAATCCCCAGCACAAAATAAGAAGCCTGCTGTAGACAATTCAGCTAGGGTTGTACCTAAACAAAGGTACAACAAGATTGAGGGCTGGTGTTGTGGCAAGGTAGGCCATTTTGCCTTAGATTGTTGGCACAATTCTAGTGTCAAGGAGGGTAGCAATCTGTCTGCTAGAAGAGCTACAGGTAGATTTGTCAAATTTCAGACTAATATGAACCAAGGACCCAAAACTTATTTGGGTTCTAAGGTTAAGTAGTCTTTATTGCAGGTGAGTCCAAGTGGCCATGCCCCTATACGGTACTTGGACAGTGGATGTTCCAGGCACATGACTGGAATAAGGGGGTTACTGAAGGACTACACACCTATCATGGGAGGCCCTAAAGTAACCTTTGGTGGTTCAGAAAAAGGAATCATCAAAGGATTTGGTAACATTTCTAATAACCAGATTACTATCTCTCAAGTGGCCTATGTGAAGGGTTTGAAACACAAACTTATAAGCATAAGTCAGTTGAGTAACTTAGGATATGACATTTCATTTATTAAGAATGGATGTCATATCAAAAGATCAAGTGACCAAAAGGTCATTTTGACAGGATATAGACAGAGAAATGTTTACTGTCTTAACTTTGTGTGTGAGAACAATGTTTCTCCTATTTGTCTTGTAGCTGATGAGAGAGCCTCTCATTGTGTTAAATGACACAAGAGGCTGACCCATCTTAACTATAAGACTATTGGCCAACTCTTTAGCAAAGAGTTAGTGAGGAATGGTCCTCAAGTTAAGTGTATAAAGGATGAGATATGCTCAGCTTGTCAAAAAGGCAAGCAGACCAAATCCACCTTTCATAGCCTTGAAAATAAGGATTCAGTGAGGTGTCTTTACCTCTTGCATATGGATCTATTTGGTCCTATACTAGTTCATAGTCTAGGTAGGAAGGTCTACACATTTGTGGTGGTAGATGACTATTCTAGATATTCCTGGGTGTTCTTTCTAAGACAAAAATCTAAAACCCCAATTGTCTTATATAGTTTTGTTAAACAAATTCAGAATGATTTGAACAGTACAGTGGTCAAAATCAGAAGTGACCATGGTACTGAATTTCAGTTTAAAAGTATGACAAGACTATGTGAAGAATTTTGGATTTTTCAAGAATTTTTCTCACCAAGAACACCTCAGCAAAATGGTATTGCTGAAAGGAAGAATAGAACATTGATAGAGGCTGGTAAAACTCTATTGAGTGACACTTCTCTCCTAGAATATTTCTGGGCTGAGGCAGTAAACACTGCATGTCATGTGATCAATAGGGCTACTATCACCAAGAGCCACAAAAAGCCTCCCTATGAGATTGTGAATGGCAGAAAACCAAACTTATCCTATTTTAGGATCTTTGGTTGCAAGTGCTATATACTTAGCAATGACAAGTCTTATCTAACTAAGTTTGATGCCAAATCCCAGGATGGGATCTTTGTTGGGTACAATAATAATAGTAAGGCTTATAGGGTCTACAACTTGATTACTCAAGTTGTAGAAGAGTCTGTACATGTAGTCTTTGATGAAATAAGACTGATTAACTGTGAGTTGCCAAGTAGTGCTTGCAGTTCTACAAGTATAAATGAGAGAATGGACAAGCTTACCATTACAGAAGATTCTACTGCAAATCAGGAAGTGGAAAATGGTGGCTGCTGTCCAGGGGGAGTACAAGACTCTCCAGATGCTGAAGAAAACCAAGAGGTGCAGCTTAATGAAGAGGCTGGAGGTGTTCCACCTGAAGATAGACTACCTCCAGCTAATAGACACTTAAAGGATCATCCAACAAATCAGATAATTGGTGATCCAAGACAAGGAGTGCAAACAAGAAGCAGAAATTTGAATACAGTTCTATGCTCCAGCTTCCTATCACAAGTGGAACCAAAGAAATTTGAAGAAGCTGTTCTAGACCCACATTGGATTGATGCCATGCAAGAGGAGCTGAATCAGTTCAAAAGGTGCAAGGTCTGGAATTTGGTTCCTAAACCAAAAGACCACAACATCATTGGAACAAAGTGGATCTTTAGGAACAAATTGGATGAGAATGGGATCATTGTGAAGAATAAAGCAAGACTTGTTGCAAAAGGATATAGGCAGGAAGAAGGTATTGACTTTGATCAAACCTTTGCCCCAGTAGCAAGAATGGAAGCAATTAGGATGTTCCTTGCTTATGCAACATATCAAGGTTTCAAGGTATTTCAAATGGATGTAAAATCAGCATTTCTGAATGGAAATCTAAAAGAAGAAGTCTATGTAGAGCAGCCCTCTGGTTTTGTTTATCCTCTCAAACCTGATTATGTTTTTAGACTTAGGAAAGCTTTGTATGGGTTGAAACAAGCCCCAAGGGCTTGGTATGAAACTCTGTCTAGTTTCCTCATTGAGAACAAATTCTCAAGGGGGAAAATAGACAAGACTCTATTCCTTAGGGAATCTAAAGGAAAGATTATTATAGTTCAAATATATGTTGATGACATAATATTTGGGTCTACTGAAAGTAATCTTTGTAGAAAGTTTGCAAAACTAATGCAAGGAAAATTTGAAATGAGCAGTATGAGAGAACTTAAGTTTTTGTTGGGTCTCCAAGTAAGACAGACTGAAGATGGCTTGTCCATAACTCAGTCTAAGTTCACCCTGGAGTTAATTAAAAAGTATGGTATGGAGTCATCCACTACCATGAGAACTCCTATGGGGTCAAGTGTGTCTCTTAGCAAAGATGATGCAGGGAAACCTGTAGATGAAACTTTGTATAGAGGGATAGTTGGCTCCCTCCTATATCTAACTGCTAGTAGACCAGATATCATGTATGCTACATGTGTCTGTGCTAGGTACCAATCCTACCCCAAAGAATCTCATCTGACTGCAGTGAAAAGGATTTTGAGATATCTTAAGGGCACACCAAATCTAGGCCTTTGGTACCCTAGGAATGGAGATTTTCTACTGACAGGCTATTCAGATGCAGATTTTGCAGGTTGCAAGGAAGATAGAAAAAGTACTACAGGCACCTGTCAATTTCTAGGTGGAAGACTAGTGTCTTGGAGCAGTAAGAAGCAGACAAGTGTGGTAATTTCCACAGCAGAGTCTGAATATGTGGCAGCAGGAAGTTGCAGTGCACAACTATTATGGATTCAACACCAGCTAGAAGACTATGATATTCAAGTTAGTAGAACACCTTTGCTTTATGATTCTACAAGTGCAATTTCTATAGCTAATAGTCCTGTTTCACATAGTAGGACTAAACATATAGAAATTAGATAACATTTTCTTAGAGAACATATAGAGAAAGAGGACATTTCACTAGAATTTGTTAAAACTGATTATCAAATTGCTGATATGTTTACTAAGCCTCTAGATGAAACTAAATTCAATAAGTTTAAAATTGAATTAGGAATGTTGAACTTAGAATAGTTTAATAAAATTGGCTAAGTAAAATGGTGTTGACACAAGTAGTTGTCTGTGTCAACACATAGAAGTGGTGTCAACATTACAAAGAAATGATGTCGACACATCTAGAAAGTCAGTGTCGACACTTCAGAGAAGTAGTGTCGACACATCCAGAGTAGGTGTCGACACATCCAGAAGTGGTGTCGACACTTAGGTTCAACACAGATTTCGTCGAGTGGAGTATCGACCAATCGTCGAGCGTAGTTGTATAAGTGTCGACACATAAGTTCTATCGACTATATTGGTGTCGACACATAGTAGTCAACACCGTTGTCGAGACTTAAGAAGTCAATATCGACACTTTTCAACAGTGTCGACACATTTAGAGGAATTTGATGTGCCTTTTCAACTTCGTTTTTAGAAAGGTATAAATAAGTTCAAAACATTGTCTGTCGACACGCTCTCCATAGTTTTGAGACCAAAACTTTGTGTCGATATCTCTCTCATCTAAATTCAAGATTTCCCTCAACCCTAATGGCACCCAAGCTTGAAGAGAACGTCAATGAAGGATATGAGCTAGTACGCAATACATTTGACCATGCGGAACGAGAAATTAAGGATATTGTAACCCTAATTGCAGAGAATGGGTTGGAGTTTTTAGTTTCTGAACCAACAAAGATTTGGAAGAAGGAAATCCTAGAATTCTATGACATTGCAACTTTAGATTCGACTGGATTAAAGATCAAATCGATAGTTCGGGGAGCTAAAGTCAAACTAACTTTGAAAAGCTTGAGAAAAGTTCTTCACCTGCCTAGAATACAAGAAGAAGTAGATGTACCTGCATCTCAGCTAAGGGAAGCAATTCGATGGTGTGGATTGGATCCCACCTTGAAGATTGGAGCTGCAATAAACAGAAAAGGAATGAATATGCAAGACAAGTTCCTGTCAGAAGTTGTAGGAAAAGTTATACTCTGCAAGCCAGGAGGGCATGATAAGATTTCTGTATATATGTTCACCATTATGACCAGGATAATCTACTCGCTAAATACTGATTGGTCAGCAGTAATATTTGAGAAGATTAAAGAAAGTCTGAAGCAGCCCAATCTGGGTAGAATTATTAGTCTGTACTTAGCTGGAACTATTCCAGAAGCAATGGAACAAGCAGCTGGTTCTAAGATAAACCACATGAGGAGGATGGACATAAGGATTATCTCAAGATGGGATAGGGTCCTAACTAAGGACATGCCTGATGAGGAAAGGCATGAGGTTCCTGAGAAATCTACAACCCAAGAGATTCCTGCACAAGACCCTGCAGATGGAGCACAAGTGCAGGGGGAGCCTCATATTGAGGAAGAGCCAACCCACCTGGAGAGTAAGATGGCTACACAGACAATCCTTAAGGTAATTCAAGAGGTGAATCAATCAATTCTTCTTGATAAAGATGGGACACTAACTTAATTTTTGATTGATGTTGACCAGCCAACACAACTATACAGTCAACCACAAGATGTAATCATGGAGGATACATCTGTTGCTGCTGATATTGATCCTGAGTTTGTAGTACCTCAAGATCCTACTCAACAAGAGTTTACCTTAGAAGAGCTGTTTCCTGATTTAGTGCAAGCTAATATTGAGGGGGAGCATGCTGGTTTTGAGGGGGAGAAAACTGCTCTTGAGGAGGACCAAGCTAATCTTGAGGGGGAGCATGTAAGATCACAGGGAGAGACTGCAAGGAATGATGAGGAGCAAACCAGAACTGAGGAGGAGCAATGGACTCAGGGAGAGCTACCAAGGACTGAGAAGGAATTGCCTCCTAGTCCTAAGGAAAGGGTTGACATAGCTAGTACCTCAGCATCTGAGGATGAAGAAGTTTTAACAGCTAAGAAGAGGAAGATACAGGTCTTCAAAAGAAGGAGTTAGAGCTATAAGAAAGCACTACAAACAGTTGCTACACAGCCTGCCCTAACAGCTGATTACAGCTCATTGTTAGTGGCCTTGCAAGTCAAGTTAGATGAGCAAAGGATTGTCATGGAGAAATATATGGATGAGACACATAAAGATCTACAACTATCCTTGGCAACAGATATAAAATCAATAAGATTTGAGGTGAATCAAAATAAGAAGGAAATGACTGATTGTTTCCACAAAGGAGGTAATGCAGTGGTTTTCCTAGCTACCCATCAAGAAAAGATAAAGACACAAGTTGATGATATAGCCCTTAAGCAAGGCTATATCTTAGAAAATCAACTGAGAATGAATGATAATCTAACTGCATCCCATAATGCAATTGTTACAGAATTGAAAAATGTTACAACATCCCAGCCTGCTGATAAGTCTAAAGCCAAGCCAGAGTTTGATAAGGAGAAGTTTGATAAGGACTTCCAGGAAGGCATAACAGCTGTCAAGACAGCTATTGAGCTGTCTCAAAAGACTATTTCTGGACTGCTGCTCAAGTTAAAGGGATTTTATAAGGATGGTGTTAATTTTCTGGATGAACAAATCAGATTTCAGAAGGATGATCTTAGGGATCATGTGGCCAGAGAAGTCATAAAGGGGGAGAGGGTTTTAGTCAAAGCTGGATCTGACCATGCTAAATGGATATCCAATAGCATCAGAGCCACACTTGGATATCCACCCCTTTGTGATGATGACAATGTGGCTGAATCTGGAATACACCCTACTATTTTTGGAGGTGAACAAGCTGAAGTTGCTCAAGTAATTTATCTTCCAGCTGATTTTGAGATGATTCATCAAGAAGTACAATCAATGTACATCCCTCCTGAGGGTAATAAAAATATTATTCTTGAGAAAGTAGATAAGCCTGTGCCAGAGGCAGTTTTGACAGAGCAAGATGCTCTATTGTCAAAGAAGAGATTCAGAGAATAGGCTGAGTTAAAGCCATATTTTGAGCAGTGGAGTCCTACTTCTAGAAATATTATACTGACTACTTGGAAAGCTGCAAAGGACAATACTCTAGAGAAGGGCAAATGGTACTCTAAACAAGAATGAAGAAAACATGAAGCCAGGCAAGAAGCTATTGTACAGTATATAAGGAAGGCAAAACTTAGGAAGCTACCTCCTAATGCACAGGAGCCTAGCAAATATTTCCCAAAGTCTTATCATTATTTTGAAAGACAAAAGATAAGGGCTGAAGGGCTGAAAAAGAAAGATCTAAAGGGCAAGATGCCTGCTGATGACTCTGATGTTCCTGTGCAAGTCAAGAATCAATCAGGCAAGGGCATTATCATCAAGGAGCCAGAACAACCTTAGATTAGATTTACTAGATTTTATAACATTATAATCTTTTGTGTTAAAATCTATGTAAACTTTTGTTAAAGAAAGTATTAGAAGTTGAAAAAAAATTATAATGAATGCTCATTGTGATAGCATACTAATTCTGTGAAGAAATATCTTTTATGTTTTGTTTTAAGTATTTACCCTGTCATATAATATTGTTATACATCATAATGTGTATTTGTTATGAATGATGTATATCATTGACTAAGGGTTATGACTTCTCCAAATAGGGGGAGATTGTTGGGTACATTGGAAAATGTGTACCAGATTTGGAGAAGCCTCACCCTACTCAATGATATGCATCAAGGTGTATTTGATGTGTTTTGAGTTTATATGTGCAGGTTAAGTGTTGGGTACATTGGTTTAAATGTACCTGATTTGAAGAAGCCTCACCCAACTCAATGATATACATCAAAATGTATTTGATGTGTTGTTGAGTTTACTTGTGCAGGTTAAGTATTTGCAGGACTGAAGCAAAAAGTTTCTGAGTCCATGTGTCGACACCCATAGGGAAAGTGTCGACACTCAAGAAGACTTGTGTCGACACCCAGGCAAGCAGTGTCGACACTTGGAGTCATTGTGTCGACACCTAGGATGCAGAGTCGACACCAGACAGAAAGTGTCGACACAAGGAGCTGTGTCGACACTCAATGAAGAAAGTACAGTAAAGCAGTGTCGACACTTAACAGCAGTGTCGACACCTAGAAGAACTGTGTCTACACCAGAAAGTGTCGACACTTGGAGCTGTGTCGACACTCAGCAAAAGTCAGCAGAGACTAAGTATAAGTGTCGACACTCAGAACAATGTGTCGACACTCAATAGAAGAGTCAGCATTTGAAGTAAGTGTCGACACCCAGAATAATGTGTCGACACTCAACAGAAGAGTCAGCACTTAAAGAAAGTGTCGACACAAGACAGTATGTGTCGACACTCAGCTGAGGACTCAACACTTGAAGAAAGTGTCGACACATGGAGCTGTGTCGACACTTAGCAAAGAATAGCAAGATCATCAAATTATTCTAAGTACAAGTGTTGACACTAAGGGGATGTGTCGACACTCAGCTGAAGTCTCAACAGAAGAATCAAGTGTCGACACAAGGAGCTGTGTCGACACTCAGCAAGTATCAACACTGAAGACTATGTGTCGACACCAAGAAGCAGTGTCGACACTTAACAGATTCAACACATGAAGATGTGTCGACACAAAGGAGATGTGTCGACACTTAGAAGATTTCAGCAAAATACAGAAGATCAAGTACTTGTGTCGACACTCAATTTCAGTGTCGACACATGAAGAAGAAACTGTGTCGAGACATAGTATCTACAACACAAGGAGTTGTGTCGACACCTTGTAGACTTGTGTCGACACTTACACAACTTGTGTCGACACTTGGTCTATAAGTGTCGACACTTAAAGACAGAAAGTCTCGACACTTTCAGACAGTTAGAGAACTTTCAAGAACTGACTAGATGACTTGACAGCTGCCGTTCCAGCCGGTCTACAGCACCTGTCAGAGATGTCAGAATTCAGTTATGTACCGGACCAGCCGGTTACCATGAAGAAGGCCTATAAATAGGCTTATACAGTCTACAGAATTAGTTGTTCAAATTATTGTTCATGTATCAAAACAAGAAGATCTAGCTGTCCAAGTGCAGATCTAAGAAGTTGGAGAGAGAGGGCTCCATCCAAGAAATCAGCCGTTGGAACTAGGATGAGAAGAAGGGTTCAGATTTATTCTGAATTCTAAGTGGCAGAGATCAAGGATCAACTGCAGAAGGAGTCAATCTTATTGAGTTCTACTTTCAAGAAGCTTTGAAGAAAGTTAAGTCAGATTGATTTCAGCTGGGTTCTTCCAAGAACTCATCAAGAAACTCACAACTCCCCTCTCTTGTCTTTGGATTGCTGAGTTAACAATTGTATAATCATTTTTATCTTGTAGCATCCTTTGGATCTGAGTGTTTGTAAGCCTGTAATTATAAAGGCTGAGTGTAGGGCTTGAGAGCCTGAGTGTAGGAGATTGGAATCTCTGAGTGTAGGCCTTTTGTGGCTGAGTGTAGGCCTTGGTGGCTGAGTGTAGGCCTTTGTGGCTGTGTGTAGGCTTTGTGGAAAAGCTGAGTTGTAGGGCCTTGGGCCTGAGGTGTAGGAACCAGTTTGGGTTCTGAGATCGTGGAGAAGTTTGGCCGAATCTAGTACACTGCTAGATAGGCGTAGGGGGAAAGTGGATGTACCCAAATCTTAGGGAACCACTATAAAACAGTGTGTCTTCTGTGTGTTGTGATTTGCTGTGTATGCTGTGTGATAGTTGTGCAAAAGTAGATAAGATTCTGTGTTATAAACTGATTGCTGCCATAAAAGGTTAAAAAGAATTTGGTCACCTATTCACCCCCCCTCTAGGTGTTTAGGTACTATATCTTTCAAGTGGTATCAGAGGGAGGTTCCTCAAAAAGGACTAACAGTCTAAGGAGATCCTGATTGGCAGATTCAGTCTAAGTCAAATTACAGATTCAAGAAAATCAAGAATCATGGGTTCCTCTGAGAATCACAATGAATTGGGTTCCATGAAATTACCTATATGCAGAAAAGAAATCTTTGGGATCTGGAAGGAAAGGGTAAGGCTGTTTATGGAAGCCTCAGACCCTAGGATTTACATCACAGTCAAAGAGGGGCCATATGTGCCCATGAAGATATCAGTTCTAGATGCAAATTAGAGAACATCAAAGGATATCTCTGAAATGACAAAGGATGAGATTGTCCTAGCCACCATGGACAAAAGGGCTCAAAACATTATAGTGAGTGCCATAGATGATGCAACTTTTCAGAATCTAATACACTGTAAGACAACCAAAGAGATGTGGGATACTCTTATTGTGTATATGGAGGGTTCTGAAGAAGTTAGGCAAGATAGAAAATCCTTGCTAAATCAAGAGTATGAAAGTTTTAGACAAGGAAAGGGTGATAGCATAACTGAGTGCTATAAGAAGTTCTATAGGATAGTGAATGAACTCATGTCTTATGGAAGAGAGTTCAGTAATTATGAACTCAATGACAAGTTTCTAAGGTCCCTAACTAAAGATTGGGACACCAAGATCTGTGCCATTAGAGAAATGGCTAAGTTGGGAGAAATTCCTCCACCTACACTGTTTGGCAAATTGTTGTCATATGAAATGCAGTTGACAGTGAGGAAAGAGGAGGAGAAATCAACAAGAAATGAACATAAGGAAAGAACTGTAGCTTTCAAGACAGAAGCCCCCAGAAAGTACAGGAATAAGTCACCAACTCCACCTCCAAAGGATGCTGAATCAGAGTCAGATGAATCTGTCAGCACAAAGTCTGAAAGCAGTGAAAGTGATGAAGACTTTGCTGCCTTCACTAGACATTTTCAGAAGTTCTTGAAGAAGAAACAGTGGAGGTCAAGGCCTTTTACCTCACAGGGAAAAGAAGACTTATATCAGAATAAAAAGGCTTCAAAGAAGGACAGGAAGAGGTCTAAGTCTAGCAAGGTAACTGTTTCAAAAATAGTGTGCTATTGCTGCAATAGACAAGGCCATGTTGTTGCAGATTGTCCTGAAAAGAGAAAGGAGTCTAGTGACAGGAAGAAGACTCATTTCAAAGGCAAGAAAGAGAAGTCTTTTGTTGCCAAAAAGGAAAAGACTCTGTCAGATATTTCTTCTTCAGAAACTGAGTCTGATGCTGAGGCATACATAGGGCTGTTTGCTGAAGAAGAAGAAGAAGAATTCATGCAGATTATGGAGTCTATATATGAACAAGAAGACTGTCAGTGCCAAGGACTGATGGCATTGACTGAGAGTGACAAAATCCTGGAGCAGCCAGGACCCAGTAAGGTACAAAGTTCAACTTTAAGTTCAGTTTCTTGTGCCAGTACAGAATCAGATTCATCATCATCTAGTGATGAGAGTGTATCTGAGTCTGAAGAAGATATTCATCAGCTGATAGATGAATATAAAGTGCTGTTGCAAGCTTATAAGAAGAGCAAGTCCGTAGCCAAAAGTCAGGCAAAGGAAATTGCTGATCTCAAAGCTGCTGCAACAGATTCTGAGAAGTTATTTGATCTAAAGCTTAATGAGATAGCCAGGCTGAAGCACATAATAGTGATTCAGATGGGTACTATATCATTTAAAAATTATCAAATCAAGAGTCTAGAGATTAATCTTCAGAAGGAGAGAGAGCTTGTTGCTAGGTTTTCTAAACCTAAGTCAGTGCTACCTTTAATTGATGAATTTGTTCATCACAAAGGCAAGGCTGGACTGGGTTTTATTAAACCTGCAAGGACTGAGCAGTCCAAGTCCAAGGGCAAAGCCCCAACACTCAACAAGTCAGCTGTAAATAAGACAGGAAAGACAGTACCTAAGCAAAGGTACAATAAGTTTGAATGTTGGTGCTGTGGCAAGGTTGGCCACTTTGCAATGGACTGTTGGCACAATGCTAGTGCCAAAGTGAGTAGCAAACTACCTGTTGGAAAGCCAGTAGGTAGCTTTGTCAGATTGCAAACTAACAAGTACCAAGGACCCAAGAATTCTTTGGGTTCTAAGGTTCACTAATCTGTTTTGCAGGTGAGTCCAAGTGGCCATACCCCAACATGGTACTTGGACAGTAGATGTTCCAGACATATGACTGGAACTAGAAGATTACTAAGGGACTACATTCCAATAAAAGATGGTCCAAAAGTCTCCTTTGGTGGTTCTGAAAAAGGAATCATCAAAGGATTTGGTAACATTTCTAGTAACTTGGTTACCATTACTCAAGTGGCTTATGTTAAAGGGTTGAAACACAACCTAATAAGTATAAGTCAATTAGGTGATGTAGGGTATGACATCTCATTTGTTAAAAATGGTTGTCATATCAGGAGGTCAACTGATCAAGAGATCATTTTGACTGGTTATAGGAAAAGGAATGTCTATTGCTTAGACATTATGGTTGAGAACAATGGTTCTCCAGTGTGTCTTGTAGCTGATGAGACAGTCTCTCATTGTGTCAAATGACATAAGAGGCTAACCCATCTTAACTACAAGACTATTAGCAAACTCTTTAGCAAAGAGTTGGTGAGGAATGGTCCTCAAGTTAAGTGTGTTAATGATGATATTTGCTCAGCTTGTCAAAAGTGCAAGCAGACTAGATCCACCTTTAGAAGCATATAAAACAAAGATGCTGTGAGGTGTTTATACCTCTTGCATATGGTTCTCTTTGGTCCAATGCCAGTTCACAGCTTAGGTAGGAAGGTCTATACCTTAGTAGTTGTAGATGACTACTCAAGTTTTTCCTGGGTGTTCTTCTTAAGACAGAAATCTGAAACACCTACTGTCTTCCATAGCTTTGTCAAGCAAATTCAGAATGAACTAGACAGTACAGTGGTCAAGATTAGAAGTGACCATGGTACTGAATTTCAGTCTGATAGCATGACAAAATTATGTGAAGAATTTAGGAATTTCAAGAATTTTCTTCACCTAGAACACCTTAGCAAAATGGCATTGCTGAGAGGAAGAATAGGACCTTGATAGAGGCTGGTAGGACCCTATTAAGTGATACATCACTACCAGAATATTTCTGGGCTGAAGCAGTTAACACTGCATGCCATGTTATAAATAGGGCTACCATCACTAAAAGCCTCAACAAGACCCCCTATGAAGTTGTGAAAGGCAGGAAAGCAAACCTATCCTACTTCAGGATCTTTGGTTGCAAATGCTTCATACTTAACAATGGGAAGTCTTACTTGACCAAGTTTGCTGCCAAGTCCCAAGAGGGAATTTTTGTTGGGTACAGTAACAACAGTAAGGCTTATAGAGTCTACAACTTGACTACACAAGTTGTAGAAGAATCTGTACATGTAGTATTTGATGAGACTAAACTTATTAACAATGAGTTGTCTAGTAGTGTATGCAGCCCCCAGGTTTAACAAAGAAGATGGACAAGCTTACTATAGAAGAAGTACCTACTACAAGACAGCAAGTAGAAGACAGTGGCTATTGTCCAGGGGGAGAACTACATGTGTCAATTGCTGAAGAAGTTCAAGGAGTACAACATGATGGAGATGTTGAAGAGGTTCAACCAGAAGTTAGGATGCCTCCAGCCAACAGGCATCTTAGAGATCATCCAATAGAGCAGATTATTGGAGATCCAAGACAAGGGGTACAAACAAGGAGCAGAAACCTGAATGCAGCAATCTACTCCAGTTTTCTATCTCAAGTTGAACCTAAGAAGTTTGAAGAAGCCATACTAGATCCACAATGGACTGAAGCAATGCAAGAAGAGCTTAATCAGTTCAAGAGGTGCAAGGTCTGGGAACTTGTTCCTAAACCTAAAGATCACAATATAATAGGAACCAAGTGGATCTACAGGAATAAAATGGATGAACAAGGGGTCATCATTAAGAATAAAGCAAGATTGGTTGCTAAAGGATATAGGCAAGAAGAAGGTATTGACTTTGATCAAACCATTGCTCCAGTAGCCAGACTGGAAGCCATAAGGATGTTCTTGGCCTATGCAACCTTTCAAGGATTCAAGGTTTACCAAATGGATGTCAAGTCAGCATTTCTGAATGGTAATCTTAAAGAGGAAGTCTATGTGGAACAACCTTCAGGTTTTGTTGATTCAACTCTACCTCATCATGTCTATAGACTTAGGAAAGCTTTATATGGGTTAAAGCAAGCCCCAAGGGCTTGGTATGAAACCCTATCTAGTTTCCTCATTGAGAACAAGTTCTCAAGGGGGAAAATAGATAAGACTCTATTCCTTAGGGAATCTAGAGGCAAAGTTATACTAGTCCAAATATATGTAGAGGACATTATATTTGGGTCTACTGAAAGCAGCCTTTGCAAAAAGTTTGCAAAACTTATGCAAGGTCAATTTGAGATGAGTAGTATGGGAGAGCTGAAGTTTTTCTTGGGTCTCCAAGTTAAACAGACTGAGAGTGGTTTATGCATATGTCAGTCCAAGTTCACCCTAGAACTCATAAGGAAGTATGGTATGAATTCATCCAGTACCATGAAGACTCCTATGGGGTCAAGTATGTCTCTCAGCAAGGATGATGCAGGGAAACCTGTAGATGAAACCTTGTATAGAGGGATAGTTGGCTCCCTATTATACTTGACTGCAAGTAGACCAGATATCATGTATGCTACATGTGTCTGTGCCAGGTATCAAGCCTGCCCTAAAGAGTCTCATTTGACAGCAGTCAAAAGAATATTGAGATATCTAAAGGGCACTCCTTATCTAGTCCTCTGGTACCCTAGGAATGAGGATTTTTAACTAACATGTTATTCAGATGCAGACTTTGCAGGATGCAAAGAAGATAGAAAAAGCACTCCTGGAACCTATCAATTCCTAGGTGGGAGACTAATTTCATGGAGTAGCAAAAAGCAAACAAGTGTGGCTATCTCCACTACAGAGTCAGAGTATGTGGCTGCAGGAAGTTGCTGTGCTCAATGTCTGTGGATACAACATCAGCTAGAGGACTATGGATTTCAGGTAAGTAGAACTCCACTCTTTTGTGATTCTACTAGTGCTATTTCAATAGCTAATAATCCTGTATCCCATAGTAGAACAAAACATATTGAAATTAAATATCATTTTCTTAGGGAGCATGTAGAAAGAGAAGATATTTTACTTGAATATGTTAAAACTGATAATCAAGTAGCTGATATGTATACTAAGCCCCTAGAAGAAGCTAAGTTCAATAGATTTAAAATTGAACTAAGAATGATAAACTTAGAGTAAGTTTACAGAATTGAAAATGGCTAAGTAAAAAGGTGTCGACACATAGAGATTTCTGTGTCGACACAGAATAGTGGTGTCGACACTTCAGGAAAAAGGTGTCGACACATCTAGGAAGTTGGTGTCGACACTTCAGAATGTTAGTATCGACACATGTCATGTAGGTGTCGACATATCCAAAGTGGTGTCGACACTTAAGTGTTACTCAGAATTTTCTAAGTAAAGTCTCGACTATGTGTCGAGTTATGTGGTGTCGACACATAAACAAGTGTCGACACATAAAATCTGTTGACTAAACTTATGTCGACACATATGTGTCGAGACATTATAAGTCAGCGTCGACACTTATTGCCAGTGTCGACACATTTTAAGTTAGCTGTCCCGCCTGTTCATCTTCTAAATTAGAAAGGTATAAATAGGGTTTTGTCTTTGTTTGTCGACACGCTTTCAAAGTTTTGAGACCAAACTTCTGTGTCGACACCTCTCTTCTCTCAAGACAAATTCTACAAACCCTAATGACGCCTAAGTTGAGGAGAATGTCAACGAAGGATACGAGCTGGTGCGCGGTGCTTTTGAGGATGCTGATCAAGAAATCCAGGCTGTCGTAACCCTAGTAGCCGTTTCAGGATTAGAATATCTTGTTTCTGAACCTACTAAAATCTGGAAGAAAGAGGTACTCGAATTCCTCAATGGAGCCAAGGTGGACGAATCTGGATACAAAATCAAATCCAGAGTTCATGGAGCAAAGGTTAAGGTATCCCCTAAGAGCTTGAGGAAGATTCTACAGCTACCAAGAACTCAAGAGGAAGATGAGGTTACTGCTTCAAAGACCAGGGAAGCTCTAACATGGTGTGGACTTGATTCTAAAATGAAGATTGGTTCAGTTTTCAACAGAAAGGACATGAACAGCCAAGGCAAATTCATGTCTGAGATTGTTGGAAAAGTAATTCTCAGTAAGCCAGGAGGGCATGACAGAGTGTCTGCTTATATGTTTAGCATTATGACAAGGATAATCTTCTCTCTGCAAACTGACTGGTCTATGCTAGTTTTTGAGAAGATTAAGGAAAGCTTGAAGAAGCCCAATCTGGGCAGGATCATAAGTCTATACCTAGCTGGTACCATACCAGAGGTTATGCAACAAGCTGCTGGAAGTAAAATAAATCACATGAGAAAAATGGACATGAGGTTGTTCTCTAGATGGGACAGGGTGTTGACTAAGGAGATGCCAACCCCTGAGAAGATAGTTTCTGAGAAGGAGATTCCACCAAAGAAGAAAAGGAAAACTGCTCCAGTGGCACAAGTGTCCACTAGCAGCTCAGACAGTGAAGAACAAGTTGTCTTCACTCCAGATGAGAATGAGGAAGAGCCTGCAGTGAAGTCTCCTGCTCCTCAAGATGATGCTGAGATCCAGGGGGAGCTACCTCCAGCAAGCCCCATTCACAAGGATCAAAGCCAGGGGGAGCTTCCAGTTGTAGATGAACCCACTACACTGGAAAGTGAACAAGAAACTACCATCATACTAGAGGTAATCACTGAACTAAACACTTTAGATTTTCCTATGGAAGATACTGATTTGTCTGATGTTCATCAGCAAACTCAGCTGGATAGTCAAGTTCCAGATGCTGTTATAGAAGACACATCTGTTGTACTAGAAGTTGTTCCTGATCCAGTGGTTGAAGAACCTAGAATTACTCCAGCTCCTTCACCACAAGAGTACACTATGGAAGATTTATTTTTAAATCTAGATCAAAAAGATTTTGACAAGGACCATACTGCTACTAAAGAAGAGAATGCTGCTGCTGAGGGGGAGCAAGTGCAAACTCATGAAGACCCTACCAGGAAAGTACCTGAGACAGCACCAGATGTGCAGCCTGAGAAGCCTCCAAGCCCTAAGGAGAGGGTGGATATAGCCAGCACATCTGCCTCTGAAGATGAGGATATTGCTAGGGCACAGAAGAAGAAGTTTCAAGTCTTCAGAAGAAGGAGCCAGAGTTACAAGAAGGCTCTCCAAACTATAGCACCACAGCCTATCTCACAGCCAGCTCCAGCTTTTGATTATAGTGCTTTGATGGTTGCACTGCAGATTAAACTGGATGAACATAGAAAAGCCATAGAGACTTATGTGGATGAAGGGTAGAAATCATTGCAGTTTGATCTGGCCCAGGACATAAAGTCAATAAGATTTGAGATGAATCTTAACAAGAAAGAGATGACAGACTGTTTCCACAAGGGTGGAAATGCAGTGGTGTACTTAGCTACACACCAAAAAAAGATAAAGGCTCAAGTAGATGACATAGCATTGAAGCAAGGTTAAGTTCTAGAAAATCAGATAAGAATGAATGACAACCTTACTACATCTCATAATGCTATTGTCACAGAATTAAAGAACCAGGCTGCTGGACCTTCTACCTCTACTGCTACTATTAAAGCTGAATTTGACAAAGCATTTCAAGAAGAACTCACTGCTATTAAGACTGCCATTCAAGAATCTCAAAAACTCATAACTGACAAACTCCAAAGGTTAAAACCTTTCTTTAAAGATGGAGTTAATTACTTGGATAATCAGGTGAGATTTCAAAAGGATGATGTGAGAGATCATATTGAAAGAGAAGTCATAAAGGGGGAGAGAGTATTAGTCAAGGCCAGCTCTGACCATGCTAAGTGGATATCAAATTCCATCAGAGCAACTCTTGGATATCCTCCTCTTTGTGATGATGATAATATGGCAGAATCTGGAATTCAACCTGCATATCTAGGAGGAGAGCAACCTGAAGTGGCTCAAGTCATATACCCTCCTCCAGATTTTGACATGATTCATGCTGATGTACAGTCTATGTATAGCCCACCTGGGGGCAAGGACAATGTTATTATTGAGAAAGTTGTTCAGCCTATTTCTGAAGCCATGCAAGAGGCACTACAGAAAGAAGAAGAAACTAGATTATCAAAGAAGAGGTTTAGGGAACAAGCTGAACAGAGACCAGACTTTGAGCAGTGGAGCCCTACCTCAAGAAACATTATATTGACTGCCTGGAAAGCTGCCAAAGATAACATTCATGACAGGAACAAGTGGTTCTCTGAGGCTGAATGGAGAAAACATGAAACTAGACAGGAGGCAATAGTTCAATACAGAAGGAAGGCCAAGATGGGAAAGCTACCTCCTACTGCTCATGAGCCTAGCAAGTACTTTCCAAAGCCATACCATTACTTTGAAAGACAAAAGATCAAAGCAGAAGAGCTTAAGAAGAAAGACTTGAAAGGCAAGACGCCTGCTGATGCTGAAGTTGCTGATGCTCCTGTTCAAGCTAAAGTTCAAGTTGGCAAAGGAATAGTTATTAAGGAGCCAGAACAGAAATAGAATTAGAATTTTCTTGAAGTTTACTTTGTAAACTTTTTGATGTAACCCATTTTGTGAACTTCTAAAAATAAATATGACAGATATTAGAACAATGTGTTATAATGTTAAAACTATTTCATATTTGTTCTGCGATGATGTCTATGTCTATTTCATATTTGTTCTGTGATGATGAATTTGTATACATGTGAAATTGATACATGTTTATGTTTACCCTGCTGTATATAATCCTACTTTACATCATCTTGTAATTTTAATTATGAATGGTGTATATCATTGACTAAGGGTTATGACTTCTCCAAATAGGGGGAGATTGTTGGGTACATTGGTTTAAATATACCTGATTTGAAGAAGCCTCACCCAACTCAATGATATACATCAAAATGTATTTGATGTGTTGTTGAGTTTACTTGTGCAGGTTAAGTATTTGCAGGACTGAAGCAAAAAGTTTCTGAGTCCATGTGTCGACACCCATAGGGAAGTGTCGACACTCAAGAAGACTTGTGTTGACACCCAGGCAAGCAGTGTCGACACTTGGAGTCATTGTGTCGACACCTGGGATGCAGAGTCGACACCAGACAGAAAGTGTCGACACAAGGAGCTGTGTCGACACTCAATGAAGAAAGTGCAGTAAAGCAGTGTCGACACCTAGAAGAACTGTGTCTACACCAGAAAGTGTCGACACTTGGAGCTGTGTCGACACTCAGCAAAAGTCAGCAGAGACTAAGTATAAGTATCGACACTCAGAACAATGTGTTGACACTCAATAGAAGAGTCAGCATTTGAAGTAAGTGTCGACACCCAGAACAATGTGTCGACACTAAACAGAAGAGTCAGCACTTAAAGAAAGTGTCGACACAAGACAGTATGTGTCAACACTCAGCTGAGGACTCAACACTTGAAGAAAGTGTCGACACTTAGCAAAGAATAGCAAGATCATCAAATTATTCTAAGTACAAGTGTCGACACTAAGGGGATGTGTCGACACTCAGCTGAAGTCTCAACAGAAGAATCAAGTGTCGACACAAGGAGCTGTGTCGACACTCAGCAAGTATCAACACTGAAGACTATGTATCGACACCAAGAAGCAGTGTCGACACTTAACAGATTCAACACATGAAGATGTGTCGACACAAAGGAGATGTGTCGACACTTAGAAGATTTCAGCAAAATACAGAAGATCAAGTACTTGTGTCGGCACTCAATTTCAGTGTCGACACATGAAGAAGAAACTGTGTCGAGACATAGTATCTACAACACAAGGAGTTGTGTCGACACCTTGTAGACTTCTGTCGACACTTACACAACTTGTGTCGACACTTGGTCTATAAGTGTCGACACTTAAAGACAGAAAGTCTCGACACTTTCAGACAGTTAGAGAACTTTCAAGAACTAACTAGATGACTTGACAGCTGCCGTTCCAGCCGGTCTACAGCACCTGTCAGAGATGTCAGAATTCAGTTATGGACCGGACCAGCCGGTTACCATGAAGAAGGCCTATAAATAGGCTTATACAGTCTACAGAATTAGTTGTTCAAATTATTGTTCATGTATCAAAACAAGAAGATCTAGCTGTCCAAGTGCAGATCTAAGAAGTTGGAGAGAGAGGGCTCCATCCAAGAAATCAGCCGTTGGAACTAGGCTGAGAAGAAGGGTTCAGATTTATTCTGAATTCTAAGTGTCAGAGATCAAGGATCAACTGCAGAAGGAGTCAATCTTATTGAGTTCTACTTTCAAGAAGCTTTGAAGAAAGCTAAGTCAGATTGATTTCAGCTGGGTTCTTCTAAGAACTCATCAAGAAACTCACAAATCCCCTCTCTTGTCTTTGGGTTGCTGAGTTAACAATTGTATAATGATTTTTATCTTGTAGGATCCTTTGGATCTGAGTGTTTGTAAGCCTGTAATTATAAAGGCTGAGTGTAGGGCTTGAGAGCCTGAGTGTAGGAGATTGGAATCTCTGAGTGTAGGCCTTTTGTGGCTGAGTGTAGGCCTTGGTGGCTGAGTGTAGGCCTTTGTGGCTGAGTGTAGGCTTTGTGGAAAAGTTGAGTTGTAGGGCCTTGGGCCAGAGGTGTAGGAACCAGTTTGGGTTCTGAGATAGTGGAGAAGTTTGGCCGAATCTAGTACACTGCTAGATAGGCGTAGGGGGAAAGTGGATGTACCCAAATCTTGGGGAACCACTATAAAACAGTGTGTCTTCTGTGTGCTGTGATTTGATGTGTATGTTGTGTGATAGCTGTGCAAAAGTAGATAAGATTCTGTGTTATAAACTGATTGCTGCCATAAAAGGTTAAAAAGAATTTGGTCACCTATCCCCCCCCCTCTAGGTGTTTAGGTACTATATCTTTCATTAAGTAATTGCAGGAAATGCAGAAAAATTTCCAAGTCCATGTGTCGACACCTAGAGAAGCAGTGTCGACACTTATGAAGGCTTGTGTCGACACTGGAGAAAAGCTGTGTCGACACTTGGAGTTATTGTGTCGACACTTGGAAAGACTGAGTCGACACCAGAATCAACTGTGTCGGCATCAAGAGGCTGTGTCGACACACAGAGAAGCAAAGTCGACATCATCTGTGTCGACACCAAAAGGCAGTGTCGACACACAGGAATACTTAGTCAACATCAAATATGTCGACACATAGAGGCAGTGTCGACACACAGAAGTATTTGTCAACATCAACTGTGTCTACACACAGGATTTATGTTGACACACAGCAAAGCTTCAATAAAGTTAAAGTAAAGAAGTACTTGTGTCGACACAAAGGAGATGTGTCGACACACAGCAAGTTTCAACAAAGTTAAAGAAAAGAAGGCTTGTGTCGACACACAGAATCAGTGTCGAGAAGCTATTACAACAATAAAAGGAGTTGTGCTGACACCACCAAGGCTAGTGTCGACACTTAGTCCACTTGTATCGACACTTAGTCTACTTGTGTCGACACATAATGAAGTTCAGTCTCGACACATTCAGACAGAGACAGTGATTTCAAGAAGTGACTGGATGAGTTGACAGCTGCCATTTCTAACCGGTCAACTACTACTGTCAGAGCTGTCAGAATGTTGTTAGAAACCGATTCAGCTGGTTACCATGGAGGAAGACTATATAAAGGCTTTCTCCTTCAACAAAAAGTAATCAATTACAATTAAGATTGAAGAATCTACACAGATATCTATCAACACAAAAAGAAGAAGACCTTCGATAGAATATCTAAGAAGTTGGAGAGAGAGAGAGCTCTATCTAAGAAGTGCAGTTGCTGAACCAGGCTGCCAAGAAAGATTCAGATTGAGATCTGAATCTCAAGTCAGAAGCTGATTGAAGATCAACTTCTCAAGAGTTCAACCCTACTGAGTTCAGATTCAAGAAGCTTTGAAGAAAGCTAAGAGAGGTTGTGCTCTGCCATCAAGTTCTTCCAAGAACTCATCAAGAAGCCATCCATTCCTTCTCTCTGTCAGGGTGGTGGTTATTTACTTTGTTAAATCAAATTTTTGTAGGATCTTTATAGATCTGAAATTGTAAGCCTGTTTTATAAAGGCTGAGTGTAGGAGAGTAAATTCTCTGAGTGGTAGGCCTTGTTGAAGGATGAGGTAAGGCTGTGAGCCTAAGTTTTAGGAGATTGTGATCTCTGAGTGTAGGCCTTGTTGAAGGCTGAGGTAGGGCAGATTGTCTGAGTTGTAGGAACCTTGTTAGGGGTTCTGAGTTGTAAGATCTGAGGATCTGAAATGAAGTGGCGAAGTTAGGCCGAATCTAGTACACTGCTAGATAGGCGAAGGGGGAAAGTGGATGTACCCAGACCTTGGGGAACCACAATAAAAACTGTGTGCACTCTGTGATTGATTGTTTATGTGATTACTGTGCTGTGCTAGCAGCTGAATTTGCAGTTTATTATTATTTAACTGAATTGATTTGCTGCCTTAAAAGAAGAACAGGAATTACACCTATTCACCCCCCTCTAGGTGGTTAGGCACTAATTCTTTCAAGAAGAACTTAAGTTCTCCCATACTGCTCATTTCAAATTTCCCTTGCATAAGTTTTACAAACTTTCTACAAAGGTTGTTTTCAGTAGAACCAAATATTATGTCATCAACATATATTTGGACTAGGATGATCTTTCCTTTGGATTTCTAAGGAATAGTGTCTTGTCTATTTTCCCACTTGAGAATTTGTTCTCAATGAGGAAATTAGACAGGGTTTCATACCAAGCCCTTAGGGCTTGTTTCAACCCATATAAAGCTTTCCTAAGTCTATAAACATAATTAGGTTTGTGTGGATCAACAAAACCTGAGGGCTATTCTACATAGACCTCCTCTTTTAAGTCTCCATTTAAGAATGCTGACTTAACATCCATTTGGAACACTTTGAAGCCTTGATATGATGCATAGGCAAGGAATAGCCTGATTGCTTCCAACCTTGCCACTGGAGCAAAAGTCTGATCAAAGTCAATGCCCTCTTCTTGTTAGTAACCTTTGTCAACTAGTCTTGCCTTGTTATTCATTATGATCCCACTCTCATCAAGCTTTTTTTTATAAATCCACTTTGTCCCTATGACATTGTGGCCCTTTGGTTTTGGAACCAACTCAAAGACCTT
This sequence comes from Platanthera guangdongensis, assembly GCA_039583875.1. Lineage (NCBI taxonomy): Eukaryota > Viridiplantae > Streptophyta > Magnoliopsida > Asparagales > Orchidaceae > Platanthera > Platanthera guangdongensis. The sequence goes on from CM077156.1 coordinate 85,113,810, forward strand.
ACACCTTCTGAATTGACTTAACTCCTCCTGCATAGCATCAATCTAGTGTGGGTCTTGAATAGCTTATTCAAATCTCTTGGGTTCCAGTTGAGATAAGAAGCTGGAGCAAAGAACTGTATTTAATTTCCTGCTTCTTATTTGTACTCCATGTCTTGGATCACCAATGATCTAGTGTGCAGGATGATCCTTTAACTGTCTAACTGCTGGAGGTAATCTATCAATAGTTTGACTTTCTTCAGTCTCTTTATTATGCTGCACCTCATGGTCTTCATCAGCCTCTTGAGTATCTTGTACTTCCCCTGGACAGCAACTACCATTTTCCTCATCCTGCTTTGCAGTTGGATCTTCTCTGATAATAAGCTGGTCCATCTTCTGCTGTATACCTGTGGAGCTACAAGAACTACTAGACAACTCACTGTTAATAAGTCTAGATTCATCAAATATGACATGAACTGACTCTTCTATAACTTGAGTAGCCAAATTGTAGACCCTATAAGCGTTACTATTGTTGCTGTACCCAAAAAATATCCTATCTTGGGATTTGCCATCTTGGGATTTGGCAGCAAACTTAGTTAGGTGAGACTTGCTATTGTTAAGCACATAACACTTGCAACTAAAGATCCTGAAATAGGATAAGTTTTGTTTTCTACCTTTCCTAACCTCATAGGGTGTCTTTTTGTGGATTTTGGTGATGGAAGCCCTGTTGAGCACATGGCATGCAGTGTTTACTGCCTCAGCCTAGAAATATTCTGGGAGAGAAGTGTCACTCAATAGTGTTCTTCCAGCCTCAATCAATGTCCTATTCTTTCTTTCAACAATGTCATTTTGCTGAGGTGTTCTAGGTGAGGAGAATTCCTGATGAATCCAAAATTCTTCACACAACCTTATCATACTTTTAGATGGGAATTCAGTTCCATGGTCACTTCTGATTTTGACCACTGAACTATCTAATTCATTCTGAATTTGTTTGACAAAATTGTAGAAGACATTTGGGGTTTCAGATTTCTGCCTCAGAAAGAATACCCATGAAAATCTAGAATAGTCATCTACTACAACAAAAGAATAGACCTTCCTACCTAGACTATGAACTGGCATAAGACCAAATAAATCCATATGCAAGAGGTATAACCACCTCACTGAGTCTTTGGTTTCTAGGCTATGAAAGGAGGATCTGGTCTGCTTGACTTTTTGACAGGCTGAGCATATCCCATCCTTATAGCACTTAACTTGAGCACCATTCCTCACTAACTCTTTACTAAAGAGTTGGCTAATAGTCTTGTAGTTAAGATGAGCTAGCCTCTTGTGCCATTTGACACAATGAGAGGCTTTCTCATCAGCCACAAGACATATATGAGAATTTTTATTCTCACTCTCAAAGTTTAGGCAATACATATTTCTATTTCTATAGCCAGTCAATATGAATTTTTGATCAATTGACCTCTTGATATGACACCCATTCTTGACAAATGAAATGTCATATCCAAGATCACTCAGCTGGCTTATGCTTATCAAGTTATGTTTCAAACCCTTCACATAAGTCACTTGAGTGATTGTAATTGAGTTGTTAGAAATGTTACCAAAACCTTTGATGACTCCTTTTTCAAAACCACCAAAGATTACTTTAGGCCCATTCAATATTGGTGAGTAGTCCTTCAGCAATCCCCTTATTCTAGTCATGTGTCTGGAACATCCACTGTCCAAGTACCATATAGGGGCATGGCAACTAGGACTCACCTGCAACAAAGATTACTTAACCTTAGAACCCAAATAACTTTTGGGTCCTTGGTTCAAGTTAGCCTGAAACTTGACAAATCTTCCTGCAGCTCTTCTAACAGGTAGACTGCTATCCTTCCTGACACTGGTATTGTGCCAACAGTCTAAGGCATAATGGTCTATCTTGCTACAACACCAACACTCATACTTATTATACCACTTTTTTGGTACAATCTTAGCTGTATTGATAGCAGCAGCTCTTTTATTTTGTGCTGGGGCTTTGCCTTTATTATTGAACTGGGCAGCCCATGTAGTTCTCTTAAATCCTAATCTTGCTTTACCATTTTGAGACACAAAGTCATCAATTAAGGGTAAGACAGATTTTGGCTTAGAGAAACTAGCCACTATCTCCTTCTCTTTCTGAAATCTGTCTTCCATACTTTTGATTTGATCATTTTTGAATGTGATTGTTCCCATCTGAATAATAATTATGTTTTTCAGCCTGGCAATCTCATTCATCTTTTGATCCTGCAGCTTATCTGAATCAGATGCAACCAACTTAAGAGCTGCAATTTCCTTAACCAGATTTTTGGCCAGGTTTTTGCTTCTCTTGAGTGCCTGCAACAAATCCCCATATTCATCTATAAGCTGATGAATATCTCCTTCAGATTCAGAACCATCCACATCTATTGATGCAGATGCATCTGATTCTGACCTAGTGTAGTAATCAGAATCTACAGATGAACTTTTTACCTTACTGGGGCTAGGTTGATCCTGGCACTGGTCTTCTTCAGACATAGCCATCAGTCCTTTGCACTGATGGTCTTCTTGCTCATAGATAGAGTCCAGTAATTTCAGGAACTCATCCTCTTCTTCTGTTACAAACAGACTAATATAGGCCTCAGCCTCATATTCAGACACTGAAGTTGATTGATCTATCCAACTTTTCTCTTTCTTAGCTACCAAGGATTTCTCCTTCTTGCTCTTGTGCTGAGACTTCGTTTTATCAGCAGACTCCTTCCTTTTGTCTGGACAATTAGCCACAACATGTCCAGGTCTGTTGCAGCAATATCAAATAATCTTTGATGTAGTTGACTTGCTAGACTTTGTCCCACTTCTGTCCTTCCTGGATGATTTACTCTTCTGATAATAGTCATACTTGGACTGAGATGAGGATAGATTAGATTTTCACTGCTTCTTCTTTAAGAATCTCTGAAACTGCCTTGTGAAAGTTGCAAAGTCTTCATTTGGAATACTGCTGTCTGAACTGTGATTATCAGAATTTTCTGAGATCACTTATGCATCTTTCTTAGGACATGGTGGAGATATCCTCCTATTCTTCCTTGTGGCTTCTACCTTGAAGGCCACTGACTTTTCTCTATGGTCAACCTTTGTATTTTTCTCTTCCTCCTTTCTGGCCAACAGCTGCATCTCATAAGATAGCAATTTGCCAAACAGTGTTGTAGGTGAAATCTCTGCCAGTCTGGCCACTTCCCTTATGGAAAAGATCTTTGTATCCCAATCCTTAGTCAAAGACCTAAGGAATTTGTCATTCAGCTCATATGCACTGAAGATTTTTCCATAGGACATTAGTTTATTTACAGTTCTGTAGAAATTCTTATGACATTCAGTTATACTATCAGACTTGGTTTGTCTGAAACTCTCATACTCTTGATTAAGCATAAACTTTCTATCTTGCCTAACCTCTTCAGAACCCTCCATGTAGACAACCAATGTGTCTCACATTTCCTTGGAGGTTTTGCAGTGAATCAGATTATGGAATGTTGAGTCATCTATGGCACTCACGATAATATTCTGTGCTCTTTTATCCATTGTAGCCACGATGATCTCATCCTTTGTCATTTCTGAAAAATCCTTAGGAGTCCTTTGATTAGCATCAAGAATAGAAACCTTAATTGGAACATATGGTCCTTCCTGAACTGTTATATAAATTCTAGGATCAGATACCTCTATAAATAGTCTAACACTTTCCTTCCATATTCCAAAGATTTCCTTCCTGCAGATAAACAACTTCATTGAACCAAGTTCTTTATGGTTTTCTCCTGAACCCATCTTTTCTGATTTATTCTGCCTCACAGATCTAACTCAGGCTGTTAAGTCTATCTTTGAGGAACCTACCTCTGATACCACTTGAAAGAATTGGTTCCTAAACACTTAGAGGGGGGGGGGGGGGGGGTGGGGGTGAATTGGTGCAATTCCTTTTTCTTATAAGGCAGAACTTTTAATTCAGTTAATTAACAAAAACAGATAGTTCTACAACTATCACAACACAGAAATAATAATACCACACACAATCACAGATTGCACACTAATTTAGAGTGGTTCCCCAAGGTCTGGGTAAATCCACTTTCCCACTTCGCCTATCTAGCAGTGTGCTAGATTTGGCCTAACTTCTTTCCTTCTTCTCAGATCCTCAGATCTTATAGCTCAGAACCCATACAAGGCTCCTACAACTCAGTGTGAGTCCACACTCCTACAACTCAGACAATCTGCCCTACCTCAGCCTTCAACAAGGCCTATAACTCAGAGATGACAATCTCCTAAAACTCAGGCTCACAACCCTACCTCAGCCTTCAACAAGGCCTACCACTTAGAGAACTTATCTCCTACAACTCAGCCTTTATAAATCAGGCTTACAACTCAGATCTTAAAAAGATCCTACAGAAAATGGATGTAAATTTTAAATCTACCACCACCCTGGTTGAGAGAGAAAGGATTGACGGTTTCTTGATCAGTTCTTGAACGAATCTGATGATAGAGATCAACCTGTCTTAGCTTTCTTCAAAGCTTCTTGAATCTGAACACAGTATGGTTGATCTCCTTTGAAGTTGATCTTCAATCAACTTCTTTCGTGAATTTTAGAAATCAATCTGAATTCTTCATGGCAGACTGGTTTAGAATCTGCACTAAAGAGACTTGTTGATGTAAGTCTCTTTCTTCACTTGAATAGATGGAGCTCTCTCACTCCAAATTCTTCTGAAGATTCTTCTGAATTCTTCTTTTAATTTCCTTGACAAACTCTGAGTAGATCACCACTTGAGAATGTCTTCTTAGATCTTTTGTTGAAAATCTTCTTCTATATGTTATTGTATATCTCTATGTGTGTAACTTGTATCTTCTTCTTTCTGTTGATAGAGAATGCCTTTATATAGACTTCCTCCATGGTAACCGGCTGATCCGGTTTCTAACAAACTTCGGACAGCTCTGACAGTTGCAGTAGACCAGTTGGTTATGGCAGCTGTCAAGTCTTCCAGTCACTTCTTGAAACTCTGTCTCTGTCAGCAAAGTGTCGAGACCGAACTTCATCATGTGTCGACACAAGTAGACTAAGTGTTGACACAAGCCTTGATGGTGTCGACACAGCTTCATTGGTGTTGACATTGCTTCTCGATACAGCTTCTGTAGAATGTGTCGACAATAGTTCTGCGTGTCAACACAGTCACTTCTTTTCTTCACAAAAATGAACTTTGTTGAAACTCTGCTATGTGTTGACACAAGCCTTGGTGGTGTCAACATAGTTGATGTCGACAAAGTCTTCTGCGTGTCGACACTGCCTTTATGAGTCGACACAGTTGATGTCAACTAAGCTTTTCTGTGTGTCGACTCTACCTCTGTGAGTCGACACAGTTTCTTTTGGTGCCGACACAGCCTTTCCAAGTGTCGACACAATTGACTCCAGGTGTCGACACAGCTTTTCTAGAGTATCGACACAAGCCTTCATAAGTGTCGACACAGCTTCTTCTGGTGTCGACTCATAGACTTAGAAACCTTTCCTGCATTCCTGCATTTTCTTAACCTGCACATATAAACTCAAAACAACATCAAATACACCTTGATGCATATCATTGAGTAAGGTGAGGCTTCTTCGAATCTGGTACATATTTTCTAATGTACCCAACAACCATACAAATTGAGTTCTCGACTCATGTTGCATTGATTAGAAGTGACCATGACACAGAGTTTGAGTCTCTTCTTATGCATGAGTTATGTGAGAAGGAATGTATCATGCATTGCTTCTCAGCTCATAGAACTCCTCAACAAAATGGGGTAGCTGAAAGGAAAAATAGGACACTCATTAAAGCTGCAGGTACATTACTTGCAGATGCCTACATGCCACTATCCTTTTGGGCAGAGGCTGTGAACACTGTAAACTATGTCCTGAACAGAAGACTGATACATAAGCTAAAGAATAGGACTCCCTATGAATTACTAAAAGGGAAGAAACCTAAAATAAACTATTTTAAAGTCTTTGGTTGTATATGTTATATTCACACAAACAACAAAAGATATATTAGAAAGTTTGAGGTAAAGGCTGAAGAGGGAACAAGGCTAGGCTTGTTGCTCAAGGCTATAGGCAAGAGGAAGGAATTGATTATGACCAGACATTTGCATCTGTTACAAGATTAGAGGCAATCAGAATATTCCTTGCCTATGCAGCCCATAAGAGATTCAAGGTCTATCAAATGGATGTGAAGAGTGAATTTCTCAATGGTGTACTTCAAGAAGAGGTTTATGTTGAACAACCTCCAGGTTTTGTCTCTCCAACTCACACCTCTTATGTTTTCAAATTGCATAAATCTCTTTATGGTCTAAAGCAATCTCTAAGAGCTTGGTATGAGACCCTAACTAGCTTTCTTTTAGAGCATAAATTTACAAGAGGAATAATAGATAAAACCTTATTCACTAGACATCATAATGACCAAATTTTGTTAGTACAAATTTATGTGGATGACATCATCTTTGGGTCTACTGATTCCAAATTGTGCAAGAGGTTTTCTGACCTCATGCATTCTAAATTTGAAATGAGTAGTATGGGTAAGCTTTCCTACTTCCTTGGTCTCCAAGTGAAGCAGTTGCCTGATGACATTTTCATCTCCCAAACTAAGTATGCTAAAGAGCTTCTAAAGAAGTTTGGGATGGCTGATGACTTAGCAATGAAAACACCTATGGCTATAAATTCTGTAATGGGCTCTGATGCATCAGGGAAACCTGTAGATCAAAAAATATATAGGGGTATTGTTGGGTCCCTTTTATACCTTACAACAAGTAGACCAGATATTATATTTGCCACATGCCTTTGTACTAGGTTCCAAGTGAACCCTAAAGAATCTCATCTAATTTTCTTAAAAAGGATTTTGAGATATATAAAGAGTTGTCCTAGTCTAGGCCTATGGTATCTCACTGAGTTAGAGTTTGAGTTAACTGTATACTCAGATGCTGACTATGCTGGATGCAGGGTGGACAGAAAAAGTACTTCAAGAACCTGCCAGTTCCTAGGTATGAGATTAGTGTCCTGGTTTTGTAAAAAACAAACATCAGTTTCAACCTCAACTGTAAAAGTAGAATACATGGCTGCTGGCAGTTGTTGTTCTCAGATGTTATGAATACAAAATCAATTACTAGACTATGGTCTCAACTTAAATAATTCAACTATATATTGTGATAATACTAGTGCTATAGCAATAACACAGAATCCAGTTCATCATAGTAGGACTAAGCATATAGATATAAGACATCATTTCATTAGAGAGTGTGTGGACGAAAACAAAATCAATCTTATCTATATCCCCACTGATTTGCAAAGAGCTGATATTTTCACAAAACCCTGGGATGAAAGAAATCATTTGTTCTTTATAAATCAGCTTGGAATGATCAATAAAAAGACTTAGTTTAGTTTCTGTCTGCACTCGACGGATTTTCCAGAGTTCGTCAAACGGAGCTCGACGAACTAGGGAAAGTTCAGGAGATATTCGTCGAACGGAGGTCGACGAACTCTCCGTGTGTGAAGTTGTGTTCGTCGAACGGAGCTCGATGAATCCACTTCAGAAAACTTTCGTCGAACGGAGCTCGACGAAATGTCTTCAAATCTTCAGACTGAGCTCGACGAATTGTTTAACTCTAAATTATTTCGTCGAACCCAAATCGAAGATTGTTTTAATTTTCGTGGAACGGAGTTTGTCGATTCATATTCCTGAAAACCCTTTATTTAGGTTTTCTTCGACCTCCGTCCCGCGCTTTCTGTTCCCCTTTGCACTTAATCACCGTTTTTCTCTTTTGCAGGTAATTCCAAATGGCTATTCCAGCAGGTGCCCTAACCGGAATGAAGTTTGACACGGGCTTTGATGTCGACTTCAAATCCTTTCAACATTCAGATCCAATATTTCTGCATATACTGGAACTTCTGGAGGAACAAAAACTGAAAAATCTGATGTCAACAAGGATAAAACTGTCTGCAACTGAAATCAGAGAGTGGGTTTATGCATCTACATCAGAGGAGAACACTATGAATGGAACAATTGCGGGTAACTCTGTATCTTTATCTCACGCCATACTTACTGAGATTTTTGGATTGATTAATGGTGAAGAACAATTAGACATTGATTCTGAAGAATATGATAAGATGTTAAGTTTAATGGGATATACTGGAGATAATCCTAATAAGTTGTTAAAGAAACATCTGTCTGCCGAATTTAAGTTCTTGACAGATATTGTAGGAAAGGTTTTGCTGGGCAAGCATACTGCCCATGACTATATTACCAGACACCAGTTTCTGGTTATGTGTGCAGTAATTAATAAGAAGGAAGTGGATTGGGCTCAAATCATATTTGATTTAATAAAGAAAAAGAACAACAAGAAGGAAGTTTGCTTTGGAAGGATCCTAGGGATCTTCCTGAAGGAGAAGGCCGCTGAATCCCTGGTCTCCCCGACCATATTCATTAATGCCAGCAAGAGGCTCACATGCACCTTGTTTGGCTGGTGGGAGAGGACCATAACTAAGCCATCCAAGGCTTTAACCTCTTCCACCCTAGCTTCTGAAAGCACCAGGGCTATAAGAGCCACTCCCCACCCTAATGAAGAGATCATTTCACCCTCATCATCTCTTCCAGCTATTCCACCTCCACTTTCACCAACAGTCCAAACCATCTCTCCAACTCCACTGTCACAACAACAATCTCTACTACTACAACAATAACAATCTACTCATGTTCCTACTCAACCTACATCTCCACAAATTGATCTTACAGAGATCCCATATTCCCACCTTCAGGGAAACCAACCACCAACACCAACTGATTCCCCCCCATGACACATATATTCCCTCACCACCACAATATCTGTCCACCATACCATCTTTCCATCTACCAATAGATACAATCATGCTAGATGCTACTCCTGCATCTCCTCCATATGTTTCTACTCACATAACATCTGAAACATCCACTGCTCCAACATTGGACCCCTCCACCATATCTTCCATCATTGCTATCATCACACCCCTCATAAAATAAATCTTAGTAGAGGCCATTATACCTCTTACTACCTCTATATCTAGTCTATCTGCTCAACTTTCTGCCTTCACTGCTGCCCCCTCTTCATTCAGTGGCCTGGCTCCAGTATACACTGAAACCAGGCAGGGGGAGATGCTTAATGAAGAAGCTGCAGTACCTCAAACAAAAGCAACAATCTCAGCTCCAACAACTCCAGTAATAGTAGAGGCCGAAGCACTACTAGCAGATATAGATTTAATTCCAGGGGATGCAGATTTTATTCCTAATGATAGAGATTTAATTGATTTGATTCATTTCATTGAGACTGACATGGACCTTGATGAGTCAGTCCCTGAAGAGACCATTGCAGAAGACATTCTTTCTGTTTCTGAATTCATAATTCATCACACAGTAAACTTAGTTGATTTATTGAAAATTTTTGATACTACCTTTCTGGATTATATTCCAGCAGTACCTTCTAAGCCATCCTTGGCTATTGTACCATATACTTCTCCAATCTCTCCAAAGGTTTATAAGCAACTTAGAGATAATTTTGTTATTTCAAAGCCAGCAGTCATGCCATATCCAGAAGAAGTTATTTTTGTTCCAACATTTGTAATGGATGACTCACCCGTACCAAATCTGGATGATTTGATTTCGGCTGATATAGAAGAAGAAAGTGAGGCAGCTGCTGAAAGCACTGTCAGAATCAGTTCTCCAGTCTCTCCTATGACTTCTTCTCCTGGTCTTGTTGAAGTTTCTGCTCAAACTCCTGAAAAACCAATCATTTCTACTGAGGCTCTGAAAGCACTCAATGAATTATATGATAACCCTCAGGGATCTGATAATAATGATGATGAGGATGAGGATGATGATTCTGATGATGAACCCAAGAGGAAGAAAGTATCCAAGAAAAGAAAATCCCCTCCTCCTCCTACTCCTAAGCCTAATCCAAACATTGACACTCCTTATTATATTCTCCAAAAGATAACTCAATACAAAGGGATGTCATCTTGGATGTGGCTATCCAAAAATCAGCAGAAGGAGAGGAAGAAAAGCAGAAGGTACTCTCCACCACCAATTCAGAAATATAGAAGAGATCCACCTCCTCCACCTCCTCCAGCTGCTGGTGCTTCAAGCACATATTCTCAAAGATATGCCCCACTTCAAACATATCAAAGACACTAAGGGATATCACATGAAAGCAGCCAGCATAGGCAACCTTATTCTTCAGGCAAGCATCAACAACAACAATTCACTGAACATCAACCAGCTGAAAGTTCTAAAAGACCATCCTCTCCTCCTATTCCTTTTGAAGAGATTTGAGGTTCCAGGCACTTGTGGGCCTTTCTATGATCGACAAGGCAAAAGCTGAAGGAAAGGATCCTTCTGAATATTCTACAATGTCAAAGTACAGGAAGGAAGAACTAAAGAGATTTGAGAAAGCCAATAAATTCTTTAATGTTGATGACTACATGAAGCTGCACCCAGAAGCAGTTGTCCCCAGGGCTACATCTTTGAAGATCATAGGGGCATACGATATGACTATGACAAAAGTGCAAGCTTCTAATCCTAACAGAGAGATTGTGTTTACAAAGCCAGGTGAGAAAGGCAAAAAAGAAAAGCAAAAGGACAAGAAACAAAGAAGATAAACTCTGGAATGGTTTAACATCTGTTTATTTATAACTGTTTTCTTATTTCAGAACAAAGCTTACTTGTGTATATATATCTGCTGCATTTGTTTAGTTTTATTTGCAGATATATGTTTTTATTGCTTTGTTAGTTTTTCTTTTTAGTATGAGTCTTTACTGAGTTAATGATTAAGTGACCTCACCCAAATAGGGGAGATTGTTGGAACCCTAATTTGATTTGGGCTAGGTTCACTAAGTCACTAACCTAGGATCTTGTGACCCAACATGTATAGCCAGGGTCATAGTTGTGTCCTAGAGTCTAGGCAAGTCCTTAGAGTCAACATCACATGGACCAGCTATCAACAAGACTACCAGAGAATCAAGACTTAGAAGATTTCAAGACTCTGTAAATTGAGTTCGACGTTCGTCGAACTCAGGTCGACGATTGTTGTGCTCAGCTCACGATCTCAGAGAAAATTTTCTGAGCTGAGCTCGACGAACTCTATTCTTTGGTCGACGAATCTTTGGTCTACTACAACATTCTGTCAAGACTATGTTCTCTACTCTCAGGTCGACGAACTTTGTTCTCTGCCCGACGAATTATGGTTTATCTATTTCAACAACTTAGAACCAGAAGACTTGTGTCGACACTCAGAGTATATGTCGACACCAACTGAGTCGATACTTTGGAAAGGTTGTGTCGACACCACACAGAAGACTTGTGTCAACATACAGGATATCAGTCGACACCACCTGTGTCGACACCAGGAGTAATTGTGTCCACACACAGAATATTTGACAACTACAGAAACTCAGCTCGACGAAATCAAATCTTAGGTCGACGAATTCTGGGTACTTCAACATTCATTTCAAATACAACCGTGAATATTCTAAGTCCAGAATAGTTGTTGAACTCCAGTCGACGAACACAGTTACCAGCTCGACGAACTTCAGACGTAGAAAAGGCAAAGTTCTGAAGCATACAGTTCTGTTATCAGCTCGACGATCTTGGAACTCAGCTCGACGAACTGTGGACTCGGCTCGACGAATTCTATCATCAGTTCGATGATTCCAGACTTAGAATTTATTCCTTCTGTCCTCAATCTATGACAATAATTTCTGAATGATTAATGATAAAATATTATTTGAATATTACTATTGGACGGTACATTAATCACGACCTTCATCAAAATTATTGTTTACCATTTTTTCCAAGGGACAGTTAGGGAAAGAAATCAATGCAGTTTATTTTCAAGGACCGCCAGCATTGATTGCCGCAGAAGAATTCAAATTTTGAAGGGAAATTCCCTTTGAATATATAAAAGAGATTTTTCTCTCTTTCCTAACAGCAAGATAGCAAGCAAGTAAGAACAATCAGAGTACTAGAGCAATCACAGAGATATAGACAACACAAACACATATAGATTTCAGTCAGTCTGTCTTCAACAGTTTCTCTACTCTTTTCACAAAAAGCTCTGATACAAAAAGAAGATCTACTCTCAGAAGAATAAGAACAATCATACAAAATCAAGAGTCTTCTCACTTCAACACTCCAGGACTTCCAAGGACAACAACTTTCAAATCTGTCAAGAAGATCCTGCAGATAAAGGCTAAAAGCTTGAAGGCATATCACCCTACAGCAAGGCTTCCAAATTTCCCTAAACCATTCAATATCTCAAGGGGAGCCATTTGCTACCATCAATAATCCACAAGTTTTCTCTTTGATTGTTGACAGAGAAGACATAATCAACTCTCTCCACCACTGTGTAAAGGGTTGTCATCTCCCTTTAAAAGTGATTCCTGGTTACAAGTCACCTGATCAAAAGACTTGGTGATTTGGTTTTTGAGCACCTGATCAAAAGCTCATTGGTGTCAGGCACCTGATCAAAAATCTGAGTGGATTCCTACCAGGGTGGTAGAAGAGTGGATGTACCCAAGTTTAGGAGAACCACTATAAATTTCTTGTGTTGTCTGGTTGCACCCTTTTCCTTTTTGTTCTTGCTGTGTTTGTGTTTTTAGGACTGTTGTGCTTATGTTTATTTAGTTCTACTTCTGCACTTATTTAATCACAGCAAAAGCTGTAAAAGTTTTTAAGGATTGTAGAATACTCTATTCACCCCCCCTCTAGAGTATTTCAGATCTAACACATCACTTTCAATTGGTATCAAAGCGAGGTTGGTTAATTGGTTGTACAAGCTAACACTTGAACCAAAAAGATCCCTTGTTAGATTTGATACCTTATCTTTCCTTATTTTTAGTTACACAGCATGGCACATAACAAGGACTATGCAAGCACCAGACCTCCAGTGTGCAATCTGAATAAGTTTGCCATCTGGAAGGAAAGAATTAAATTGTATATGAATTCTATTGATGAGGATATATACAATTCTATTTTGACAGGTCCCCCCCAAACTTCAACATCTTCAAGTACTTCTGCAGTACCACTACCTGAGTGGACTGAAGCCCAGAAGAAGGCAAAGTTAACTGATGCCAAGGCTATGAACATACTGGCACAGACTATGTCAGATGATATTTTTCAGAAAGTGGATGAATGCACCTCAGCCAAAGCCATCTGGGATTCACTAAATCAGATGGTGGCTGGTTCAGCTGATGAGAGAAAGGATAGGAGATCCAACCTCATATCCTTATATAAGAACTTTAAGAAAGAAGAAGCTGAATTAGTAGCTGATATGTATAATAGGTTAAGCTCAATCATCAATGAGCTAAAAACCTTGGACAAGGACATCACCCTCACAGAGGTGAATGACAAGATCCTGATGTGCTTCCCAAGCTCATGGGATTCAAGGATCTGGCCCATCAAGGAGGCTAGAAGCCTAAATGAGATATCTATAGAATCTCTATTGGGCAAGTTAAAATCTTATGAACAACTGATCAAGTCCAGGGAGGCAGCAGAGCAAAGGACACCTCCACCAGCCAGAAAAGAGCAAAGTATAACTTTTAAGGCTGCTGAGGAGACAGAGACATCAACATCAAATGAAGAGCTCATGGTTTATTTGCCAGAAGATTATACAAGATGGCAAGAAAGGACTTCAGAAGAAAGTCATCTAGGCAAGATGACAAACCCAGTTATGATAAAACACCAATTAAAGAAGTGGTGTGTTTTGGGTATAGGAAACCTGGGCACTTCCTCTCTGAGTGTCCAGAGAACCAGAAGAAAGAGAAGAGAAGAGAGAAAACACCAGGAAACAACACACCAGCAAACCTTCTTCTAGCAAACACAAGAGGAAGGAAAAGGGTTTTGTGGCTGAAAGATGGAGTGAGACTGAAGAAGAGTCAACATCTTCTAGCTCCAGTGAAGATGAGGAAGAGGCAAGGGCTAAGGAGGTTTACCTCATGGCAATTGATGCTTCCAGGAGCAATTTAGAAGAAGAGGAATCAGACAATGAAGAAGCTTCATATTCGGAAGCTGATAAGGTACTATCTTCTTTTGATTACACTTCAGATTCTTTTAAAATTGAATTTAAATCAATGTGTATAGACTTAATAAATTCAGAAAAAGAGATTAAATTCCATAGGGAAAAATTAGGAAATTTAGAAAACATTAACTCTGAAAATAATAGGTTAAAAGATTAATTATGCTTAGCTAATGAGCAAATAACATTGTTAAAAACTGAGCTTTGTGAGGCTAAATAGCTTGAGAAAACTCTTAATGGAAGAAGCCTTAAGCTGATGGACATCACAAGCACAGTGAATGCCAGACTTAATGGCAAGCTAGGCTTGGGTGCTTCATCAGGTTTGTGCCCCATTCTCAGGAAGAACATCTTAACAACCCCCATAAAATTTGTCACTGCTAAGGGAAAAGAAATAGTAAACTATAAACAAAGAATAAAAAATATTCCCAAATTAATAGGTCAGAAAACCAAAAATCAGAAAACCATAGGTAACAAGGTTCAACAGAATTTATCGAACTTAGATCGATGAAATGCAGCCAGTTCGTCGAACCCCACTCGACGAACTCTGAACGCAAACAATAGTTATAATTATTCGTCAAATTGCGATCGACAAAATCTGTATGGTTCGTCGAGCAGTGGTCGATGAAAAAGGGGCACAGAAAATGAATATATTCATTCTCTGGGCAGAGATCGACGATCTCAACCCTATTCGTCGAACTCTGGTCGACGAACTCACAGAAATTCGTCGAACCCAGAAAGACTTAACCAAATTTTAATTATAACAGAAACTTAAAAAATTCCAGGAAAGCTTTTAATCCACTAGCTGATTGGGTCATACCACCTAGGAGATATCACCCTCTAGGATATAAATCCCAACCAGAATATTCTGTTATTTCCAGCTTTTCATAACAGGAAAACAAAGGACCCAAGGTAACCTGAGTCAAGAATAATTAATTATTTTTTCATTACAGGTGAAGAGCTGTCCAGTTAACAATCAAATATGGTACCTGGACAGTGGTTGCTCCAAACATATGACACGCAGTGAGGACATTCTATCCAACTATAAGTCCAAGCTGAGGCCAAAGGTTATCTTTGGTGACTCCAAATGTGGACAGTCAAAGGGTTTTGGAGATGTGAAGATTAGAGCTGTCACATTCAAGAAAGTGACATATGTCAGATGACTGAAGCATAACCTCATCTCCATAAGTCAATTATGTGATGAAGGTTATCAGGTACATTTTAGTTCATCTTCTTATATTATCTCTAATAAAGAAAACAAAATAGTTTTAATTGGGAATAGACAAGGTAATATATATTAAGTTGATTTCTTATTTGCCAAATCTGATATCTGTTTACTTAATATAACTACTAATCAGAATGAGTTATGTCACAAAAGACTAGGTCATATAAATCTGAAAAACATTGCTAGGTTATCTAAAGACAACCTTGTTAGAGGTCTACCTTCTGGTCCCTACAAGAAGGAAGGTCTCTGCAGGGCTTGTCAATTAGGAAAGCAAACTAAATCTAGTTTCAAATCCATTAATAAAAGTAATTCACCTAAGATTTTGTATTTGCTACAGATGGATCTATTTGGACTCATTGCTATACAAAGCCTAGGATGGAAATCCTACACTTTGGTTATTGTAAATGACTTCTCCAGGTTCACTTGGGTATCCTTTCTGAGATCTAAGTCAGATACCTTCAAGGTTCTTACAGATTTTCTCAGGACCATACAGATTGAGTTCTCTACTCATGTTGCATTGATCAGAAGTGATCATGGCACAGAGTTTGAGTCTCTTCTTATGCATGAGTTCTGCGAGAAGAAAGGTATCAGGCATTGCTTCTCAGCTCCTAGAACACCTCAACAGAATGGGGTAGCTGAAAGGAAAAATAGGACAATCATTGAAGCTGTAGGTACATTACTTGCAGATGATTACATGCAACTATCCTTTTGGGCAGAGGCTGTGAACAATGCAAACTATGTCTTGAACATAAGCCTGATACATAAGCTAAAGAATAGGACTCCCTATGAATTATTAAAAGGGAAGAAACCTAAAATAAACTATTTTAAAGTCTTTGATTGTATATGTTATATTCACACAAACAACAAAAGATATATTAGAAAGTTTGAGGTAAAAGCTGAAGAGGGAACTTTTCTAGGATATTACCAAGTAAGCAAAGCCTATAGGGTTTATAACAAATAAACATTAAAAATTGAAGAGTCCATTCATGTTTCTTTTGATGAAATTAACATGTCTTGCAAGGAGAAAGAGATTTCTACCAATAGTACTTTGCAGGTACCTCACTTGTGTGAGAGTTTGGATGAACTAAACCTTACCCAAATGGTTCCAACACATCCTTCTCCACAAGTTAATGAAGGGAGTGAAGATGAAAGCATTGAAGGAATTGAACTTCCTCCAATAGCAAACTTAATTCTATAAGGGGAATTAATCCAAGATGCTGTTGCACAACCAACTCCACCCACTGATTTAGTCACACAGAGGGATCACACCAGATTTTATGTGATTGGAGACATATCAGTAGGTGTACAGACAAGACATAAAATCAACCAAGATGTGATGCATGCCTGTTTTCTCTCTCAGGTTGAACCTATATCCATTCATGATGCAGAGCAAGATCCCCACTGGATCATTGCAATGCAGGAGGAACTAAACCAATTTGAGAGATGTAGAGTTTGGGACTGGGTTCCAAGACCCCAAAACTACCCAGTAATTGGAACCAAATGGGTATACAAAAACAAGCTGGATGCATAAGGAGCAATAGTGAGAAACAAGGCTAGGCTTGTTGCTCAAGGCTATAGGCAAGAGGAATGAATTGATTATGACCAGACATTTGCACCTGTTGCAAGATTAGAGGCAATCAGAATATTCCTTGCCTATGCAGCCCATAAGAGATTCAAGGTCTATCAAATGGATGTGAAGAGTGCATTTCTCAATGGTGCACTTCAAGAAGAGGTTTTTGTTGAACAACCTCCAGGTTTTGTGTCTCCAACTCACCCCTCTTATGTTTTCAAATTGCATAAAGCTCTTTATGGTGTAAAGCAAGCTCCAAGAGCTTGGTATGAGACACTAGCTAGCTTTCTTTTAGAGAATAAATTTACAAGAGGAATAATAGATAAAACCTTTTCCACTAGATATCATAAGGACCAAATTTTGTTAGTACAAATTTATGTGGATGACATCATCTTTGATTATACTGATTCCAAATTGTGCAAGAGGTTCTCTGAACTCATGCATTCTAAATTTGAAATGTGTAGTATGGGTGAGCTTTCCTACTTCCTTATTCTCCAAGTGAAGCAGTTGCCTGATGGCATTTTCATCACCCAAACTAAGTATGCTAAAGAGCTTCTAAAGAAGTTTTGGATGGCTGATGCCTCAGCAATGAAAACACCCATGACTACAAATGTTGTAGTGGACTCTGATACATCTGGGAAACCTGTAGATCAGAAACTATATAGGGGCATTGTTATAAAGGTCCAGGCCCATCCCAGCTAGGGGCGTTACATTTTTGGGTCCCTTTTATACCTTACAACAAGTAGACCTGATATCATGTTTGCCACATGCCTTTGTGCTAGGTTCCAAGTGAACCCTAAAGAATATCATCTAATTTTCTTAAAAAAGGATTTTGAGATATATAAAGAGTTGTCTTAGTCTAGGCCTATAGTATCCCACTAAGTCAGAGTTTGAGTTAACTGGATACTCAGATGCTGACTATGCTGGATGCAGGGTGGATAGGAAAAGTACTTCAGGAACCTTCCAGTTCCTGTATATGAGATTAGTGTCCTGGTTTTGTAAAAAGCAAACATCAGTTTCAACATCAACTGCTGAAGCAGAATACATGACTGCTGGCAGTTGTTGTTCTCAGATGTTATGGATACAAAATATATTACTAGACTATGGTCTCAACTTAAATAATTCAACTCTATATTGTGATAATATTAGTGGTATAACAATAACACAGAATCCAGTTCATCATAGTAGGACTAAGAATATAGATATAAGACATCATTTCATTAGAGAGTGTGTGGACAAAAATAAAATCAATCTTATCTATATCCCCACTGATTTGCAAAGAGCTGATATTTTCACCAAACCCTTGGATAAAAGAAATCATTTGTTCTTTATAAATCAGCTTGGAATGATCAATGGAGAAGACTTAGTTTAGTTTCTGTCTGCACTCTACGAATTTTCCAGAGTTCGTCAAACGAAGCTCGACGGACTAGGGAAAGTTCGAGAGATATTCGTCAAACGGTGGTCGACGAAATCTCCTTGTGTGAACTTGTTTTCGTCGAATGGAGCTTGATGAATCGACTTCCGAAAACTTTCGTCGAACGAAGCTCGACGAAATGTCTTCAAATCTTAAAACTGGGCTCGAAGAATTGTTTAACTCTAAATTATTTCGTCGAACCCAGATCAAAGATTGTTTTAATTTTCGTGGAACGGAGTTTGTCGATTCATATTCCTGAAAACCCTTTATTTAGGTTTTCTTCGACCTTCATCCCGCGCTTTCTGTTCCCCTTTCCACTTGATCGCCGTTTTTCTCTTTTGCAGGTAATTCCAATGGATATTCCAGCAGGTGCCCTAACCGGAATGAAGTTTGACATGGGCTTTAACGTCGACTTCGAATCCTTTCAACATTCAGATCCAATATTTCTGCATATACTGGAACTTCTGGAAGAAGAAAAACTGAAAAATCTGATGTCAACAAGGATAAAACTGTCTGCAACTGAAATTAGATAGTGGGTTTATACATCTACATCAGAGGAGAACACTATGATTGGAACAATTGTGGGTAACTCTTTATCTTTTTCTCCCGCCGTACTTACTGAGATTTTTGGATTGATTAATGGTGAAGAACAATTAGACGTTGATTCTGAAGAATATGATAAGATGTTAAGTTTAATGGGATATACTGGAGATAATCCTAATAAGTTGTTAAAGAAACATCTGTCTCCCGAATTTAAGTTCTTGGCAGATATTGTAGGAAAGGTTTTGCTGGGCAAGCATACTGCCCATGACTACTTTACCAGACACAAGTTTCTGGTTATGTGCGCAGTAATTAATAGGAAGGAAGTGGATTGGGCTCAAATCATATTTGATTTGATAAAGAAAAAGAGCAACAAGAATGATGTTTGCTTTGAAAGGATCCTAGGGATCTTCCTGAAGGAGAAGGTCGTTGAATCCCTGGTCTCACCGACCATATTCATTAATGCCAGCAAGAGGCTCACATGCACCTTGTTTGGCAGGTGGGAGAGGACCATAACTAAGCCATCCAAGGCTTCAACCTCTTCCACCCTAGCTTCTGAAAGCACCAGGGTTGTAAGAGCCACTCCCCACCCTGATGAAGAGATCATTCCACCCTCATCATCTCTTCCAGCTATTCCACCTCCACTTTCACCAAAAGTCCAAAACATCCCTCTAACTCCACAGCCACAACAACAACCTCTACTACTACAACAACAACAATCTACTTATGTTTCTACTCCACCTACATCTCCACAAATTGATCTTACAGAGATCCCATCTTCCCCCTCAAAGTCCACCTAGTGTCAACTATCTTCACCTATGGGGGGGGGGGGGGAATAGGTGACGTGCAGCGTTTTTGCGGAATTTAAATTGTACCTGCACACGAAAATAAAACAACACAGCACAAAAGAGTACACAAGCTATTTATAGTGATTCCCCGATTTGGGTACATCCACTTTCCCCCTTCGACCTATCTCCCAACCAGGGACGACTCGGTCACTTCTCCAACAGGATTGAAATCCAATCCTTGCACTATCGGAAGGAACCCTTCCACACGTAGGAGTCAACACTCCCACAATCCGGGTTGCACCCAACCCTTACAACTAGGAACCAACGTTCCTTTACAACAAAAATAAACTTAGAATGTACAAGATATACAAACTACTTTTGGAGATTAAGGTGTTCCTCTTCGTTCGATGACGTGTTCGTGAAGTCAACGAAGAGTCTACAACCTTAGATCTCACTTGGAGAGAATCTCCCCGGAACCGGAGGCGGCAAGACGAGCGGCGGCTTGGTTCGGGATCGGCGGCAATGACGGTGCGCGGTTGCTGTACTTTGGAGATTCAAACTTCGTAGCGAAGCTAGCTAGGTCTTCCAACGGTCACACTAGGATCAATCGTCTCGATCGATTCGGACGGGGAAGGTTTTCCCGATCAACAAATCAAGAGACAAAGGATCTCCGGTTAGACACGTGAGACGCTAAGCTTAGCTAGGCTTCTGTCGCAGGAGGATCTGGGTGAAACCACGATCAAATGGCGAACAACTCGGCGCGAGTGGCGACAGCGGCGGCGGAGCGGAAACATCGATCTAGGTCACGTCACGGCTCGTGTATATCTTTTCTTCTTCGCTACCCACTGTTCAAAAATACGCGTGTATTTATACATAAGTATACTCCTAAATGACCGTTGTGGGTCCCACCTGAAGGAAACCCTAGTTCCGGTTCAACACAGTGCCAGCGGCAGAATCCGGTCCAGGTGTTTCCAGAAAAATTGCCCAAGTCAAAATCGGCGAGAATCGAAGGTGATTCTCGACGAATCGGCGAGAATCAGTTAGTGATTCTCGACGATTCGTCGAGAATCACTAGTGATTCTCGCCGAATCACTTGATGATTCTCGCCGAATCACTTGTTGATTCTCGACGAATATTACTTGGCCATGAACTGCTCAACGATGGGTTCGGCGAGAATCACTAGTGATTCTCGCCGAATCTTACTTGGCACCGCTTTGAGGTAGCCGGATAGAGTCGGCGAGAATCACTAATGATTATCGACGATTCGGCGAGAATCACTAGTGATTCTCGCCGAATCGATGAGAATCACTTGGTGATTCTCGTCGATTTATACTTAGACGATTTTTCGCCTTTCCACCCAAGAGCTGCTCCTTGACCCATCCTTGCTCCTTGTCTGCTCTTGCATAGTTACAGCCCTGTACTTGAAAGTAAATGCACTCAATAGAGAGAGTACACGTAGGCCAACACACTGATTTGCTCAACGAGGGATTACGTCGTGCAGACCTGTGTATATTGACCTACTGCACCCTGACATTGGTGTGCACTTAGCGTGGAAAAACTGCAAGCACAACTTAAGAGGTTTTATCAAATACATTGTGAATTCATCTTATCTTGACAGGTGGCTTCCTCAAATCCAGGTAATTGTGGATACAATACCCAACAATCTCCCCCTATTTGACGAAGCCAAAATCCTACTAGCTAAGATGAATAACACCAACCAGATAATATAAACAACATTCAGAATTTAAATATGCAGCACAAGAGAATATAGGTAAACAAACAGTATCAATCAAGACTTGAGTCATTCAGAAAAATTAAAATACATATATATATATATATATATATATATATATATATATATACATCTCAATATTGTTCATATAATAACAATAAATGTTAATTGTTCTTAAGAGAGAATGACAGGCTATAAATTTTTGACTATTTTTCTTTGGCTAAGTCATCCTTGAGTTTTTGAGCCAAATACTTCTTTCATTGCCTCTCCATATACTCTTTGGGCTTCAGATAGTATCTGGGAGGAGGAGCTTTATCTGCCGCAGTGTTGGTACTGAAGAAGATGTTCTATTTCGCTTCATACGTCTTGTGCATCTCCCACTCATACTGGCTGTATACATCGTTTCGATTGATTTCCCCTTTTTCCTGTAGCCAGAATGTGTCCAATATGATACTCTTGGATACCAGACTCCACTTTTCGTTTTTTACTTCCTCCTCCTTCAGTCTGATTCTCTTTTCAGCTTGTGTTTCCTTTGATGTCCCTTCTTGAGATTTTCTCTTGTCCCTGGCTTTTTCTAGGGCCTCTTGGTCAAACATGGCCATATGTTTTGCTTTGGAAATAGCCCTAGCATCAGCTTCACTCATGGGAACTTCTGCAGCACTTACTCCCTCAGCAGCCGTAGTAGTGTCAGGAGCATGAATACCCGTAGGATTTTCAGGCAAATCGACGCCTAACGCATGTTGGAGCATCCACCAGCAACTGTCATAGACATATTTGTTTGACTGTTCAAAGTTGTTGATCATGATTTCCCGAAGCTCAGCCATCTTAGCTATATATTCTTTCTCCCCCTTTTTGGCTTCGACTGCGATGGAGTTTGCATAAGAATGCAGTGAGTCATCAATATGCTTTGTAGTCCTGGAGAATTCAGTGACCAAGGCTTGTTGATTGGTGTTGCGAGTTACCATATTGCCATCAAACTTTTGAATATTATTTGCTACGACATGAGCATTCTGATTCACTACGGCAAGAGTATCGGTGTTCTTTTTCAATCCGTCCATAAGAAGAGTGACAGCTTGGCCGGCCGCTGTATACTTAGCTTCAAACTTCTTTTCCATCACGTCCAGTTTGTGATTGATCTCCACCATGTTCTTGAGCATGAGATTCTCCGATTTCTTAATTCTTTTGAACATTTTATCCTGAGCTTTCTCAAAAGATTCTTTGAGCTCATCCACTATACCCTGGATGACATTCACGGTGTGATTGGCTAGATCATGTCGTAGTGGATGAGCCTGAGGCACTCCTTGGCCTTGTGCTTCAGCAGATGCACCTGTAGAGCTGGACACGAGCACAGTCTCTAAGGGAGGAATACTTGCAGCATCTGTAGATTTCTCGGACTCCCCCTCCACTGGTGCACCAATGATCTTAGGAACGATCTCAGGAGCGTGCTTGTCAGATGTAACTTCAGTGATATCCTGAGTCTCCAAAGCTTTCTGTCTGAAAGATATAGTACCTAAACACCTAGAGGGGGGGGGGGGTGAATAAGTGACCAAATTCTTTTTAACTTTTTATGGCAGCAATCAGTTTATAACACAGAATCTAATCTACTTTTGCACAGCAATCACACAGTATTCACAGCAAATCACAGCACACAGAAGACACACAGTTTTATAGTGGTTCCCCAAGATTTAGGTACATCCACTTTCCCCCTTCGCCTATCTAGCAGTGTACTAGATTCGGCCAAACTTCTCCACTATCTTAGAACCCAAACTGGTTCCTACACCTCAGGCCCAAGGCCCTACAACTCAGCTTTTCCACAAAGCCTACACTCAGCCACAAAGGCCTACACTCAGCCAACAAGGCCTACACTCAGAGATTTCACTCTCCTACCCTCAGGCTCTCAAGCCCTACACTCAGCCTTTATAATTACAGGCTTACAAAAACTCAGATCCAAAGGATCCTACAAGATAAAAATGATTATACAATTGTTAACTCAGCAACCCAAAGACAAGAGAGGGGAGATGTGAGTTTCTTGATGAGTTCTTGGAAGAACTCAGCTGGAATCAATCTGACTTAGCTTTCTTCAAAGCTTCTTGAAAGTAGAACTCAATAAGATTGAATCCTTCTGCAGTTGATCCTTAATCTCTGCTTCTTAAGATCTAGAATAAATCTGAACCCTTCTTCTCAGCCTAGTTCCAACAGCTGATTTCTTGGATGGAGCTCTCTCTCTCCAACTTCTTAGATCTGTACTTTATTCTTCAAGGAATAACTAGATCTTCTTTGTTAGATACTTGATCAATAATTTGAACAACTTTCTCAACTACAACAACAACAGTTTCTGTAGACTGTATGAGCCTATTTATAGGCCTTCTTCATGGTAACCGGCTGGTGCGGTTCATAACTGAATTCTGACATCTCTGACAGGTGTTGTTGACCGGCTGGAACGACAACTGTCAAGTCATCCAGTCAGTTCTTGAAAGTTCTCTAACTGTCTGAAAGTGTCGAGACTTTCTGTCTTTAAGTGTCGACACTTATAGATCAAGTGTCGACACAAGTCTACAAGGTGTCGACACAACTCCTTGTGTTGTAATTTCTATGTCTCGACACATTTTCTTCTTCATGTGTCGACACTGAAATTGAGTGTCGACACAAGTACTTGATCTTCTGTATTTTGCTGAATTCTTCTAAGTGTCGACACAACACCTTTGTGTCGACACATCTTCATGTGTTGATACTTGCTGAGTGTCGACACAGATCCTTGTGTCGACTCTTTCTTCTTCTTGTTGAGACTTCAGCTGAGTGTCGACACATTCCCATAGTGTCGACACTTGTACTTAGAATATTTTGTTGATCTTGCTGTTCTTTGCTAAGTGTCGAGTCTTCAGCTGAGTGTCGACACATTGTTCTGGGTGTCGACACTTTCTTTAAGTGTTGACTCTTTTGTTGAGTGTCGACACATTGTTCTGGGTGTCGACACTTACTTCAAGTGCTGACTCTTCTATTGTGTGTCGACACATTGTTCTGGGTGTCGACACTTTATTCAAATGCTGACTATTCTATTGAGTGTCGACACATTGTTCTGGGTGTCGACACTTACTTCAAGTGCTGACTCTTCTGTTGAGTGTCGACACATTGTTCTGAGTGTCGACACTTATACTTAGTCTCTGCTGACTTTTGCTTAGTGTCGACACAGCTCCAAGTGTCGACACTTTCTGGTGTAGACACAGTTCTTCTAGGTGTCGACACTACTGTTAAGTGTCGACACTGCTTTACTGTACTTTCTTCATTGAGTGTCGACACAGCTCCTTGTGTAGACACTTTCTGTCTGGTGTCGACTCTGCATCCCAGGTGTCGACACAATGACTCCAAGTGTCGACACTGCTTGCCTGGGTGTCGACACAAGTCTTCTTAAGTGTCGACACTTTCCCTCTGGGTGTCGACACATGTACTTAGAAACTTTTTGCTTTAGTCCTGCAAATACTTAAACTGCACAAGTAAACTCAACAACACATCAAATACATTTTGATGTATATCATTGAGTTGGGTGAGGCTTCATCAAATCAGGTACATTTAAACCAATGTACCCAACAATCTCCCCCTATTTGGAGAAGTCATAACCCTTAGTCAATGATATACACCATTCATAATTAAATTACAAAATAATGTAAAGCAGGATTATATACAGCAGGGTAAACATAAACATGTATCAATTACACATGTATACATATACATCATCACAGAACAAATATGAAATAGACATAGACATCATCACATAACAAATATGAAATAGATTTAACATATAACACACTGTTCTAATATCTGTCATATTCATTTTCAGAAGTTCACAAAAGGTTTTACATCAAAAAGATTACAAAGTAAACTTCAAGAAAATTCTAAATCTATTTCTGTTCTGTCTCCTTAATAACTATTCCTTTTCCAGCTTGAACTTTAGCTTGAACAGGAGCTCCAGCAACTTCAGCATCAGCAGGCTTCTTGCCTTTCAGATCTTTCTTCTTAAGCTCTTCTGCTTTAATCTTCTGCCTTTCAAAATAATGGTATGGCTTTGGAAAGTACTTGCTAGGCTCCTGAGCAGTAGGAGGTAGCTTTCCCATCTTGGCCTTCCTTCTATATTGAACTATTGCCTCCTGTCTAGTTTCATGTTTTCTCCATTCAGCCTCAGAGAACCACTTGTTCCTGTCATGCACATTATCTTTGGCAGCTTTCCAGGCAGTCAATATAATGTTTCTTGAGGTAGGGCTCCACTGCTCAAAGTCTGGTCTCTGTTCAGCTTGTTCCCTAAACCTGTTCTTAGACAATCTAGTCTCTTCTTCTTTCTGCAGTGCCTCTTGCATGGTTTCAGAAATAGGCTGAACAACTTTCTCAATAATAACATTGTCCTTGCCCCCAGGTGGGCTATACAAGGTCTGTACACCAGCATGAATCATGTCAAAATTTGGAGGAGGATAAATGACTTGAGCCACTTCAGGTTGCTCTCCTCCTAGATAGGCAGGTTGAATTCCAGATTCTGCCACATTGTCATCATCACAAAGAGGAGGATAACCTAGTGTAGCTCTGATAGAATTTGATATCCATTTGGCATGATCAGAGCTTGCCTTGACTAACACTCTCTCCCCCTTTATGACTTCTCTTTCTATATGATCTCTCACATCATCCTTTTGAAATCTCACCTGATTATCCAAGTAATTAACTCCATCTTTAAAGAAAGGTTTTAACCTTTGGAGTTTGTCAGTTATATTCTTTTGAGATTCTTGAATGACAGTTTTAAGAGCAGTGATTTCTTCTAGGAATACTTTGTCAAAATCTGCCTTTGCTATAGCTGGAGTCTGCCCCGTAGCTAGATTCTTCAGTTCTGTGACTATTGCATTGTGAGATGCAGTAAGGTTGTCATTCATTCTTATCTGATTTTCTAGAACATAACCTTGCTTCACAGCCATGTCATCCACTTGTGCTTTTATCTTCTCCTGATGTGTAGCCAAGTACACCACTGCATTTCCACCCTTGTGGAATCAGTCTGTCATCTCTTTCTTGTTAAGATTCATCTCAAATCTTATTGACTTTATGTCCTGGGCCAGATCAAACTGCAATGATTTCTGCCATATATCCACATAAGTCTCTAGGGCTTTCCTATGCTCATCCAACTTGAGCTGCATGGCAACCATCAGATCACTATAGTCTATTGATGGTGCTGGCTGAACTATAGGTTGTGGAGCAACAGTTTGGAGAGCCTTCTTGTAACTCTGGCTCCTTCTTCTGAAGACCTGAAACTTCTTCTTCTTTGCCCTAGCAATCTCCTCATCTTCAGAGGCAGATGTGCTGGCTATATCCACCCTCTTCTTAGGGCTTGGAGGCCTCTCAGTCTGCACAGCTGGTGCTTTTTCAGTTGCTTGCCTCACAGGCTCTTCCAGAATTTGCATGTGCTCCCCCTCAGCAGCAGCATTATCTCCTTCAGCAGCAGTAGTTTCTTTTTCAAAATCTTGTTGATTCAGATTTAAAAATAGATCTTCCATAGTATACTCTTGTGGAGAATTGGCAGGAGAAATTCTGGTCTCTTCAACCACTGGATCAGGAACTATTTGAGCTGCAACAGATGTGTCTTCCAAGACAGCATCTTGGACTTGGTTATCCAGCTAAGTTTGCTGATGAACATCAGACAAATCAGTATCTTCCATAGGAAAATCTAAAGTATTGAGTTCAGTGATTACCTCTAGGATAATGTTAGTTGCTTGTTCACTATCCAGTGTAGTGGGTTCATCTACAACTGGAAGCTCCCCTGGCTTTGATCCTTGTGTATGGGGCTAGCTTGAGGTAGCTCCCCCTGGATCTCAGCATCATCTTGAGGAGCAGGAGATTTTACAGCAGGTTCTTCCTCATTTTCATCTGGAGTGAAGACAACTTGTTCTTCACTGTATGAGCTGCTAGTGGACTCTTGAGCCACTGGAGCAGTCTTCCTTTTCTTCTTTGGATGAATGTCTTTCTCAGAAGCTATCTTCTCAGGGGTTGGCATCTCCTTAGTCAACACCCTGTCCCATCTATAGAACAACCTCATGTCCATTTTTCTCATGTGATTTATTTTACTTCCAGCAGCTTGTTGCATAACCTCTGGTATGGTACCAGCTAGGTATAGACTTAAAATTCTGCCCAGGTTGGGCTTCTTCAAGCTTTCCTTAATCTTCTCATAAACTACCATAGACCAGTCAGTTTGTAGAGAGAAGATTATCCTTGTCATAATACTAAACATATAGGCAGACACTCTGTCATGCCCTCCTGGCATGCTGAGTATGACTTTGCCAACAATCTCAGAAAGGAATTTCCCTTGATTGTTCATGCCCTTTCTAAGAAACACTGATCCAAGCTTCATCTTAGGATCCAGTCCACACCAGGTTAGAGCTTCCCTGGTCTTTGTAGCTGTAACCTCAACTTCCTCTTTAGTTCTTGGCAATTGAAGCACCTTCCTCAAGCTCTTTGGTGAAATCTTAACCTTTGTTCCATGAACTCTGGATTTGATCTTATATCCAGATTCGACCACTTCAGCTCCATTGAGGAATTCAAGTACCTCTTTCTTCCATATCTTAGTAGGTTCTGAAACAAGATATTCTAACCCTGAATCTGCTACTAGGGTTATCACGTTCTTGATTTCTTGATCGACATCCGCAAAAGCATCCCGCACCAGTTCGTATCCTTCATTAACGTTCTCCTCTAGCTTAGGCGCCATTAGAGTTTGTAGAATTTGTCTTGAGAGAAGAGAGGTGTCGACACAGAAGTTTGGTCTCGAAACTTTGAAAGCGTGTCGACAAACTAAGACAAAACCTTATTTATACCTTTCTAATTTTGAAGATGAACAGGCGGGACAGCTAACTTAAATTGTGTCGACACTGGCAATAAGTGTCGACACTGACTTATAATGTCTCGACACATATGTGTCGACACAAGTTTAGTCAACAGATTTTATGTATCGACACTTGTTTATGTGTCGACACCACACAACTCGACACATAGTCAAGACTTTACTTAGAAAATTCTGAGTAAAACTTAAGTGTGGACACCACTTTGGATGTGTCGACACCTACTTGACATGTGTCGACACTAATATTCTGAAGTGTCGACACCAACTTCCTAGATGTGTCGACACCTATTCCCTGAAGTGTCGACACCACTATTCTGTGTCGACACAAAAATCTCTATGTGTGGACACCTTTTTACTTAGCCATTTCCAATTCTGTAAACTTACTCTAAGTTTATCATTCCTAGTTCAATTTTAAATCTATTGAACTTAGCTTCTTCTAGGGGCTTAGTATACATGTCAGCTAATTGATTATCAGTTTTAACATATTCAAGTAAAATATCTTCTCTTTCTACATGCTCCCTAAGAAAATGATATTTAATTTCAATATGTTTTGTTCTACTATGGGATACAGGATTATTAGCTATTGAAATAGCACTAGTAGAATCACAAAAGAGTGGAGTTCTACTTACCTGAATTCCATAGTCCTCAAGCTGATGTTGTATCCACAGAAGTTGAGCACAGCAACTTCCTGCAGCCACATAATCTGACTCTGCAGTGGAGATAGCCACACTTGTTTGCTTTTTGCTACTCCATGAAATTAGTCTCCCACCTAGGAATTGACAGGTTCCAGTAGTGCTTTTTCTATCTTCTTTGCATCCTGCAAAGTCTGCATCTGAATAACATGTTAGATCAAAGTCCCCATTCCTAGGGTACCAGAGGCCTAGATAGGGAGTGCCCTTTAGATATCTCAATATTCTTTTGACTGCTGTCAAATGAGACTCTTTAGGGCAGGCTTGATTCCTTGCACAGACACATGTAGCATACATGATATCTGGTCTACTTACAGTCAAGTATAATAGGGAGCCAACGATCCCTCTATACAAGGTTTCATCTACAGGTTTCCCTACATCATCCTTGCTAAGAGACATACTTGACCCCATAGGAGTGTTCATGGTACTAGATGAATCCATACCATACTTCCTTATGAGTTCTAGGGTGAACTTGGACTGACATATAGATAAACCACTCTCAGTCTGTTTAACTTGGAGACCCAAGAAAAATTTCAGCTCTCCCATACTACTCATCTCAAATTGACCTTGCATAAGTTTTGCAAACTTTTTGCAAAGGCTGCTTTCAGTAGACCCAAATATAATGTCATCTACATATATTTGGACTAGTATAACTTTGCCTCTAGATTCCCTAAGGAATAGAGTCTTATCTATTTTCCCCCTTGAGAACTTGTTCTCAATGAGGAAACTAGATAGGGTTTCATACCAAGCCTTAGGGGCTTGCTTTAACCCATATAAAGCTTTCCTAAGTCTATAGACATGATGAGGTAGAGTTGAATCAACAAAACCTGATGGCTGTTCCACATAGACTTCCTCTTTAAGATTACCATTCAGAAATGCTGACTTGACATCCATTTGGTAAACTTTGAATCCTTGAAAGGTTGCATAAGCAAGAAACATCCTTATGGCTTCCAGTCTGGCTACTGGAGAAAATGTTTGATCAAAGTCAATACCTTCTTCTTGCCTATATCCTTTAGCAACCAATCTTGCTTTATTCTTAATGATGACCCCTTGTTCATCCATCTTATTCCTGTAGATCCACTTGGTTCCTATTATATTGTGGTCTTTAGGTTTTGGAACAAGTTCCCAGACCTTGCACCTTTTCAACTGATTAATCTCTTCTTGCATTGCTTTAGTCCATTGTGGATCTAGAATGACTTCTTCAAACTTCTTTGGTTCAACTTGAGATAGAAAACTGGAGTAGATTGCTGCATTCAGGTTTCTGCTCCTTGTTTGTACCCCTTGTCTTGGATCTCCAATAATCTGCTCTACTGGATGATCTCTAAGATGCCTGTTGGCTGGAGGCATCCTAACTTCTGGTTGAACTTCTTCAACATCTCCATCATGCTGTACTCCTTGAACTTCTTCAGCAATTGGTACATGTAGTTCTCCCGCTGGACCACAGCCACTGTCTTCTATTTGCTGTCTTACAGTAAGTACTTCTTCTATAGTAAGCTTGTCCAACTTCTTTGTTAAACTTGTGGGGCTGCATACACTACTTGACAACTCATTGTTAATAAGTTTAGTCTCATCAAAAACTACATGTACAGATTCTTCTACAACTTGTGTAGACAAGTTGTAGACTCTATAAGCCTTACTGTTATTGCTGTACCCAACAAAAATTCCCTTTTGGGACTTGGCAGCAAACTTGGTCAAGTAAGACTTACCATTGTTAAGTATGAAGCACTTACAACCAAAGATCCTGAAGTAGGATAGGTTTGGTTTCCTGTCTTTCACAACTTCATAGGGGGTCTTGTTGAGGCTTTTAGTGATGGTAGCCCTATTTATAACATGACATGCAGTATTAACTGCTTCAGCCCAGAAATATTCTGGTAGTGATGCATCACTTAATAGGGTCCTACCAGCCTCTATCAAGGTCCTATTCTTCCTCTCAGCAATGCCATTTTGCTGAGGTGTTCTAGGTGAAGAAAATTCTTGAAATATCCCAAATTCTCCACATAGTTTTGTCATGCTATCAGACTGAAATTCAGTACCATGGTCACTTATAATCTTGACCACTGTACTTTTTAGTTCATTCTGAATTTGCTTGACAAAGCTATAGAAGACACTAGGTGTTTCAGATTTCTGTCTTAAGAAGAACACCCAGGAAAACCTTGAGTAGTCATCTACAACTACAAAGGTATAGACCTTACTACCTAAGCTGTGAACTGGCATTGGACCAAATAGATCCATATGCAAGAGGTATAAACACCTCACAACATCTTTGTTTTCTATGCTTCTAAAGGTGGATTTAGTCTGCTTGCCCTTTTGACAAGCTGAGCAAATACCATCTTTAACACACTTAACTTGAGGACCATTCCTCACTAAGTCTTTGCTAAAGAGTTTGCCAATAGTCTTGTAGTTAAGATGGGCTAGCCTCTTGTGCCATTTGACATAATGAGAGACTGTCTCATCAGCTACAAGACACACTGGAGAACCATTGTTCTCAACCATAATGTCTAAGCAATAGACATTCCTTTTCCTATAACCAGTCAAAATGATCTCTTGATCAGTTGACCTCCTGATATGACAACCATTTTTAACAAATGAGATGTCATACCCTACATCACCTAATTGACTTATACTTATTAGGTTGTGTTTCAACCCTTTAACATAAGCCACTTGAGTAATGGTAACCAAGTTACTAGAAATGTTACCAAATCCTTTGATGATTCTTTTTTCAGAACCACCAAAGGTGACTTTTGGACCATCTTTTATTGGAATGTAGTCCCTTAGTAATCCTCTAGTTCCAGTCATATGTCTGGAACATCCACTATCCAAGTACCATGTTGGGGTATGGCCACTTGGACTCACCTGCAAAACAGATTAATGAACCTTAGAACCCAAAGAATTCGGGTCCTTGGTACTTGTTAGTTTGCAACTTGACAAAGCTACCTGCATGATAAGCCCGGAATCCGCGACCTGCCCGCGCAGTTTTCCAGACCGGGCGGTCTGCCTATTCAAGCCGCCAAGCCTCCAAGCCGGGCGGTCTCCATGTCAGGCCGCTGCCAGTGCCGGCCCTGCTCAGTGACAAGGCCCAAGGACCCAGCCGTCAGCTCGCCAGGAGGAATCCGCCAGGCCGCGCGGCTTCCCTCCTTTCTTGTTTCTTTCTCTTTTGCTTCCCCTCACCTCTGCCCGGTTCTCCTGTACCCCGGGCAGCCGGTAATTTTAGCCCTGCCCGTTTGGGCAGGCCCCCGAGCCTATAAATAGGGGGTGGGTGCACTCCCCAAGACACCATGACTGGGATCCAGGAGCTCGCCTGTTAAGAGCTGCGGTCTCAAGTCTAGTGTATTGCGGCTTGTAGTCCGGCCGGCTTCTTCTTTTACTTGTTGTAACTGTCTCATTTTTAAGTAAAGGAAAGCCCGCCGCAAGAGTGGCATTCAAGCCGCGGCGGGCGAACTCTGCTGTTGCCGCTGCCAGCGGCCCCCTCCTCTTTTCTGCCCTTTAGCCGCGACCGCTAGTAACCGATTAGTCGACAGTCTCCTCCTTTCCTTCCCTATTCCCCGGTGTTCGAACCGTTAGCTGGTGGTGACCGACTCCCTGTCCGTTTTCGTGCATCAACAGTTAACACGCGGCCTTCAGATCTCGACTAATCGATGAAATCAGCGGTCTAGCTAATTAGACCGCTCTGTCCTCTAGAGCTCGGCGGTCTGTCGAGCAAGCCGCGACTTTGCCGGCTAAGGCTTTCAGCCCGCCTCCCGCACGGTAGAACCTGGCATTCTATCCGCTCTCTTTTCAGCCGGTTTTCTTATCGGTTTGCAGAATCGTCTAGCCGCCTCGTTAAGCCGCCGCTGTTCTGCGGTCTCTTGCAAAAGTTCGGCTATTTCTCTCTTTTCAGGATGAATCCTGCAAAGGGTCATGATAAATCGAGCCGCATCTCAGTTATTACAAATCTCTCAGAAATGCAGGACTGTTTGTATTTTAATAGTGAGGTTGTTGACCCTCGTAAAGAAATTTTTGCAAACAGTGTTGAGCGTGGGTTAGAATCTGTTGCAAATGAGTCTCTTTGTGAGGACGAAGAAGAGGCCCCTTCTCCATTCACTAATCGAATTCGGTGGGATACTGTTTCTGATGATTTCAGAGAACCATGTCTCCCGGAGTATTCTGGATGTGATGATCCGTTTTCTCATTTGCAAGCTTTTGAATCAGCTATTTCACTTGGAAAAGTGTCAAATGGAGTAAAATGCAAACTCTTCGTTATGTCTTTTGGCAATGTTGCAAGGGAATGGTTTTACAGCCTTCCACCTCGATCAGTAACCAGCTTTAAGGATCTTCGAAGTCAATTTATTTCTAGATTCGCTATTTACAGGAAGCGGAAAAGAGACGTTGGAGCTCTCTTCCGAATCAAGCAAGAAATTCACGAGTCTAATTCAGATTTTGTTGATCGGTTTCAAAAGGAGGTTTTGGATATTTGTAACGTCCATCAAGACTATTACTTGCATGCTTTAATAAATGCCCTTCAAGAGGGCCCATTAAAATTCAAGCTTACCACAAAGTACCCCAAAAGCTACGGAGATCTTATTGATATAGTTAATACATTCATAATGGGCGAAGAGGCAAATAAAGGTTATGTTTCATTTCTGAATCAAATGGCCAAACAATCTCAAGGGACTTCTGGTCAACAGCAATCTATTTACTCACAAGGTGTTTTGCAAGTTGAATATTGCAAGTCTCCTTATATTCTCCGGGATAAAATTCCAAAGTATGGAAAATATTCAGGTAAGTATGTTAAGTTCAAAATTCCCATGGAAGATCTTTTGATAATCATTTAGGGAATGCCTGAGTTCAAGAAGCCTCGGCGTATGAAATCCAAAATCAAGTATCGGCACGAGCAGTTTTTTTGCAAATATCATAAGGATATTGGTCATCTAACAGAAGATTGCATAGCTCTCAGAGAATTGGCTAATCAACTTGTAAGAGCTGGAAAGCTGCAGGAATATTTCATTTAGTAACTCTCTAAGACAATCTTCCGTTTCTTGCTCAATGGATCAAGCAGTGATCCCTCTCTTTTTCTATAATGAAAAGTGCTTATGTTCAGAATAATACATAACATATCTCTCTCTTTCTATAAGGCATGATAAAATTGCAGATATATATCCTTTATCACTTCCTTAACATCATGCAAATGGTTACTTCTTCATTTGAAGCTTATTTTTAGCTTTACCTCTTTTTGCCTATATACATGCATGTAGGGGCAAGAGCCCCCTTTTGAATTCTTAGCCCTTCACATCCCGCATGACTTCAGTCACAGATAGGCTTTACGTACTTGTCCTGCTTGACCTCGGTCGCAGACATTGCGTACTTGTCCTGCTTGACTTCAGTAGCGGATGTGTAGTGGGTTTTCCGCTTGACCTTCAGTCACAGACAGGCTTTGCGTACTCGTCACGCATGACTTCAGTCACAGACAGGCTTTACGTACTTGTCCCGCTTGACCTCGGTCGCAGACATTGCGTACTTGTCCTGCTTGACCTCAGTCGGAGACGTTGCGTACTTGTCCTGCTTGACATTGGTCATGGATTTTAAGAATTTCGATCCCGCTTATGTGTTCTTTGTGAGGAAAGCAATGCTACACGCACCTGCCCACATTGACACATAAGTGCCTGTCTTCACCTATTTTTGCAGGACAACACGTGCCTATCCGCTGCCTTGCGGTTATATTTAGCGGCCTGTGCAGGTTGTGTATTTAATTACACAAGCCGCCCGGTTTCATTTTCTGGCTTAAGTTAATTGCCTACCTGCCGGATTACTATTAATATATTTGGGAAATCGGCCGACTTACGTCAGCCTATCCGCTATTCAGTATCTTATTTGGCTTTCATATATATCAATTGCCGGTCTATTATTCACGAGATCGCCCGACCTGCTTCTGGCACTTAATTCCTGGCTATTGATCTGCCGACTTATGGTATTAATTATATCAGCTAATCAGCGAACTATCGTCACAAGAGTTCCCGGCTCCCATATGGCTATATCGGTCTGTATTATCGGAAGCCGAAGCTTGTTTCTCAATTCTTGTTCCTTTAATCAAACGGGTAATTCGCTTCAGAGTTTGCCCTAGCCGCAATCTATTATTTCAACATTATGGATGTTTGCCGACTACGACAGGTGACCGCGCGGCTTGGCGGCCACGGTTTATGTATGAGCAAGCCGCGGCAATTCAGCTCTTCTAGCAGATAACGCGGAATAATTTATCAAGGAAAATTGCGGTTTAAATTGTTAGCCGATCGGCTTATTGTTGACGTGCACTCCGGTATAAACCGCAGGGAAATATCTCTCTCTTGCGGATAGTTTTGTTGAAGTCGCAGCGCAAACTCAGCCGGTTTACATACTTATATTTTAAATCGGAAGCTAAACTGAGACCGCGCGGACTTATTCAAGTAAGAAAAGTAAGATGCAACAAAGAGTAAGGTAAAAATGCCTTCATTTCTATGTCATTAAGTGTTACAAAACTTTAATCGCGCGGTTACAAAAACAATCCGCCGATTTCAAAAAGTTCAAAATACAAAACCAAGTTATAAATTTTTCTAATCATCCGGTTTGAGCTTCTTAGCCGCAGGAGCATCCAAATCACTGCCATCGCCAACATCGACAGATGATAAGGAATACCCACTGCTAGTCGCGGAGCTCGCTGAACCATCAGAAGATGTCGAGTCAGGCCGCGCGGTCTCCGACTCTTGGCCGCCGGACTCTGGAGATGTGTGCGGGCTCCGGCTTCCCTGGCCGACCTCTTCCACGGCTTCTCCCGCCACCTCGCCGACTTCTTCCGCGACTTTGGCCTTGCCCTTGATCGACTTGTAGACGTCGGCCACCTGCTCCTTCAGGGAAGGGTAGATGTCGGCGCATGTGAAGTCGGTGAAGCCGGTGGCCAAGCCGCCAATGTCCCGGAGGCGGTTAAGCGCTCCGTCGATCCCTTGGACAAGTTGGGGGAAGACTTGGTCTTGGAAGATCGGGTTGGCGGGGTTGTACATCTCCTGCAAAGCAAAGGTGAAGGTAAGGTCGCGCGGTTACATAATTATAACCGCGCGGGTATTGGTAATTACTTACCGCCTCCTTCTCTTTAAGTCGCTTGTTCTCTTCTTGCTGTTCGCCTAACCGTGTTTTCAGGCCGCTGTTTTCTTTCATCAGCTCCTTGTAGGCAAGCCCCATGAAGTGACTCGCCACGAAGCTCCTCGCGCCGACTTGCGCGGCTAGCCGCGGCAGGTCGTCTGGAGGAACTCGTCGCATAGCCCTCAAGTTGCGCTTGCCGTACAACGCGCCGCCAACCGCATTAGCATGGCGGCTTACTTCTTCAGCTCCCCAGTAGGGGAGGGCGGTGGAGATCGTCACCGACTTGCCATCCGGACTCCACCGCAAGGCCGGTTCGCCATGGACGTCCTTCAGGCTGCTGCCGGTTCCTTGCAGCATGAACTCCCCAGAGGAGTCCGACTCCTCCTCCTCCGCAGCCCGCGCCGGCTTGACCCGCTTCGCCCTCTTTTCTCTTTGTGTGAGGGTCAAGCCGCCCGGCGTCTGCGGCTTGTTCAGCGGGACCGCCACAGCAGCTGCAAAGACAGAAGCAATGTTAGATATCAGGCCGTGCGGCTAGCAATGCAGTTCGGCCAGTTTGTAGCTTACTCTCTTCCGCCTCAATTCCAACAAGGGACGGCAGCAGCGGGATGTAGTAGTTCACGTCAAGCCGCTCGCCCCTGAAGAAGTCGAAGATCTCCTTCTCCTTGCCGTCCAAGCCGCTGCTGCCGAAGGCGGCTTCTTCGCGGATTTGTGGGTCGGTCGGCAGCAACCCCAAGTTGCCCTCGAAGATCAGAAACCGCTCCGGCCAGCTCGCGATCTTGTTGGCCAGGTTGACTACCTTCAGCCCTCGGCAGCCGAAGTAGAGGTGCCCCCGGAAGATCTTTGTCCCGGAATCCGGGATAGACCGCACCGAGAAGCACTCTCGGAAGAGCCTCATGGAGAATCGGACTCTTTCTGACCGCAGATAAGAAATGAAGC
Source organism: Platanthera guangdongensis (assembly GCA_039583875.1). Lineage (NCBI taxonomy): Eukaryota > Viridiplantae > Streptophyta > Magnoliopsida > Asparagales > Orchidaceae > Platanthera > Platanthera guangdongensis. The sequence goes on from CM077156.1 coordinate 85,150,716, forward strand.
CGTATATCGCGGCTATCGAGTTGGGGGGAAGTTGTCCGGGCACAACTCCATAGTGGTCGAAGACCGCTATGGCCTCTAACAAGACCGGGAAGCCGAACCCGCAGTCGAAATGGTCAATGGGGACCGCGATCTGGTTAGCATTGGAAGAGTTGATCCGCTCATCCTGCCTAGGAAGCCGCGCGATCAGCGGGCTTCCTTGCATGTGTTTCTCGACAAAGGAATCCAGCTCGGCTTTTGTAAGCCGGCATTCCTTGTGGTCAGCTGAGTAGAAGGCGGAGGCCGCGTCTGTCCTGACGGCTGTGGCCTTATCAGACCGCGACGATTTGGACTTAGCCCGCGACGATTTGGCCTTATCAGACCCGTGATGCTACAGTGCCCATGTCAAATCGCGGCTAGTCGTCACGCCGCGCGGCCTAAGTCCGCTGGAACTACAATCAACCTGATCACCAAACCGCAGTACAGTCCGTCAGTCCGCACGGCTACTATCCTAAACTTCAAATTTCTCAGAACAAAGCAGCAAACATGTGGATTATGAATTCAAGCCGCATAAACCGCATTCAGTTCGCAGCATAATAAAATACAACAGTTTACAGCAATCAAATTGTCCAGCATTCCAGAGAAAAAATATATATTACAACACAATATATGCGAATGTCCGCGCGGCTTGTTTCTCTCAAGTCGCTCAGGGTCGTTTGTCCTCTTCCGGCCTGTCTCGTCCCATGTGCGCGACTTGTTCACCGGTCTGTACAATCGCAACATACACCTGGCTAACCAGATTATGAAGCGCATGCAGAGACCGATGAATTCGCGCAGCGTCGCGCTCAACTCTCGCAAACGGAATCATGTGAACCGCCTGGCCCCCCAGACCGCTTGGAGCTGCGACCTGGTTAGGCGCCGCGGCCACTGGCGGATGCGAAATCTCGCCAGAGGCCGGGCGGCTAGTTTCCGGCAACTCTGCAGGAGTCGGTAGCGCAGGCCGCTGTTTTTCGCCGGTCTCCGCCGGCCGGTCTTGTTTTTCGCCGCCTTCAGCATCCGGGATCTGCTCGTTGTCTCCTTCCATCCGCGCGGCCATCAGCAAGTACTTCTCCGCCCTTTCCTGCTCCAAGGTGACCTACATCTCGGCAATCTTCGCCTCAGCGGTTTCCATTGCGGTCTGGAGACTCGCGGTCTCTTCCTTCATGGCGGCCTGGAGCCTGACAGTCTCTTGTTCCATTGCCGTCTTCAACCTCGCGGTTTCCTGTTCAAGCGCAGTTTGCCACCTGGCGGTCTCTTGTTCCAGGGTGGTTTGCAACTCTTGGATCCTTGCTTCCGCAGCCTCCTGGGCAACCCGCTTCTCTTCGTCCTTAATCCGCAGAGTTTCGGTGGCCGCAGTCAAAGCCGCCTGCAGCGAGCCGACCTCCTTCTGGAAGTCGGCCATCTCCTTCTGACGAACACTTGGCGGAGGCAGCGTAGATATAAACGCGGTCAAGTCGCCCGGTTTCATCGCGGTCTCCGGTGCACCTGCAGAAGACAAACCGCAGTCAGGTTCAGCCGGATTGTTGCGACCTTCTTGTAAGGAAATCGGTAGGATAAGACCGCCGGTTTGATGTTTATCTCCTCCAGAGGCCGCGGTATGAATTTTAATCACTGGCCGCCTGAGCCGCTCAGGATCTATCCTCTTCAGCTTATCTTTCCATAGCCGCTCGGTTTCCTTTCGGCTTTTCAGTTGAGCCGTGGTCAGGAAAAAGCTGGCCGGCGGATTTAATATTATATTCGCCCCCTTCTTCCTTGACCGCGACTTGTAGAATTTAACAATTCGCCTAACGTCCCGGTGTTTACCTTGCAGTAATGGATGTGCGGTCTCCACCGGCTTATTGGCGATCAGTTTCTTCATCTCCTCCATCTTCTCGCGGAGCTTCAGTTTCTCGGCTCCTTCAGAAGCCGCGGAAGCCGGTTCGCCAGGCTTCTCCCCAATAACCTTGATGTCGGGGCGGTCAACCTCCTCAGAGGCCGCTGGTGTCGACAACAGCGCGTCCTGCCGCTGGAGGGTCTCCATGCCCTTCAGGAGCTCGCTGAGCGAGTCGCTAGGCGCAGGTGTACCCTCCAGTTCGCTCGGCTTGCACTCCGGTGTGAGCGGGTTCTCGGGCACCTCCTTCTCGTGCGGCCTGTGCTGAAGACTGTCCGCGCCGGTCTTCTCAGAGATATTCCGGTTTCTGGCGTGCAGCTTCCTCATTTTCTTCTTCATCCTTTCTTCAAGGTTTTCGCTCCTTTCCTTCCGCCGTTTCAGGGAGCCGGACACCTTTTCAGTCCGCTCGCGCTGTTCAGCAACCGTCCGCCCGGGTTCCTGCGCCTTCTCCGGCTCGTTGTCGTCCACGACGATTAAGTCGACCTTGCTCGGCAGTTCGGTCGGTTTCCCAGAATCAACACTCTTCTCCTCCGTCCCAGCGATCTTTAGTAGTGGTTCTCCTGATGGGGAGAAAGTCACGTCAAAGGATTTGGCATCTCCGGTTTGCAGTGGAGCAGCTTTCGAAACCGCTTTGGGGTCGGCTGCGGCCTGCGATGGTCCGCCGACCATCTCTGTCGGCCTCTTTTCAGGTCCAGAAGCCGCTGTTGTCTCCGGCTTCTCGTTCTTCTTGGCGGTCTGCCGGGCAGAATCATTCGAATTCTCGCTCCGGCTCTGCTTCGTTTCTGTCGGTTTCTTGTTGCGGGCTAGCATCGACGACATCACATCCATCGCTAAAGAAATCGCGTCGGCTTGCAAAATTCTAACCGCAAGTGGCGAGTAGCGACCCGTGCTTGGCAGGAATCCTGAAGAATGTCAAGGGTCAGGGGATTTTATAGACGACGATGAAGCAGTCGCGGTCTCCGGCTTAGTTCAACATTTTCGAAGTTTTCTGCAAACTTAAAAATGTGCGGGGATTATGATAAGCCCGGAATCCGCGACCTGCCCGCGCAGTTTTCCAGACCGGGCGGTCTGCCTATTCAAGCCGCCAAGCCTCCAAGCCGGGCGGTCTCCATGTCAGGCCGCTGCCAGTGCCGGCCCTGCTCAGCGACAAGGCCCAAGGACCCAGCCGTCAGCTCGCCAGGAGGAATCCGCCAGGCCGCGCGGCTTCCCTCCTTTCTTGTTTCTTTCTCTTTTGCTTCCCCTCACCTCTGCCCGGTTCTCCTGTACCCCGGGCAGCCGGTAATTTTAGCCCTGCCCGTTTGGGCAGGCCCCCGAGCCTATAAATAGGGGGTGGGTGCACTCCCCAAGACACCATGACTGGGATCCAGGAGCTCGCCTGTTAAGAGCTGCGGTCTCAAGTCTAGTGTATTGCGGCTTGTAGTCCGGCCGGCTTCTTCTTTTACTTGTTGTAACTGTCTCATTTTTAAGTAAAGGAAAGCCCGCCGCAAGAGTGGCATTCAAGCCGCGGCGGGCGAACTCTGCTGTTGCCGCTGCCAGCGGCCCCCTCCTCTTTTCTGCCCTTTAGCCGCGACCGCTAGTAACCGATTAGTCGACAGTCTCCTCCTTTCCTTCCCTATTCCCCGGTGTTCGAACCGTTAGCTGGTGGTGACCGACTCCCTGTCCGTTTTCGTGCATCAACACTGCAGGTTTTCCAACAGGTAGTTTGCTACTCACTTTGGCACTAGCATTGTGCCAACAGTCCATTGCAAAGTGGCCAACCTTGCCACAACACCAACACTCAAACTTATTGTACCTTTGCTTAGGTATTGTCTTTGCTGTCTTATCTACAGCTGACTTGTTGAGTGTTGGGGCTTTGTCCTTGGACTTGGACTTGGACTGCTCAGTCCTTGCAGGTCTAGTAAATCCCAGTCCAGCTTTACCCTTATGATGAACAAATTCATCAATTATGGGTAACACTGACTTAGGATTAGAAATCTAGCAACAAGCTCTCTCTCCTTCTGAAGATTAATCTCCAGAATCTTGATTTGATCATTTTTAAATGATATAGTACCCATCTGAATCACTGTTATGTGCTTCAGCCTGGCTATCTCATTAAGCTTTTGATCAAATAACTTCTCAGAATCTGTTGCAGCAGCTTTGAGATCAGCAATTTCCTTTACCTGACTTTTGGCTAGGGACTTGCTCTTCTTATAAGCTTGCAACAGCACTTTATATTCATCTATCAGCTGATGAATATCTTCCTTAGACTCAGATACACTCTCATCACTAGATGATGATGAATCTGATTCTGTACTGGCACAAGAAACTGAACTTAAAGTTGAACTTTGTACCTTACTGGGTCCTGGCTGCTCCAGGATTTTGTCATTTTCAGTCAATGCCATCAGTCCTTGGCACTGACAATCTTCTTGCTTATATATAGAATCCATAATCTGCATGAATTCTTTTTCTTCTTCAGCAAACAGCCCTATGTAAGCCTCAGCCTCTGACTCAGTTTCTGAAGAAGAAATATCTGACAGAGTCTTCTCCTTTTTGGCAACAAATGACTTTTCTTTCTTGCCTTTAAAATGAGTCTTCTTCTTGTCACTAGACTCCTTTCTCTTTTCAGGACAATCTGCAACAACATGGCCTTGTCTATTGCAGCAATAGCATACTATTTTTGAAACAGTTGTCTTGCTAGATTTAGTCCTCTTCCTGTCTTTCTTTGAAGACTTTTTGTTCTGATAGAAGTCTTCTTTTCCCTGTGAAGTAGAAGGTCTTGTCCTCCACTGTTTCTTCTTCAAGAACTTCTGAAAATGTCTAGTGAAGGCAGCAAAGTCTTCATCACTTTCACTGCTTTCAGATTTTGTGCTGACTGACTCATCTTACTTTGATTTAACAACCTTTGGAGGTGGAGTTGGTGACTTACCTCTGTACTTTCTGGGGGCTTCTGTCTTGAAAGCTACTGTTCTTTCCTTATGTTCATTTCTTGTTGATTTCTCCTCCTCTTTTCTCACTGTCAACTGCATTTCATAAGACAATAATTTGCCAAACAGTGTAGGTGGAGGAATTTCTCCCAACTTAGCCATTTCTCTAATGACACAGATCTTGGTGTCCCAATCTTTAGTTAGGGACCTTAGAAACTTGTCATTTAGTTCATAATTACTGAACTCTCTTCCATAAGACATGAGTTCATTCACTATCCTATAGAACTTCTTATAGCACTCAGTTATGCTATCACCCTTTCCTTGTCTAAAACTTTCATATTCTTGATTTAGCAAGGATTTTCTATCTTGCCTTACTTCTTCAGAACCCTCCATATACACAATAAGAGTATCCCACATCTCTTTGGCTGTCTTACAGTGTATTAGATTCTGAAAAGTTGCATCATCTATGGCACTCACTATAATGTTTTGTTCCCTTTTGTCCATGGTGGCTAGGACAATCTCATCCTTTATCATTTCAGAGAAATCCTTTGGAGTTCTCTAATTTGCATCTAGAACTGATATCTTCATGGGCACATATGACCCCTCTTTTACTGTGATGTAAATCCTAGGGTCTGAGGCTTCCATAAACAGCCTTACCCTTTCCTTCCAGATCCCAAATATCTCTTTCCTCCATATAGGTAATTTCATGGATCCCAATTCCTTGTGATTCTCAGAGGAACCCATGGTTCTTGATTTTCGTGAATCTGTAATTTGACTTAGACTGATTCTGCCAATCAGGATCTCCTCAGACTGTTAGTCCCTTTTTGAGTAACCTGGCTCTGATACCACTTGAAAGATATAGCACCTAAACACCTAGAGGGGGGGGGGGGGGGGGGGGGGGGGGGGTGAATAGGTGACCAAATTCTTTTTAACTTTTTATGGCAGCAATCAGTTTATAACACAGAATCTAATCTACTTTTGCACAGCAATCACACAGTATTCACAGCAAATCACAGCACACAGAAGACACACAGTTTTATAGTGGTTCCCCAAGATTTGGGTACATCCACTTTCCCCCTTCGCCTATCTAGCAGTGTACTAGATTCGGCCAAACTTCTCCACTATCTCAGAACCCAAACTTGTTCCTACACCTCAGGCCCAAGGCCCTACAACTCAGCTTTTCCACAAAGCCTACACTCAGCCACAAAGGCCTACACTCAGCCAACAAGGCCTACACTCAGCCACCAAGGCCTACACTCAGAGATTTCACTCTCCTACCCTCAGGCTCTCAAGCCCTACACTCAGCCTTTATAATTACAGGCTTACAAAAACTCAGATCCAAAGGATCCTACAAGATAAAAATGATTAGACAATTGTTAACTCAGCAACCCAAAGACAAGAGAGGGGAGTTGTGAGTTTCTTGATGAGTTCTTGGAAGAACTCAGCTGGAATCAATCTGACTTAGCTTTCTTCAAAGCTTCTTGAAAGTAGAACTCAATAAGATTGAATCCTTCTGCAGTTGATCCTTAATCTCTGCTTCTTAAGATCTAGAATAAATCTGAAACCTTCTTCTCAGCCTAGTTCCAACAGCTGATTTCTTGGATGGAGCTCTCTCTCTCCAACTTCTTAGATCTGTACTTTATTCTTCAAGGAATAACTAGATCTTCTTTGTTAGATACTTGATCAATAATTTGAACAACTTTCTCAACTACAACAACAACAGTTTCTGTAGACTGTATGAGCCTATTTATAGGCCTTCTTCATGGTAACCGGCTGGTGCGGTTCATAACTGAATTCTGACATCTCTGACAGGTGCTGTTGACCGGCTGGAACGACAACTGTCAAGTCATCCAGTCAGTTCTTGAAAGTTCTCTAACTGTCTGAAAGTGTCGAGACTTTCTGTCTTTAAGTGTCGACACTTATAGATCAAGTGTCGACACAAGTTGTGTAAGTGTCGACACAAGTCTAAAAGGTGTCGACACAACTCCTTGTGTTGTAATTTCTATGTCTCGACACAGTTTCTTCTTCATGTGTCGACACTGAAATTGAGTGTCGACACAAGTACTTGATCTTCTGTATTTTGCTGAATTCTTCTAAGTGTCGACACAACACCTTTGTGTCGACACATCTTCATGTGTTGATACTTGCTGAGTGTCGACACAGCTCCTTGTGTCGACTCTTTCTTCTTCTTGTTGAGACTTCAGCTAAGTGTCGACACATTCCCATAGTGTCGACACTTGTACTTAGAATATTTTGTTGATCTTGCTGTTCTTTGCTAAGTGTCGAGTCTTCAGCTGAGTGTCGACACATTGTTCTGGGTGTCGACACTCTCTTTAAGTGTTGACTCTTTTGTTGAGTGTCGACACATTGTTCTGGGTGTCGACACTTACTTCAAGTGCTGACTCTTCTATTATGTGTCGACACATTGTTCTGGGTGTCGACACTTTGTTCAAATGCTGACTATTCTATTGTGTGTCGACACATTATTCTCGGTGTCGACACTTACTTCAACTGCTGAGTCTTCTGTTGAGTGTCGACACATTGTTCTGAATGTCGACACTTATACTTAGTCTCTGCTGACTTTTGCTGAGTGTCGACACAGCTCCAAGTGTCGACACTTTCTGGTGTAGACACAGTTCTTCTAGGTGTCGACACTGCTGTTAAGTGTCGACACTGCTTTACTGTACTTTCTTTATTGAGTGTCGACACAGCTCCTTGTGTCGACACTTTCAGTCTGGTGTCGACTCTACATCCCAGGTGTCGACACAATGACTCCAAGTGTCGATACTGCTTGCCTGGGTGTCGACACAAGTCTTCTTAAGTGTCGACACTTTCCCTCTGGGTGTCGACACATGTACTTAGAAACTTTTTGTTTCAGTCCTGCAAATACTTAACCTGCACAAGTAAACTCAACAACACATCAAATACATTTTGATGTATATCATTGAGTTGGGTGAGGCTTCTTCAAATTAGGTACATTTAAACCAATGTACCCAACACTGTCCCTCATTGTCGTCTTCCTCACCTTTATCATCCATGAGATCATTTTCATCAGCATCATCGTCCAACCCTTCGTCAGCAGTCTCCTCTACAGCACCTCCGGCTCCTAGATCGTTCAGGTTCAGGACCTCCTCATTCTCCAGCATAGCTTCACTTTCTTCTGGTATATCCGCCACTGCATCTCTGGCTATTTGGGAGATGTCAGATACGATATTAGCATCAGTGGGTAGAGGCTCCCCCTTAATTGCTGCAGATAAAGTATCAGGAATTTCACTGGGGATAACTAAGGAATCAGCCACAGTGCCGTCCTCGACTGGAGATGCTTCTTGTTGTTCTACCACGGCAGCCTGCCCAATGCGCCTCTCCCATCTGTCAAAAACACTCGAGTCCATTTTCTTTAAGTAATGTAGAGGAACACCTTTACTCATGTCATACTTATCTCCGTTCAACTGATTGAGATACAGACTGATGATTCAGCCAAAGCTAGGAGATCTAAGGGTGTCCTTTATCTTCTCAAAAAGCAATACCCCCCAGTTGAAGCTTTTTCTGCAGACAATTGCCACCAGAATCTTGAACATGTTCGCAGAGATATGGTCATGAGAGCCCGGCTTGCATATGAGTACTTTTCCAATTATGTCTGACAGAAGTTTCCCTTCTTCATTCATATCCTTTCGCTTTATCGACCGAGTTCCTCGAGCGAGACCACAGAATAATAGAGTCCTGGTTTTGTCTTCTTCCTCAAGATAATCCTCGTGCTCCGAGCTAGTGAGCTGCAAGTATTGGGTTAGCTTGTTTGCAGACATCTTGATCGTTGCCCCTACAACCTTGCTCTTGATGAGAGAGTCTTCAATTCGGAGTCTGGCGGTAGCGAAGAACTCCAGCACTTCCTTGTCCAAGATTTTACACGGGTGCTCCAGTACGAATGAGAGTCCAGCCTCTTCCAGCATAATAATGATGTTTCTGAATTCATCTAAGGCATGAGAGAACCCTGTTCGAACCAGCTCGCATCCAGTGACCAGCCCAACGGTTGTCCTTGGAGCCATTGCACACCTAGGGAGAGAAGCCCTACTCTACGCTTAATCAAAAGTCAAAAGGGAAGCGACACTAGTAATAAAGTCCAAGCAAGGGTGAGGATGTGGTTACCCAAAAGAGTAGACGGAAGTTAGTTGGTTGAAGATAATGGACACCCGATGAGTGCACGCGGAGAAATTCCTGGAAGGAAGAATCGAAACCGGGAGAGATCGGAACGGCGGAGAAATTCCTGGAAGGAAGAATCGGCGAGACCGACGAGATTATTGCGGGATTCTTGTGGGATTCTTGCGGGATGCCGACGGAAGAGGAAGAGTCGGCGAGATCCCCTGTAGAGAGAGTCGATTCGGCGAGTTTCCTGCGGAGAGCGTCCTTCGGCGGGATTCCTACGGAATATGAAGGGTCGGCGGGAATATGAAGGATCGACGAGTTAAGGGGATTTGAACGGTTTCCATGTGTTCGGCGGAAGGCTTCGGGTTAAGTGGGTTTCTAGTTTGTCTAAGTAGATTTGAAAATATTCTAAATATATAAATACTTCTTAAAGCCAATCTATTTGGGTTTGAACCGGTTTTTCCATACATTTCTTGATGGCAAGATTTCCAATGACGTATCTTCGTTAGTTTTCAGTGAACTAATTTACGCCTGTAGATGTTAGTTCTCGAATCAACCAGTGGAATTACCGATAACTCTTTAATGATGTTGTTGAAACCAGAAACCGGCCTCTTGTGGAGTTCGACCCTTGGGGAAGGGGTGGTCTCGCGCCTACTTCGCACCTGCAAGAAAAACAACGAGAGAGACAAGAAAGGACAGACCCAAGGGCTCGGCAGGGAGGTCCCACCACAAACCCGGAAGATCTCTGAGCGCTTCCCCTCCTTAGCCAAGAGCCGAGCTAAGGTACCCTCAGAGAACACTTGAGAATGAGGGCAAGAAGGCAATGAAAGCGTGTCCTCTGAGGTACCCCTTGGGTCTTATTTATAGATTTTCAGAATCTGAACTGCCAATAACCAAAAGGACTGACCTGGAAATACCAAAAGGCCCCTGGCTGGGTCTGCCAACAGTCAAACTCCGCTGTTCTGAACGGCTATGCGCAGTCCAACTGGTCTGCCAACAGCGAGGCTCCGCTGTTCTGAGGAGCTATTCGCACCCCTGGGCGGTCAGCTCGCCTTCAATTCCCCTGCAGGAGGCGGGCGCGACCTGGATCCGGGGCTCGCCTGCTCTCCTTGGGCGAGCGCGAGCCGATAGGGGCGAGCTGTCAGCCTTTCGCTGGGCGGATCGGTGGTCAGGTCGCATGCGGGAGGGGGGTCAGCCGGCGGGTCGCCATTCCTGGGTCCAGCTCGCTCGCCGCGGGTTGGCAGCCCGCTCGCCCGTGGTGGGCGGGAGCGGGCCAGGTCTTCTGCCGCATAGCCCGTCTCGCCGCCTGGGTGCGGATCACGGCTCCAGGTCCACTCATCCTTCCTGGCGGGACCCGCTCGCCGGACACGGGGTTGTACACAATCCCCGCTCTTTTTGAGCTTGAATCAAGCTCGGAAAGAATCATCCAACCCGCGTGTTCGGCGAGCCCCCGTGCTGAGCTGGCAGGGAATCTTCTGGTGGGGGCCCACTGTCCTGCTATAAATACATACCGCTGACCCCTGTAGGAGGCTCCCCAAATCCCCTTATTTTCTCCGAGCAGACTTTTGTTCCTCGATGCCGGTTAGCGAAGAAGTGCGAGCTCGCTTGGCGGCAGCGGTCCTGCAGACTCAGGAGGAGGCCCTCGAGGCCGCCCCATGGCTAGTTCGTGGATCCTCCGGCCCCCTCTTCAGGCCGGCGAAGGGAAAGATCGTTAAGCGTTCTCTGGCGGGCGATTGTCCGGGCTCCAGCTCGGCCGCGGGTGTCGAGGTGATCCCCGGTAGTCGTGACCTTCAGCGAGTTATTGCTGTATCTTTGACCCTTTGTTTTGCAGGCGATCCCCTGTGAGGGGGCGGGGAATGGGGGAGAGGATCGCCCCTCTAGCGAGTCGCCCGAGAAGGTCACTGGTTCCTTGGTTCTGGATCGCCCACCTCCGTAAACTCCCTGTCCGGCGGTCTCCCACGGGCTGGGGAAATCTCTTGAGACCCTCGAGGGAGGGAACTTTCAGGATCGGCCGGGCTCTTCCCGCCCATCTGTCGGTGCGGGCGATGTGCCCACCCCTGGTGAGCTGGTTTTTATCGTTGATTTTGCCTCTTGCTCGCTCATTCTGACCCCTCCCTGCTCGCAGGCTTTCGCAGGGCCTCGCCTGAGACCGAGATGAGCGAAGGGTACTCGCCTCCGCCTGACGTGGACAGTGTATCTGACTATCTGGGCGACCCGAACGATGCGGCGGGAATGAAGAGGCAGGTGACGCGGCTATTCCAGAAACACACACTGCTGCTGCAGGAGGCCATAAGGAGGATCGAAGACGACAAGGCCGAGGCCGATGCCCGGCTCGCGGCCTTGGAGGGCCCTCGGCGTGAAGCGGAAGACGACGACGTCACCTCGCCGGGCGTGCATATAACGCGAGCCGAGGGGCATCTTAAGAGCGCCGTGGAGCAGGTCGGCCTGGCTCAGCGGGAGCTGGTGGCGGTTCGCGATTACCACGATCCCCGCGTGCCGCCTCGGGCGGGAACGAAGAGGCGGCACAGGTGGAAAGTGGGTCGAGTACTGACCCAGTTGTTTGCCCCTCGCTCGCGTGATACCGCGGGGTTACCGTCATCTCGCATTTATCTTGTATCTGTATTTGTAATTGCTTGCGACTCTTTTAGCCCGCCTATGGGCCTAACTATTTTGTTGCTGAGATGTATTGAAATTATCGCGCTGCTTTTCTTTTGATTTCTGTGTGCGGTTTAAAGGGAAGGGTCCATTCTTCCTTTCGCGCTGATCGGGGCGAGGGCGAGCCGAGGAACTCGCTAGACGGGAATCTCCCGTCTCGCGCGGCACGGCGTGCGGGTGCGGGTTGGGGTTGGTTCGCCCGCGCCGGTCTCCCGTGGTTGCAGCCGGGCGAGAACCGTGCCGGCTCGACCTTTGAGGTGTGCTCGCGCGCGGGAAGTCGAACCGTCGGATTAATTTTTGTTATCCGCACCCCATCTTTTGGCGGGAAGTTTCCCGCCCCTTCCCTTTTCCTATAAATAGGTCCTGCCGGCCCTTATTTCTCCACCGAATCCGAAACGTCTTCTCGCTTCCCCTTTTCTCGCGAAGTGCGATTCTAGCTCGCCTCCCGGCTTTTTCTCTCGCGTTCGGCGGCGAATCGACGGGGATGGGCGGAGGCGGCGGCGACGCAGACGGCCGAAGCAAGTGCGCTTGGACCTTCTCCGAGCATGATTTCCCTCGCGCCGTCATCACAGAGCGCGAATACTTGGAGGCTCTAGGCGACCACATCCCAGCCGGGTTCTCTGCGAGGCGACCCGAAGAGGGGGAGAAGATCAACGACCTGTTTAGGGATGAGCTCGCCATCCCTCTCGCTCACTTCGAGGTAGGTCTGCGACTCCCCCTATGGCCCGAGGTGCGCCAGGTGCTCAAATATTTCGGGGTCGTCCTGGGCCAGATGACCCCGAACTCCATCGCCGTCATGATGGGGTTCGCCTGCTTCCTGCGAGAGGAGCGGGTGGAGTTCAGCCTCGCAGTATTCCGGAAGTTGTTCTCCTTCAGGGCGAACCGAGACGGGACGGCCTACTTCTCCAGCGCCCACCTCAAGGTGCGGGAGACGGTTAACAAGAGTCACAACTGGCTGAAGAAGTTCCTGTTCGTCAAAGGGGACCTCGGCAACGTGCCCTTCTCGCCGGTACAGCTCAGCGAGGCGAGCTATCGGCCGCCCAACCTAGGCGGCCATGAGGCCGACCTGTTCGCGTTCTTCGTCGGGAAGAACTTTGAAGTCGCGTTCCTGCGCCGCCACCTTGACGATCTCGCGGCTGTCCCGCCGGGGGGAGGTTTGCCACTCGTCTCTGTTAGGCCTTACTTTCCCACTCTTCTTTCATCTCACCTTCCCTTCTTCGCAGGCGAACGCGACATTCCCCTTCATCCTCCTTACGAAAGCGCCCGGATCCCCCCGGGGTTCTCGCCCGCGCCCAGGCCGCGGATGCCGCCCAGCGCGACATCTCATCGATCCCGGCCAAGAAGCGACCGGGCGGCGGACAGTCAGCGCCTCCGCCGAAGTCGGCGAAGACCGCGGATCAGCAACCCTCCGCGAGCCAAAGAAAAGGCAAAGCCCCCGCGGTTTTGCCGACTGAGGCCCCCTCGCCCCCGCTGGTTGCTTCGACCAGCGACTCCCCGGTCGGGGCGGCGGGCACCTCCGCGCCGCCGGGAGAGTCTGAAGCCGCTGCGGGGCCGGTGCCGAGAGGGCATCGGAACTTCGGTTACGGCGAGAAGTATTTGGACGAGCTCGGCGTCCCGCTCCTGTCGTGGGACAAGGAGTCGAATCGCGCAACGATCTCGACCCTGCTGCCGAGCTGGATGGAGCAGGATACAATCGGCGGGGAGGCGTACAGCTTCTCCTTTGGGCTGTACTCGCGCGAAGACGCCGCCATATACGACAAGGAGGAGACGCGGGTGCTGATCCATGAGAGCGCGCGGGCCCAGCTGCGCGGCCTGGAGCTGGCTCATATGGTGGGGCGGCGCTGTACCCAGGTGGAGCGGAACGCCGCGTCCATCCAAAAGATGGCGGAGGAGAAGGAAGAGGCCCGGAAGCTCGCTCGGGAGGACGCGGATCTTCAGAGAGGGCGAGCCGCCGCCGCCGAGGAGACCCTCGCGCAATATCTGGGCGGGGTGGTACGCTCTCAACCGGAGCTAATCTCTTCTTCTTGCGAACGCAGCTCATGATAATTCCTATTCCTTTTTTCAGGACGCGGCGACGGCGAGCCGGATGGGCGCCGCGATTGTCACCCTTGGCCAGGAGAAGGCGGCGCTGGAGGCCCGGGTACGCGAGCTGGAGGCCGCTGCCGCTGTCCCTCCACCAGACAGCGGGGTCTGCCCGCGCGAGCACCTGTCTGACTATGACCTAGAGGTGCTAATGCAGAAGAACGCCGCCAGCGCAGCGAGATACACGATGCAGACGCTGAGGCGCGCGGATCTGCTTACGAGCGAGGCAGCGGGACTCTCGGCAAAAGACGTGGTGCCGGCGCTGTTCCTCCCCGTGCCGGAGCCCGGCGACAGAAGCTTCCAGCCGCTTTAGGGTCTCTAGATCTCGCGTTTCCCCCCCCCCCCTTTTTGTAATATACTTTGTGGATGAACATGATGTATAACAATCTGATCTGAGATGTATGCGCGAGTTGCGCTTATACTTTATATTTCTATCTATTGCTCCTTTCGGCTATTGTTCCTTTTATATTTCTCGCCTGCCTTATTTTTCCAACGATGTCATTGCCGGGCGACGCGACCCCCTTCTGTGGTCCGGTTCTGACGAGGCGAGCTGGCTCGTCCGCCGAGCGAGACGAGCTGGTTCGTCCGCCGAGCGAGGCGAGCTGGTTCGTCTGCCGAGCGAGGCGAGCTGGCTCGTCTGCCGAGCGAGGCGAGCTGGCTCGCCCCTCGGCCGCATGCTTAACTCTCTGTGGACTCTCGCCCAGGCCTTCGTGTTTACTCGACCACCTTTCCCGGGGCTTGAGGGTGGGGCTATGCTAGACCCTTTCCTTCTTTTCTGGCTAACTCTTGCGATTCCGTCCTGCTGCGCACGCTTTTCGGGTAGTTTCCGGCCTTGCCGGCTAGGTGGGAGTCTGACAATGCAATTTGCCCTAGGTCGCAGGCCATTGCTTTCTGGATCATTCCATCGAGTGACTTCCGGCCCTGCCAGCTAGGTGGGAGCCTGGCAGCGGGATCTTCTCGAGGCTAGGGACGACACCGAGTGACTTCCGGCCCTGCCAGCTAGGTGGGAGCCTGGCAGCGGGATCTTCTCGGGGTCCAAGTTCATTCCATCGAGTGACTTCCGGCCCTGCCAGCTAGGTGGGAGCCTGGCAGCGGGATCTTCTCGAGGCTAGGGATGACACCGAGTGACTTCCGGCCCTGCCAGCTAGATGGGAGCCTGGCAGCGGGATCTTCTCGGGGTCCAAGTTCATTCCATCGAGTGACTTCCGGCCCTGCCAGCTAGGTGGGAGCCTGGCAGCGGGATCTTCTCGAGGCTAGGGATGACGCCGAGTGACTTCCGGCCCTGCCAGCTAGATGGGAGCCTGGCAGCGGGATCTTCTCGGGGTCCAAGTTCATTCCATCGAGTGACTTCCGGCCCTGCCAGCTAGGTGGGAGCCTGGCAGCGGGATCTTCTCGAGGCTAGGGATGACACCGAGTGACTTCCGGCCCTGCCAGCTAGGTGGGAGCCTGGCAGCGGGATCTTCTCCGGGTCCAAGTTCATTCCATCGAGTGACTTCCGGCCCTGCCAGCTAGGTGGGAGCCTGGCAGCGGGATCTTCTCGAGGCTAGGGATGACACCGAGTGACTTCCGGCCCTGCCAGCTAGGTGGGAGCCTGGCAGCGGGATCTTCTCGGGGTCCAAATTCATTCCAACTCTCTGAGCAAGCTTAGACATGACATTCCTGGGGGGGGAGGAGAAGAAAAGCTTCATTATGAAAATCGGGTTGTTTACAGAAAATTAGGGAAAAAATCTCTTCAAGTCGTCCCCACTCCAGGTGAGACTCAGGGCCTCGCCTTCCACATTTTGGAGACGATAGCCCCCCGTCCTCAAAGCTTCCTTCACAATGAACGGCCCCTCCCAGCTGGGGTTGAGTTTCCCTACGGACGCTGACCTCCCTGCCGCGTCCACCTTCTTCAGTACTAGGTCCCCTTCCGTGAACTGCTTGACCCTGACATGCTTGTCAAAGTATTTCGCCATCCTCCTTTTGACCTCCTCCTGTCGGACGGCCGAAAGATACCTCAACTCTTCTACCATGTCGAGGGAGAGTCTCAGCTCCTCCCCATTCTCGGCTTGCCATTCCTCTCGGCCTTCCCTGACCGTTCCGACCCGCGGCGTTTGAACTTCAAATTCTATGGGGAGCACCGCCTCGCACCCATGGGAGAGCTTGAAGGGGGTCTCCCCCGTGGCCGTGTTCGGGGTGGTTCTAAGGGCCCAAAGGACGGCGGGGAGCTGCTCCACCCAGCTCCCCCTCAGGTTTTCCACCTTCTTTTTGAGGAGATTGACGATGATTTTGTTCGCCGCCTCCACCTGCCCGTTGCTCCTGGGGTGGTGGACCGAGGCGAATCTGAGGTCGATCCCAAGCTGCTCGCAAAAACTGGTGAACTCGGCGCTGGCGAACTGAGGCTCGTTGTCTGTGACGATGGCTTGGGGCAGCCCATGGCGACAAATGATCTCCCCCCAAACGAAGTTCCTGATCACCTGGGAGGTCACCTTTGCCAACGCCTTCACCTCCATCCACTTTGAGAAATAGTCGATCATCACTAGGAGGAACCTTCTCTGGCCGCTAGCCTGGGGGAACGGCCCAACCAAATCCATTCCCCAGATTGCAAAGGGCCAGGGGGCCGTGATGCTCTTGAGTTGTTGGGCCGGCTGTAGCTGGAGGGGGGCAAATAGCTGGCACTTATGACATCTTCTTGCGAACTCCGCGGCGTCCCGGCCCAGGGTGGGCCAGAAATACCCCTGCCGGACTATCCTCCCCTCCAAGGTCCGACTCCCGGAATGACTCCCGCACTCCCCTGAGTGGACTTCTTCCAAGATCCTCTGCGCCTCGCCCTCGGATACGCAGCGAGCCAGCATCCCGGAAAGGGTCTTTCTGTATAGTTGCCCGTCTTTGAGGAGGTAGTAGGCGGACTTGTGCCTCAGCTTCTTCTTGTCTACTCCTTCCGGATACTCTCCCGTGGAGAGGAAAACTACTACTGGGTCCATCCACGAGGGCTGCCGATCGATCTCCATGAGCTCTCCTTCTTCGATGGAGGGGCGAAACAGGTCGGTGATGGTGCCTCCTGCCCGGGGCCGTGCTTTGCTAGCTGGTCGGCATGGTCATTCTCTCCCCTCGGTACGTGCTGGATGGAGAAGGTCTGGAAGGTCCCGATGACTCCCTTCACTTTGGCCAAGTATAACTTCAGAGCGGGCTCCCTTGCTTCGAACTTCCCGTTGATCTGGGAAGCCACCACCATGGAGTCGGTCAGAACTTCCACATCCAGCACCCCCAATTCTCTGGCCAGGCGTAGTCCCGCTATCACTGCTTCGTACTCAGCCTGGTTGTTGGTAATGGGAAAATGCACCACCACCGTCTGTTCGATCCGAGTCCCCTGAGGGTTTTCCAGAACCACTCCTACTCCGAGAGAATGCCTTCCTGAGGCTCCGTCCACCCTCACCTTCCAAGGAGTCGGGCGGGTGAGATCCTCCTCCGCTACTTCCACTACGTAGTCGGCCAAGAAGTCGGCCATTGCCTGAGCTTTGATCGAGAGCCGCGGAACAAAGGAGACGTCGAACTCGCTCAGCTCCACCGACCACTTGGCCAGCCAGCCTGAATGCTCCACCCCCTCGAAGACGTTGCGGAGGGGATGGTCGGTCACCACTCGGATCGAGTGTGCCTGGAAGTATGGTCGTAGCCTCCGAGCTGAGATGATCAGTGCGAACGCAAGCTTCTCCAAGATTGGATATCGGAGCTCGGCCTTCCTCAGGACCCGGCTGACATAATAAATAGGGAGCTGCCTCTTCCCCTCTTCTCGCACCAAGACGGAGCTCAAGGCCTCTGCCCCGACCCCGAGGTATAAGAACAAATCTTCACCCTCTTTCGGCCCCTGGAGCAGCGGGGCCTGTGTCAGCTGCGCCTTGAGGGCCTGGAACGCCTCCTCGCATTCCTTAGTCCACTCGAACCTCTGGCCCCCCCTCAGTGTTTTGAAGAAGGGGGAGCACTTCTCCCCTGCCCGAGAGAGGAAGCGGCTCAGTCCTGCTAGCTTCCCGGTCAACCGTTGGACCTCCTTCGCATTCCGCGGGGACCCCAACTCCAAGATTGCCTTGACCTTGTCCGGGTTCGGCTCGACCCCTGCGGGGGTGAGGAGGTGCCCCAAGAACTTCCCTCGGCCAGCCCCAAAAACGCACTTAAGGGGATTCAGCCGCATCTTGTATCTGCGCAGGGTGGCGAACGTCTCCTCTAGGTCCCGAAGGTGGGAGTCCACGTCCCGGCTCTTTATCATGAGGTCGTCTACGTACACCTCCAAGTTCCTCCCCCTCTGTTCCTTGAAGACCCTATCCATCATCTTTTGGTAGGTGGCCCCGGCGTTCTTCAACCCGAACGGCATCATCTTGTAGCAGTAGCAACCGTCCCCGGTGATGAATGAGACATCTTTTATGTCTGGGGGGTGCATCCTGATCTGATGGTAACCTGAAAATGCATCTAAAAAACTCATTACAGAAAAACCGACGGCTGAGTCAACCAGCGCGTCGATCCGAGGCAAGGGGTAACAATCCTTAGGACAAGCTTTATTAAGAAGGGAAAAATCGATACATAAGCGCCAGCGGCCGTCTCCCTTTTTGACCATCACAACGTTCGAGACCCAGCCGGGGTATTGAATCTCGGACACGAAGCCCGCTTTGAGAAGTTTTGCCACCTCCTCCCTGATGGGTTCCGCTAGCTTGTCCGCCGTAGACCTCTTCTTCTGTTGGACGGGGCGTGTTCCCGGGTCCAGGTTGAGGCGGTGGCAAGCCACATCCGCGTCAACCCCCGGCATCTCCGCGGCGCTCCAGGCGAAGATGTCCACGTTCTTCTGGATGCACTCCAGCATCCTGCCCTGGTCCTCCGGGGTCTGCCCCCCGCTGACACGGATCTTCTCCACCCTGCCTCCGCGGGTGAGCACCTCCAGCTCCACCACCTCCTCTGCGACCTCCAGCCTGGACCGCTCCCCCCATCCTTCGGCATCCCCTTCCTCCTGAGCGGGGACCTCTACCTCCATCTCCTCTGTCACGGCCCTTACCTCGACCACTTCCTCCAAACTCCCTCCTTCCGCCTTCTCTGCGCAGCCCTTCACCTCCAGCTCCACCTCCCCGGCTTCCTGCTCGTCCTCCTCCATCCTCCGCCCCATCTCCTCGGCCCCTTCCTGCCAAGAGATGGTGTTTACCGCGGTGACGTAGCATTCCCGTGCCACCTTAGGGTCTCCCCTAACCCTGACCTGCGCCCCCTCAGCGTTGAACTTCAAGCACTGATGGAAAGATGAGGGGACGCAGCGGAAGGCACTGATCAGGGGCCTCCCGAAGATTGCGCTGTAGCTGCTGGGGGCGTCCACAATGACGAACTTGCAGTTTCGGGACTGCCCCCCCAGGGTGACATGGAGGCCGACTCCTCCCTCTACCTCCTTCCTTTCTCCCGAGAACCCGAACAAGGGCCCGTCCGAGGCCAGCACCCTCTTAGCTTCTACCTGCATCGCGTCAAACGCCTTCTTGAAGACGACGTTCACGGAACTCCCATTGTCCACTAGGATCCGAGAGACAGTGAAGTTCTCGATGGCGGCCTTGATGACCAGCGCATCACAGAACGGATCCTCGTGGTCCGGCATGTCGCTTCTGGAGAAAGTGATCCTCTCCTCTGGCGGCGGGGTTTGGGACGTAGAGGCGACGCTTCGCCGATACATGGTGTGGAGACTTGCCTTGCGGGAAGCCTCGACCCCCACTCCTCCGTGGATTACTCCGATCATTCCCCGGGTCCCCACATCCACCCGGTCTTCGCAGCGATCCTCCTCCGTCCGAGGCAGGACCTCCTCGATCCTTACTTCCTGCCGCACCTCCTCCTGCTGCTGCTGCCGCCCCCTGTTCTCCCTCATCTCCAAGAATTCCGGGCACGTGGCCGTTGCGTGCCCCTCTTCCTGATGGAAGTCGCAGTAGGGCAGTTCCACCCTGAACTCCCTTCTCCTCCTTCTCATAACCCCTCTCCTTGCTCCCAGAGCTATGGCCATGGCCTCCTCCTGATCGGGGAGCCGCGGCCTCTGACCCTGCCTCCAGCCGGGTGGGTGGAACTGGTCCTGCCTCCCCTGATAGTGACCTCTCCCGTAGTATCCCCTCTGTGGCCCCTGCCCCTGCCACTCTGGTCTCCAGCCCAGCCTACGGTCGGGCTCCTGACGCCCCCATCCCGGCTGCTGTCCTTGGGGCTGCCTCTGCTCCCTCTGCTCCCTCTGCCTGAGCTCCTCCCTCCTCTCTTCCTGCCTTCTTCCTCCCTTCGACTCCTTCTCCTCCTCAGTCGCCCACCTGGCCAACTTCCTCGCAAATTCCGGGTTCGACGCCTCCCCGTCGACCTCTCTCGCCGCCCTCTCCATCAGCTCTTCGTAGGAGAGGGGGGGGGGAATTCTCTTCAGCTCCATGCGGAAGAAACCCTGTTGCAGGCCCAGTGTGAAGGCCATCATCAGACTGTGGCCCGGCATCTCCTGGACTTGGGTAACCTCCTCCTGGAACCGATCGACGTAGCTCCCCAACGTCTCGTTCACCCCCTGCTTTATGTGGAACAGGGACTCAGACTCCTTCTTCCTCTTCTTTGCGGTAGTGAACCTCAACATGAACCCTCGACGCAGGTCCTCGAAGCAATAGATGGAGCTGGCCGGCAGCTGGTGGAACCACTCCCTTGCCTTCTCTCGGAGGGTGATGGCGAAGAGACGACACTTGAATCCGTCCGACATCTGACGGATGGAGACTACGTCCTCGAACCACTGGACGTGCTGAACCGGGTCTCCCTTCCCGGTGTAGTAGGTCATCTCGGGCTCCCTGAGCCCTTCTGGCACTGGTGCTGAGGAGACCAGCTCGCTGAATGGACTGCTTCCAGCCACCGGGCGAGCCGGCGAGTCCCGCGAGCCCAACTCGCCGAATCGACCTCGGCCTGCCGAGCCGGGGAAGAGCTCGCGCCCCGAGAGCTCGCTCCCTCGGCCTTCCTCAGCCACTTCCTTTCCGGCTCGCCTGCCAGGAGCGTCCTCGCCTAAAGAGGGGGCGGCCGCGATCTGGGCTGCCGGAGTCGAGCACTCGGCCCGCACGCCGAGTGCGATCTTGACGAGGTCCAACACCTCGTTCCTGAAGTCTTCAAACATCCCTACTGTTGCGAGAGGCGGAGGGGGTGGCGAGTTCTGCCTGTCGGATCCTTGACCTCCCGTCATTGAGCTCGCTGAGGCTTTTCTGCACTGACCACTCTCCACGCTCACCGCACCAAAATGTTGAAACCGGAAACCGGCCTCTTGTGGAGTTCGACCCTTGGGGAAGGGGTGGTCTCGCGCCTACTTCGCACCTGCAAGAAAAACAACGAGAGAGACAAGAAAGGACAGACCCAAGGGCTCGGCAGGGAGGTCCCACCACAAACCCGGAAGATCTCTGAGCGCTTCCCCTCCTTAGCCAAGAGCCGAGCTAAGGTACCCTCAGAGAACACTTGAGAATGAGGGCAAGAAGGCAATGAAAGCGTGTCCTCTGAGGTACCCCTTGGGTCTTATTTATAGATTTTCAGAATCTGAACTGCCAATAACCAAAAGGACTGACCTGGAAATACCAAAAGGCCCCTGGCTGGGTCTGCCAACAGTCAAACTCCACTGTTCTGAATGGCTATGCGCAGTCCAAACTGGTCTGCCAACAGCGAGGCTCCGCTGTTCTGAGGAGCTATTCGCACCCCTGGGCGGTCAGCTCGCCTTCAATTCCCCTGCAGGAGGCGGGCGCGACCTGGATCCGGGGCTCGCCTGCTCTCCTTGGGCGAGCGCGAGCCGATAGGGGCGAGCTGTCAGCCTTTCGCCGGGCGGATCGGTGGTCAGGTCGCATGCGGGAGGGGGGTCAGCCGGCGGGTCGCCATTCCTGGGTCCAGCTCGCTCGCCGCGGGTTGGCAGCCCGCTCGCCCGTGGTGGGCGGGAGCGGGCCAGGTCTTCTGCCGCATAGCCCGTCTCGCCGCCTGGGTGCGGATCACGGCTCCAGGTCCACTCATCCTTCCTGGCGGGACCCGCTCGCCGGACACGGGGTTGTACAGATGTATCTAAGGTTTATATTCACCGTGTTAACCTATCCTTAGATGTGCACACATACATGTATATATATAAAGATATATATATGTATATGTCGATAAAAGACGACTCAAGTCTTGAAGCTGATGAAAAATACCTGGGATTATGAGAGTTATCATTTAGCCTCTCTGACTAAAACATACCAGGTGCTCGATGTGAGTATGCCCATATAGATATCACTGCTGTTATTCCAGATGCATGTTCCAATTCAGTATTGAAACATCTACTGTCTAGTTCCCATCATATTTATGGAAACCTAGACTACCCTGCAAAAGAGAGTTACTTTACCTTAGGAACCCAAACCATATTGGGTCCTAGGTTCTTGTTAGTATAACCACTGGAATGCCTTCCCCCAGAAAACCTGTCAGGAAGACTACCTCTGTCCAGAAAATGTGGATAGGCCCTTGCCCTTGACACAGAGGGGTTGTGCCAACAGTCTATGGCAAAGTGTCCCACTTTGCCACAACACCAACACGGGTGAATGTTGTATCGCCGTTTCTGACCTGATCTAGTGACTGAGGTAGTCATGGTCCTAGGTCTAAACGGGATAGGGCATGATCTCCTCACAAAATTTCCTCTTCCACCGTGACATGTGGAAGGGTGGAAGGAATGCATGTTGCGAGCATCATGAGGCCGGGGAGGTGGTGCCTTCCTTTCAGGCATCCCCCTTACTGAGGCCCCATGAAAACTTACAGCATGACTTCTAACCTCCCTGTCCTGTGTCCTCGGTTGGTGAGAAGTGGTCTGTGAGCTGATACATGCAGATTCACAACGAGTTGAGGCAGTGGCAGTGAATACAAAGGGCTCAGAATGAGCCTTAGGTATTCTCTCATGGGTGGCCACGACGGCCCTTGCACTATGGGTGTCTCCACATGAGGACAGATCACCCTTGCAGTGACCACGATTATTCCTGTGATCATACCTGAAGGCATGATGAGTTGCCTTCCTGCTTGGAGTGGGGGGTCGGAATACTGTTTCCCCATTTCTCCACGAATTGATAATTCGGGAGATCCACCCATTTTCTTGCTTTCTCTTTATAGCATCAACCTTGGAAAAGTTTGATCCTATCCTTTTCTCATTCTCTAGACTACTCTCTAGATCAGAGATTTTAGAGTCCTTGACCTTGTTGGATGCCAATTGGAGAACCAATAAGATCTTCAGCCGAGCAATCTCCTGAGCTTGTTCTTCAACAAGTAGGTTGCTCTTCTGAAGGGCTCTCTTCAGAGAATCAGGATTTTCTGAAGGAAAGCAATTCCTGTCTTCAGAAACTTCAAGAGAGACGGGGCAAGATGTAGAAGTTACCTGCTCTTCAGCGTTCTTGTCATTAGAGCCAGTGACCGTTGTGTCATCCTCATCAGAGCTGCTTTCCTCACTGGCCTCTTCAGTCTCTGACACGGACACTGGAGCTGTGATGCTGTCCGATTGATCCTTGCCTTCATCTTCAGAGGCGAGGACCCCCACATAGGCTTCATCCTCTAGTTGACAGCAGATTCCAGCTTTCTTTGATCCCCCCATCATCTCTGAGATCATCACCCACATAGATTTGGCCGTCCCGCATTTTTCCAATCTGGAGCGAGACGGTCCAGACCAGATATCCATGATAATCTGACGAATCATTTTGTCTAGATTGAATAATGAGAGTTCCGTCTCTGACATCTCAGCAATGCACTTGGGCACTTGGATATTCTTTCCAGAGCCGGAGGTCTTCATAGGAATAAAAGGACCCTCTTCCAGGATGAAGGATGCTCGAGGATCGATAGCATCCAAGTGATACGACACTCTCATCCTCCAGACGGGATAAAACTCCTTTGTGCATGTGGGGAGTCTTAGTGGCGATATCTCATGATCCAGCTCCATGCTTCTGACACTGGTGGCAGGATTCTACTCAAGGTGTAAACCTTTTTGATGAGTAACCTGCCTCTGATACCACTTGAAAGTCCACCTAGTGTCAACTATCTTCACCTATGGGGGGGGGGGGGGGGTAATAGGTGACGTGTAGCGTTTTTGCGGAATTTAACTTGTACCTGCACACGAAAATAAAACAACACAGCACAAAAGAGTCCACAAGCTATTTATAGTGGTCCCCCGATTTGGGTACATCCACTTTCCCCCTTCGACCTATCTCCCAACCAGGGATGACTCGGTCACTTCTCCAACAGGATTGAAATCCAATCCTTGCACTATCGGAAGGAACCCTTCCACACGTAGGAGTCAACACTCCCACAATCCGGGTTGCACCCAACCCTTACAACTAGGAACCAACGTTCCTTTACAACAAAAATAAACTTAGAATGTACAAGATATACAAACTACTTTTGGAGATTAAGGTGTTCCTCTTCGTTCGACGACGTGTTCATGAAGTCAACGAAGAGTCTACAACCCTAGATCTTACTTGGAGAGAATCTCCCCGGAACCGGCGGCGGCAAGACGAGCGGCGGCTTGGTTCGGGATCGGCGGCAATGACGGTGCGCGGCTGCTGTACTTTGGAGATTCAAACTTCGTAGCGAAGCTAGCTAGGTCTTCCAACGGTCACACTAGGATCAATCGTCTCGATCGATTCGGACGGGGAAGGTTTTCCCGATCAACAAATCAAGAGACAAAGCATCTCCGGTTAGACACGTGAGACGCTAAGCTTAGCTAGGCTTCTGTCGCAGGAGGATCTGGGCGAAACCACGATCAAACGACGAACAACTCAGTGCGAGCGGCGACGGCGTCGGCGGAGCGGAAACAGCGATCTAGGTCACGTCGCAGCTCGTGTATATCTTTTCTTCTTCGCTACCCACTGTTCAAAAATACGCGTGTATTTATACACAAGTATACTCCTAAATGACCGTTGTGGGTCCCACCTGAAGGAAACCCTAGTTCCGGTTCAACACAGTGCCAGCGGCAGAATCTGGTCCAGCTGTTTCCAGAAAAATTGCCCAAGTCAAAATCGGCGAGAATCGAAGGTGATTCTCGACGAATCGGCGAGAATCAATTAGTGATTCTCGCCGAATCACTTGATGATTCTCGCCGAATCACTTGTTGATTCTCGACGAATATTACTTGGCCATGAACTGCTCAACGATGGGTTCGGCGAGAATCACTAGTGATTCTCGCCGAATCTTACTTGGCACCGCTTTGAGGTAGCCGGATAGAGTCGGCGAGAATCACTAATGATTCTCGACGATTCGGCGAGAATCACGCCGAATCGGCGAGAATCACTTGGTGATTCTTGTCGATTTATACTTAGACGATTTTTCGTCTTTCCACCCAAGAGCTGCTCCTTGACCCATCCTTGCTCCTTGTCTGCTCTTGCATAGTTACAGCCCTGTACTTGAAAGTAAGTGCACTCCAATAGAGAGAGTACATGTAGGCCAACACACTGATCTGCTCAACGAGGGATTACGTCGTGCAAACCCGTGTATATTGATCTACTGCACCCTGACATTGGTGTGCACTTAGCGTGGAATAACTACAAGCACAACTTAAGAGGTTTTATCAAATACATTGTGAATTCATCTTAGCTTGACAGGTGCCTTCCTTAAATCCAGGTAATTGTGGATACAATACCCAACACCCCCCTTTAGGGAAACCAACCACCAACACCACCTGATTCCCCCCATGACACATATATTCCCTCACCACCACAATATATGTCCACCATACCATCTTTCCATCTACCAACAGATAAAATCATGCTAGATGCTACTCCTCCATCTCCTCCACATGTTTCTACTCACACAACATCTGAAACATCCACTGCTCCAACATTGGACCCCTCCACCAAATCTTCCATCATTGTTATCATCACACCCCTCATAAAATCAATCATAGTAGAGGCCATTATACCTATTGCTACCTCTATATCTACTCTATCTGCTCAACTTTCTGCCTTCACTGCTGCCCCATCTTCATTCAAGGGCCTGGCTCTAGTATACACTGAAACCAGGCAGGGGAGATGCTTAATGAAGAAGCTGCAGCACCTCCAGCAGAAGCAGCAATCTCAGCTCCAGCAGCTCCAGTAACAGCAGAGGCAGAAACACTACTAGCAGATATAGATTTAATTCCAGGGGATGCAGATTTTATTCCTAATGATAGAGATTTAATTGATTTGATTCATTTCATTGAGACTGACATGGACCTTGATGAGTCAGTCCCTGAATAGATAGTTGCTATAGACATTCTTCCTGTTTCTGAATTCATAATTAATCCCACAGTAAACTTAGTTGATTTATTGAAAAGTTTTGATATTGCCTTTCTGGATTATATTCCAGCAGTACCTTCTAAGCCATCCTTAGCTATTGTACCATATACTTCTCCAATCTCTCCAAACGTTGCTAAGCAACTTAGAGATAGTTTTGTTATTTCAAAGCCAGCAGTCATGCCATCTCCAGAAGAAGTTATTTCTGTTCCAACATTTGCATTGGATGACTCACCCATACAAAATCTGGATGATTTGATTTCGGCTGATATAGAATAAGAAAGTAAGGCAGCTGCTGAGAGCACTGTCAGAATCAGTTCTCCAGTTTCTCCTATGGCTTCTTCTCCTGGGCTTGTTGAAGTTTCTGCTCAAACTCCTGAAAAGCCAATCATTTCTGCTGAGGCTCTGAAAGCACTTAATGACTTATATGATAACTCTCAGGGATCTGATAATGATGATGATGAGGATGAGGATGATGATTCTGATGATGAACCCAAGAGGAAGCAAGTATCTAAGAAAATAAAAGCCCCTCCTCCTCCTGCTCCTAAGCCTAATCCAAACAATGACACTCCTTATTATATTCTCCAAAAGATAACTCCATATAAAGGGCTACCATCTTGGACGTGACTATCCAAAAATTAGCAGAAGGAGAGGAAGAAAAGCAGAAGGTTCTCTCCTCCACCAGTTCAGAAATATAGAAGAGATCCACCTCCTCCACCTCCTGGTGCTTCAAGCACATATTCTCAAAGATCTGCCAAACTTCAAACATATCAAAGACACAAAGGGAGATCACATGAAAGTAGCCAGCATAGGAAGCCTTATTCTTCAGGCAAGCAGCAACATCAACAATTCACTGAACATCAACCAGCTGAAAGTTCTAAAAGACCATCCTCTCCTTCTGTTCCTTTTGAAGATCCAGAGATAGCTAACACAGCTAGAATGGCCAGGTTCCAGGAACTTGTGGGCCTTTCTATGATCAACAAGGCAAAAGCTGAAGGAAAGGATCCTTCTAAATATTCTACAATGTCAAAGTACAGGAAGGAAGAACTAAAGAGATTTGAGAAAACCAACAAATTCTTCAATGTTGATGACTACATGATGCTACACCCAAAAGCAGTTGTCCCCAGGGCTACATCTTTGAAGATCATAGGGGCTGTTGATATGACTATGACAAAAGTGCAAGCTTCTAATCCTAACAGAGAGATTGTGTTTGCAAAGCCAGGTGAGAAAGTCAAAGAAGAAAAGCAAAAGGACAAGAAACAAAGAAGATAAACTCTGCACTGATTTAACATCTGTTTATTTATAACTGTTTTCTTATTTCAGAACAAAGCTTACTTGTGTGTATATATATCTGCTGCATTTGTTTAGTTTTATTTGCAGATATATGTTTTTATTACTTTGTTAGTTTTTCTTTTTAGTATGAGTCTGTACCGAGTCAGTGATTAAGTGACCTCACCCAAATAGGGGGAGATTGTTGGAACCCTAGTTTGATTTTGGCTAGGTTCACTAAGTCACTAACCAAGGATCTTGTGACCCAACATGTATAGCCAGGGTCATAGTTGTGTCCTAGAGTCTAGGCCAAGTCCTTAGAGTCAACATCACATGGACCAGCTATCAACAAGACTGCCAGAGACTCAAGACTTAGAAGATTTCAAGACTCTATAAAGTGAGTTCGACGTTCGTCGAACTCAGGTCGACGATTATCGTGCTCAGCTCGACGATCTAAGAGAAAATTCTCAGAGCTGAGCTCGACGAACTCTATTCTTTGGTCGACGAATCTTTGGTCTGCTACAACATTCTGTCAAGACTATGTTCTCTACTCTCATGTTGACGAATTATGGTTTATCTACTTTAACAACTTAGAACCAGAAGACTTGTGTTGACACTCAGAGTATTTGTCAACACCAACTGAGTCGACACTTTGAAAAGGTTATGTCGACACCACAAAGAAGACTTGTGTCGACACACAAGATATCAGTCGACACCACTTGTGTCGACACCAGGAGTAATTGTGTCGACACACAGAATATTTGACAACTCCAGAAACTCAGCTCGACGAAATCAAATCTTAGGTCGACGAATTCTGGGTACTTCAACCTTCATTTCAGATACGACCGTGAATATTCTAAGTCCAGAATATTTGCTGAACTCCAGTCGACAAACACAGTTATCAGCTCGACGAACATCAGACGCAGAAAAGGTAAAGTTCTGAAGCATGCAGTTCTGTTATCAGCTCGACGATCTTGTAACTCAGCTCGATAAACTGTGGACTCAGCTCGACGAATTCTATCATCATTTCGACGATTCCAGACTTAACATTTATTCCTTATGTCCTTAATCTATGGCAATAATTTCTGAATGATTAATGATAAAATATTCTCTGAATATTACCGTTGGACGGTACATTAATCACGGCCTTCATCAGTATTATTGTTTTCCATTTTTTTTCCAAGGGACAGTTGGGAAAAGAAATCAATGCAGTTTATTTTCAAGGACCGCCAACATTAATTGCCGTAGAAGAATTCAAATTTCGAAAGGAAATTCCCTCAGGATATATAAAAGAGATTTTTCTCTCTTTCCTGATAGCAAGATAGCAAGCAAGTAAGAATAATCAGAGTACCAAAGCAATCAAAAAAAGCTCTGATATAAAAAGAAGATCTGCTCTAAGAAGAAGAAGAGCAATCATACAAAATCAAGAGTCTTCTTACTTCAACACTCCAAGACTTAATTCCAAGGACAACAACTTTCAAATCTGTCAAGAAGATCCTGCAGATAAAGGCTAAAATCTTGAAGGCCTATCACCCTGCAGCAAGGATTCCCTATTTCCCTGAACCATTCAATATCTCAGGGGGAGCCATTTGCTACCGTCAATAATCCACAAGTTTTCTCTCTGATTGTTGACAGAGAAGACATAATCAACTCTCTCTCCCCCACTGTGTAAAGGGTTGTCATCTCCCTTCAAAAGTGATTCCTGGTTATAAGTCACCTGATCAAAAGACTTGGGGATTTGGTTTTTGAGCACCTGATCAAAAGCTCATTGGTGTCAGGCACATGATCAAAAATCTGAGTGGATTCCTACCAGGGTGGTAGAAAAGTGGATGTACCCAAGTTTAGGGGAACTACTATAAATTTCTTGTGTTATCTTGTTGCACCCTTTTCCTTTTTGTTCTTGCTGTGTTTGTATTTTTAGGACTGCTGTGCTTATGTTTATTTAGTTCTACTTCTGCACTTATTTAATTACATCAAAAGATGTAAAAGTTTTTAAGGATTTTAGAATACTCTATTCACCCCCCTCTAGAGTATTTTAGATCTAACACATCACTTTCACATTCGTCGAAACCCATCGTCTATATTCGACGAATTTTCCTTAGAATATTCCGACAACTTACCTGATGACCCATATTCACAATACAAGTCCCGGAATGGAAATTCTTCAGATCCAGAACCTCATAGGCTTGGTCCTTCACTCATATCACATATGAGTATGGCCAACACAAACCTTTCCAACTTCTCGAGAGCCCATAGGCTCATATCACATTGGCAGTGAGACTACATGCTTGATCACTTCCAGATCACAATAGAAGCACCAACAGATTATTGCAGTCATTGCCCATTCTAGAGTGGAAGTTTGAGGATATATCCATGGATTTTGTTCATGGTCTTCCCCGATCACGACTGGGAATGATTCAATTTGGGTTATAGTGGATCGCTTGACCAAGATAGCCAGGTTTATTCCAATGAGGAAGGAGACACATCTAGATGTGTTGGTACGTCTCTTCGTAGAACAGTTTGTATGATACCATGGGGTGCCTAAGACGATAGTCTCAGACCGTGATGGTTGTTTCACCTCCAAGGAATGGAAGGCAGTTCAAGTATATTTGGGATTCTCGCCTTACTATTAGTACGACTTTTCATCCTCAGATGGATGGACAGTCTGAGAGGACCATTAGAACCATGGAGAATTAGTTGAGGTTATGTGTGTTGAATAGAGGAGAGCCGTGTGAAATACTTTTACCATTAGTGGAGTTTTCATGCAATAATAATTACCAACTAGCATCGGGATGACACCCCATGAAGCGCTTTATGGGAGGAGGTGTAGAACACCTTTATCATGGGTACATGATGAAGACCCAAGGACTTTGGGGGTGGAGTATATTGATGGAAATGATGTTATGGTTAAATTGATAGTAGATTGCATTCCAGAGGCTCATAGTCAACATACGAGGTACTATAATGCTAAGCAACGCGTGGTGGAGTTCCAAGTGGGCGATAAGGTGTTCTTGAAGATCAGGCCAATACATGGAGTGTCATGTGTGTGCGGTAGAAAGAACCTCAGCCCGAGATATGTGGGGTCATATGTTATATTGAAAAGGATTGTCACTTTGGCCTATCAGCTGGAGCTACCACCTGAATTAGAAAACTTGCACAATATTTTCCATATGTCATCGCTTCAGAAAGCACTACGACGGCCCGGTCAGCATGTCACCAGCACAAATGGAATAGTGGCAACTAATAGGTATGTTCAACTAGAGCTGGTGCAAATAAGTGACACCGAGAAAAGGAGCTTGTGTCGAAAGAGTGTCCTTTGGTGAAGGTCCTGTAGTCTAATCATGGGAAGGAGGAATATACTTGGGAGTCAGTGGACTTAATGCGGAAGCGCTACCCGTAGTAATTTACTCAAGGTAAACTTAAACACATACCTTGTATTCTTCATACTTTATTTACCCCATATACTTAGCTTGATTTCGGGGACAAAATCTTTTATTTTGTTTATAGGATTTGTAACGTCCCGATTCATGCTAGATCCCTTGTACGCAATTTCAAGTCAGGTGTGTTGAGTTGGGCTCAGGGTGCACTACTGGACAGGCTTACACCTGAGTCGGGGGAAGTGCTGAATCGACACTAAGTGTTTGGAAGCTACCGCGCGACAGTAGTAGGTACCGCGCAGCGGTAGCAATTGTCGATTATATACGACGAATGTCAAGAGGAGTCGAGAGCATCGAGTGGACTTAACGATCATCGAGTACTACCACGCGACGGTAGCAGGATACAGCACGGCGGTAGCATTCGTCGAGTATATATGACGAATGTCAAGGGGAGTCAAGAGCATTGAGTGGACTCAATGGTCGTCGAATACTACAACACGACGGTAGCTGGATACCGCGTGACGGTAGCCTTCTAAAGTATCAGTGTATTGCTTTATGAGCAACCGCCCGACAGTAGTAACACCACAGGCAGTAAAATTTTGACATAGTGCTCCGTAAGCTACCACACTATGGTATAAATAGTTCCACGCGGTGATAGCATGGCAGCCGGCGGCGACGGCTGAGTGGTGGATTTGGAGTTACCGCACGGCGGTAGTGATACCGCGCGTCGGTAGCTCACAGGTTTGGAATATTTAGGGTGAATAGCCCATTCCCTTATATGTGATGCTTAGCACTTATCACTAGTCTTCTCCTTCACGATCCTATGCCGAGCTCGATGAGAAATGAAGAATTTGACAGGAAGGACTTTATCTCGGAGGAGGGGAATGACTTGAAGGGGATCGTACGGCACCATGCTGCCAAGGAGGAGAACTCGTACTATGGCTGGAAATGAGGTGAGCTTCCTACCCTATATGTAGATATATTATAGGAGAGATGTCCGCCAAAGAGAGCTCGACTTTGGTGCGTAATGAAGATCTCCTAGGAAGAGACCACGCTAGGACCTTTGTCCTCGGGTTTTGTTGTCTTCAACCTTTCTTCTCTTCATTATGAAGACGATGGACTTGGTTTCACGAAGAATGGTAGTCTATTGAGTTTGAATAAGGGAGGAGGAAATGTAAAATGTAGTTTACATGATGGCTGGAGGAAGAAGATGAACCAATGACGTTCATCCGTCTTTATGATGCGTGCAATATGCTGTACAAAAATCTATTTTTTGTGCGAAGAAGATTTCAAGGCAATTTTTGAGTATAATAACTTCTGATTCAGGTCATGGGATCAACACATAAGTCATATCCCTCAGAAAGACCTTTTCAATGGATGGTTACACGTTTCCATAGGATAACTGTAGCTCCGAAAATGTTCAGTCAAAGTTATTGCACAATAAAAACATGTGTGCAGGATGTTTTCAGTTTAGTTGTACATTCAAATTTTTGGGCTCTGTAGGATGTTCATAGCCAAATTATATTTTGTATTGGGTGAGTCTATTTATATGTAACTATGATAAGTTAACGGCGGATGTACCTTGGTTGTACAAATCGTTTTTTCATAAAATTTGGAAGACATGCACTTAATAACAATGCTGTGAATATATAGGTTTTGGAAGAGTTTGATATGCATGATGCTTGAATTTGTAATCTATAACTATGCGGTGAATTACAATCATTGGGAAGAACATGTGATGTATCCTTATGAAGTTGTGCTGATTATGTAAAAGCATATATGACATGTTAAATATTGGATATACAAGTGCATGCTGAATTATGGAAAAAGGGATAGATAATAAAATTCCCATGGCCATGTGATATGTTGAGTTTTGATCTCAAGTAGTGAAGGGATGAATTGAGTAGTCCACTGCTTAGATTTATGTCTCCCTACAGGTAGAATTGTAGGATTAGCGTGGTGTATAAGGTGGCTTTCCACCTGTGCTAAGGGTGAACGCTTGGGTGTTTGAGAAGAACAGAAAGGTGGAAGGGTTGTAGGTGCGTGTGTATTTGACTGGACGAGATTATAATGATGTTAAGGGACTTAGTGTGGAGACCTTGCATTATTTTAAGCACGATATTGGTATGTTGAGAAGGGACTTTGTTGGAGCCCTTGGTTGTTTGATGGCATGGCTAAGTGTAATTGCATGCAATGTGTGTTGGCACGCGGTGTCATAATCCTGGGTTACGGATAGTGTGGCAGGTCTACGAGCTCGTCAGTCCTCACACCGACAGGAGTTGGAAGATAGACCTTGGGCGGTTGGGCTTGGTCCTCGGTGCTTTTTCTCGGGGCTCCGTCCGCGCCAGTTGACGATTTTGCTGTATTCTTCAGTGATACACTCCCGAAGACCGTTTTCGAGCCAGTTGTAGGCCAGTTTGGGCTGTGTTCTTGGTGCACATCTACCCAAGACCCCTCTGAGCCATAGTACGCATGGGTTCCGCTGTTGTGTTCTTAGAGTTGAGGCATACAGATGCCTAAGCTTGGTAGTGTAGATGTCTGCTTAGTAGTGGAGATGCCCGCTCGACTGTGACCATTTGACCAAGACGATTGACGCCTGAGAGGTTAGCAACCTACTCCAAAAGTGGGAACTAAAGGTCTATATCAACATAACAAAATATAGTGCATGAGTTGCTTGGGTACAACATAAATCATCAGTGCAATGCATTGCATCGCACAAGATCCTCATCATATAAGTTTGTATGGGCACTCTTATATGATGAGTTACTTATTGTTAAGTCGATCCTTAACTTATATATATGTATGAGCATTTTTATAAGTTAAGTTATATTTCTATTGTAGAATTATATGATGTAGTTGATTGCACTTGCTATTACTGAATTGCTAGTATAGTATAATGTAATTACTTTGTAAAACCCCATATCCGGCGAGTGGGATCGATAGGACACAAATCAGCCAAATCAGGCGGTCCATGTCTCGGGCGAGTCGGAAGGAAGGCGAAGAGCTCTGCAGCCTCGTCGACTTGCCCAGGCGGGGTGGAACATGTGAGGGCGAGTAGAGCATGTGGGCTTGCACTCTCCACTAGTTCTCGACAAGTAGCGGGCGAGTGTTGCAGACCAGGACCGCACTCGCCCAAGGCCAGAAGGAGGCAGCGAGTGCCAGTCCCATTGAGCACTCGCCGCCCTAAGCGAGTGGAGGTTTTTGAGAGCCACTCGCCTAGTGATATGTATTGTATTTTTACCATTCCACCCCCATCAGCCTGCCCATAGCCTTTCAAAATAGTGGAGTTACGTTGTTGGCAGGCCGACCTAGACTACATATAGATATTTGGAACAGCGGAGGTTGGATGCTGGCAGACCATTCTTAGATAACTATAAACATACGCAAGGGGTACCTCAGAAGGCATGCTTACTTATTCCCTGATCTTCTTGTGCTTTCTGAGGTATGCTTAGCTCAACACTTAGCTATGGAGGGGAAGCTCTTTAAGAACTTCCGGGTGTGTGGTGGGACCTCTGTGTGGAGCCTTGGGTCGATTCTTGTTCTAAGTCTTTGGTCACCATAGCTTGCTGAGAGAAGTAATTGTGTGATCACCCTTTCCCCAAGGGTTGAACTCCACAAGAAGCCGAATTTCGATTTCAACATTTTGGCGCGGTGAGTGTGGAGAGTGATCAACACTTAAAATCTTTCGTGAGCTCGATGACTGGAGGAGAAGGACAGGGATCAGGTAGGGATGACTCGCCACCCCCTCCCCCTCTCACCACACTCGGGATGTTCTAGGATTTCAGGCAAGAGGTGCTTAACCTCGTCAATTTTGCACTCGGCACGCATGCCGAGTGCTCGACTATAGCCACCCCCTCCCCCTCTTGCCACACTCGGGATGTTCTAGGATTTCAGGCAGGAGGTGCTTAGCATCATCAAGTTTGCACTCGACATGCACGCCGAGTGCTCGACTCCAGCAGTCCCAGTTATCGCAGCCCCAACCCTAGGTGAGAATACCCCCGATAGGCAACCTGGGAAGGAGGTAGCAGAGGAGGGGAGGGTGAGAGATCTCCCGGGGCAAGTCCTATTCCCCGGTTCGGTGAGTGGGTTCTGGATCGGAGAGATGGAGGCGCGAGATCACCCGACTCGCCTAGCAGGGGATGGCAGCCCCTTTAGTAAGTTGGTTTCATTTACCCCAGTTTCGGAGGGGTTTCATGAGCTGGAGATGTCCTACTACACCGGGAAGGACGAACCGGTCCAACACATTCATTGGTTCGAGGATGTGGTTTTAATCTGACAGATGTCAGATGCATTCAAGTGCGGGCTCTTTGCCATCGCCCTCAAGGAGAAGGAAAGAGATTGGTTCCACCAATTGCTGGCTAGCTCCATCTACTACTTTGACGACCTACACTGGGGGGTTCATGCTGAGATTCACCACTTCCAAGAAGAGAAAGAAGGAGTACGAGTCTCTGTTCCACATCAAGCAGGGGGTGAATGAGACCCGAGGGAGCTACGTGGATCGATTCCAAGAGGAGGTACTCCAGGTCCAGGAGATGCCAGGATACACCCTCATGGTGTGCTTCACCCTGGGGCTACAATAGGGCTTATTTAAGATGGAGTTGAAGAGAGTGCTTCCTCTCTCCTTCGAGTAGCTAATGGAGAGATCAGCCAGGGAAGTCGATGAGGAGGCGTTAAACCGAGACTTCTCCAGGAGGTTGGCCAGGTGGGCTACTAAGGAAGAAAAGGCACCATGGGTGCGAAGAGTTGAGCCCAGGTAGAGAGAGCAACAACATCAATCGAGGTGGGAGATGCCAGGAGCCGAACAACGACTCTATTGGAGGCAGCAGGAGTGGCAGGACCAGGGCTAGTAGAGAGGTTTCCATGGAGGAGACAACTTCCAGGCGGGTCAGTGTCAGTTCAACCCTTCAGGCTGGAGGCAAGGCCAGATGCCTCCTCTCCTCGATCAACATCAGGATATGGCAATACCCTGGGGATGAGGAGGAGAGCCCAGCAGAGGAGGAGGTAAGGAGGAAGGGAAGAGCTGACCTATTGTGACTTTCATCAGGAGGAAGGCCATGCCACAACAACGTACCCGTAGTTCCTCAAGATGAGAGGAAATAGGGAGCAACAACAACAAATTCGCCAGGAAGTGCGGATTGAGGAGGTCCTGCCCGGGGAAGAGGAGGATCGGTGTGAGGATCAGGCTGATGTTAGAGGTCGAGGAGGGATCAGAGTGATCAACGGTGGGAGGGGGGAGTCGAGTACGCTCGGAAGGCGAGCCTCCATACAATGTACCACTAAAGCATTGTCTCCACGTCCAAAACCCCACCCCAAATGAGAATATCACCTTATCAAGGAAGGATATGCCGGATTATGAGGATCTATTTTGCGACGCGCTGGTGTTCCAGTCCGCGGTCAAGAATTTTTCTGTCTGTCGGATCCTCATCGATAACGGGAGATCGGTCAATGTCATTTTCAAGAAGGCATTCGATGCAATGAAGGAAGAGTCCAAGAGGGTGTTGCCCTCGGATGGGCCCTTGCTCGGATTCTCCAGGGAGAGGAAGGAGGAGTGGGGCTCCATGTTATCTAGGGGGGTGGGGTGGGGGTAGTTCAGAAACTACAGGTTTGTTATCGTGGATTCTCCTAGCTGCAACAATGCCATATTTAGGCTACCCCTCATCAGTGCCATCCGGTACGTGCTCTCCTCCTTCCATTAGTGCTTGAAGTTTAGCGCCGAGGGAATGTAGGTCCGGGTCTGGTGAGCCCCCAAAGTGGCAAGAGAGTTTTATATCACTGCGATGAACTCCATCTCTTGGTGAGGAGGAGCTAAGGAGATGGAGAGGAGGGAGGAGTTACCCAGGTAGGAGGTGATGCTTAAGATCACAGCAATGAACTGGTCGCACAAGTAATATAAAATGGGGGTTTTCCCAAGTATGGATCTCACAAGGAACACATTAAGGTGGAGTTAATTTCGAGGAGGACTTGAGATTGAAGTCCTTAGGTCGGAGGTAACGATGGGGGCTTTG
This sequence comes from Platanthera guangdongensis, assembly GCA_039583875.1. NCBI lineage: Eukaryota > Viridiplantae > Streptophyta > Magnoliopsida > Asparagales > Orchidaceae > Platanthera > Platanthera guangdongensis. Next base: position 85,187,271 of record CM077156.1, read on the forward strand.
ATATTGCAGACAAAGAAAATAAAAGGCTATCAACTACTCCTATGCAACGCCGCTATGCGATGCTTCACCAGGCAGGATGGAAGACTAGTCAGGCCGCTATGCACCGAATCGCTAGGCGGATGGGAGAGTAGGCTTGCGGATGAGGTGGTTAGAACGACAGAATGAGGGTCGTAAGCACCTCTTCGCTACGCACGCCACTAGTAACTGCTAGTGCGACAAGGGTGGATGGATGGTGGATGGAATATTAGGCGCAACTCAAGCAACTTAGGCAGTAATATGAAATAGGAATCACATAGACATGAAACAAATAACATATACAACCACATTGCACTTCATCAATATAAATAGGTTTAAAAACACCAATATTCATCAAGAAAGCAAGAACAAGTCAAGAGATCGACCGAATCCGAAGCCTTGCTGAGGATTCACGGTTGGAATCATCGGGTTGTCATTTCGCGTCCAAGCTCGGTCCTCAACTGCGTCCGGGATAGAGAAGGGCTGTCACCACCTTCCAATGGCCCTTCTTCTTTGTCTCACGATAACAGACGAAGTTTGCTAGCTTTCCTTTGCTTGATGGCTATGGTGTCAAACCTTACTTGAAGCTCACGGATGAAGGAGAAGGCCGAGAGGAAGCTCCGGCTTGGATTTGGCGGTGAAAGCTTGCCCGGAGCACCTCCCTAGGGTGGAAGATGAAGGGGAACGGCGGAGAAGGCGGAAAACGACGGAGAAATGTCGAGCTCCGGATCCTCTCTCTAATTAGGGCGAGACCTGTACTATTTATACACAGCAGAAATGAACAATGCGAACGATCACAGGCGCACGACCAGTGGTCATGCGCACTATGTCCTGTGCTCGTACGCACTGGCATGGAAGATCAGGAAGAAGAACTGGGATAACACACACGAGTAGTGGCGCACGACCAGTGGTCGTGCGCACTAAGTCCAATGGTCGTGCGATTACCCCAGACAGGACTCCAGAAAAGAGGAATCAATGCACACGATCAGTGGCGCACGACTGAAGGTCGTGCGCATTATTTCCAGTGGTCGTGCGCTTACCCCAGACTGATTCTGGAAAACGTAGAGTAGTGCGCACGATCAGGGGCGCACGACCAGTGGTCGTGCGCATTATATCCCATGATCGTGCACAATATTCCTGTTTTACAACCATCCCGGAACACGCACACAACCCCTGTACCGATAGGAAAAACAAATCACTAATCTATGCAGACATTCCAGACAATCACAAAATGGAGTACAAACTATAAAAATAACAAAATACACAACCACGGGCATAAATATGCACTTCCTATGGAAATAAAGATTAGATGAAATATGAACGATAAAGAACTAAAAGTGAAGTGCAACCACGTGAAAACTAGCCCAGATGAGTCTGAAAATAGGTATATAATGTGGACTCATCACACCCCTAGACTTAACTGTTTGCGCATCCCGAGCAAACAAAATCTAAGCAGATAGGGAAAAATACTAGTTAACAAAGAAATTGCGATATGAAGTACCATGCGAAGTCGCATGCTCGCGCGCGTAAAAATATAATAGAAGAAATGTCTAAGTATACAAAATAGTTTATACTTTTCACAATGCGTATCAACATTTTATTATTACTCAAAAATAGAATCACAGTGAATCATCCGGTCATGCATAGGGAGAAAGTAGACTAATCGCTAGGCGAGCATTGCCAAAGATCAGGGCTCAGGATAACCTCCAAAGGAATCCACCAATGTCGGTGACCATTTGCTTGCCATTTCAGATTCTCTCCACGGCATTGGTTTTGTTCACACACGAATCAGTAGGACTTTAGGTGAAGAGATGGGGCTTGGGTTTCGGTGAGGTAAATAAAAATAAACAGGAAGGCTATGCACCTAACCCAAATGAGCTAGTATAAAAGGAATCCATCAGCTAACCAAAATATATGCGGGTACACCACACCCCAGACTTAACTTTTAACAAATGGGTGTGTGCACCGCCTACCCCAAAAATACTCACATCTCAAATAGGATTTTCAATTTTACTTCTACTTTTCACTTTTTCACTTTAACATTTTTTTTTTAACTTTTCTTTTTCTTTTTCAAATTACTTTTCTTTTAACAAATTCAGCAAATATAAGATTTGGAGCACATCCACATTTTCACATGTAATAACACCACATCACATCCCAACATGAAAAATATAAAACACTAAACTCGACTTGGGTGTGCGACTAGGATAGGCTATGGGGCTTTGGTGAATGAAGGTGGAGTTCAATCAAAAGAAGGGTGGGCACAATGGGGCTAGCGAGGATATGACGTTAGGAACGGTACAAAGCTCAACCGGGCCAAAATGATGGCCTACATCACGCTCATGCATGACTAACCTATACCCATGCTTCAAGAATAGCTTGAGGCAAGTTTTTAGCCAACGAGAAAGACTATCCATCCTCCCGACTCGAGCAATATGAACCTAACGGCCGTCTACACACATCCCTAAGCTACCGTCAGATTCACACCAGATTCACCAATTTTTGAGTAGAATAAAATGTATTTACGCAATTAGAAAATTATAAAACTAAAAGCATATAGAAAAATTAAATCTACTCTAATATCTACACGAGACGAGAGCACTCGACTAGGAGCACAGCAAGGTCAACATTTTACTCTGTCTCACAATCCTAAGCCAGCACCATAATTTTCCCAAATCTAACGAAGAAATGAGTTTAACTCGCGGCACACTAACAGCTAAGCACGCGCTCATGAGAGTGCAGTGGTGTGTGATGCAATGAACTAATCAAAATAAAACTATAAAAGCTTCTAGTATGCACATGAGATGTGCACGTGCAATAGGTAACAGATCTCTCCCCCAGACTTAAACTAAGCAAAACAGCATATAATAGAGAAATTAAAATCATAAAGAGCTAAGGGAAGAGGTTACCCAATGCTCAGCTAGTGAGCATACCGGAAGACGCGTGGAAACTAAAGCAGGCCCGCCATACGAAGAATCACAACCCCGCCAATGCGATTTGCTATGAATACCTGCACGGGTGAGCTCCGCAAAAAAAGAAAAATAGAAAATACAAAGAAATACTAAAACTAAAATAGACATGAAAATAAAAATGCAGGAAATAAAAGATAAGTACTGGGGTTATTGTCATCCCAGCACGACTTATTAAATTCTAAACTGTTCCAATATTCGTTTCAGTAACGGGTACTAATACGGTGATAGAGCAGTTACCCCTCTACCTAAATAATAATACCTGCCCAACACAGGTAGAGGAAATAGGAAGTAGGATGAGGAGGAGGCCTGGTCCTCACTCATCTCACCACAAAACAAATCCTTGCCTAGCAAGGTTTCGTCCACCACAAGTTCGCTAGGGGCGAAGGTGACGGCAGGGGCTTCCACTGTGAAGGAGGTAGGAAAATCCTCACACAAGAGGATGCACTCGTCGACAGCCTGAGCGCAAGGCTCAACGTCAACCCAACTTACCTGTGGAGATTCAACATGCACAGGCTCAGATAAAGAAAAAGGATCAAGAAATAAAGGAGAAGAAGAACTAAAATAATCAGAAATAGGGGGAGTGTTCCCGGTCTCACTCCCAGCCGGATCCAAGCAGAGATCACTGTCGGTGTCATATGAGTCGTACCGAGGGGAATCCGAAAACTCGAGGTCCACGGTGGTAAGAGGAACAACCTCATACAATAAGGAGGTGTAAACCTCCGCATCGGAAAGTGGATATTCCTCATCCCACCGGGGTGCGTAAAAGTGTTCCGAAGATCCACCTTCTCCGTCGGAGATAGAGGAATCATCATCCCACTTCGGCGCAACCTCGGGCACCGAATCATCAACAAATACGGCATCATCAACCGACTCACAAGAAATAGGAATAGCACAATCCGACAAAAATTGCAGAGGGGCAAGGCTGCTCTCAAAATCAAGCACTGAATGAGCAGGCCCCTTCGCAAAATCATTCGCTGACGCCACCCCGTCGACGATCGGAACAATCTCATGGTCCCATACAGGAGCGTCCATGAGTTCCTGCTCCTCTTTTTGTTGGCTAACACCAGAGTGATCATCATCACTCAAGGAAAGCTCGTAAAAAGGGATCGAGGGACCCATGAAAGAGCTGTATGTGGCCAGAGATTCTTCAGTAATCTCAACGGGAAAAGAATGAGCAAAGTGCGTTATGTCAGTGTATGGGCTAGGCAACACCCTGGTAGGCCTATCCACAACAGTCTTCCGCGAGTGGGAGGTTATTGTGCATACGCCCTCAGAGGGAGAAGGCTTGCACAAACGAGGGCAATCCTTCAACATGTGGCCCACACCTTGACATAACAAACACCGAATACAATGCTAGGCATTCATAACAGCAATGACATCGATGGATCGGCGCAAAGTGTCAAGGATACGGCACTCAGCATCAGGATCCATCACGAACAAAAATAATTGCTGAAAACGTTCTACACAGTTAAAATGAAAATAGCACGGATCTGCTATCTAAATCAAAAATCAGAAAAGGGCAAAAAGAAATAAGCAAAATAAAATTTCTAATAACCAAAGCAAATAAGAGAAAAAAATGATATGCACAAATGGAAAAGGGCTTCAATCTGTTATCTCACTCTCCACAAACTCACATGACTGTGTTCCCCGGCAACGGCGCCAAAAACTTGATGCTTAAGATCACGACAGTGAACCGGTCGCACAAGTAATATAAAATGGGGGTTTTCCCAAGTATCGATCTCACAAGGAACACAGTAAGGTGGAGTTAATTTCGAGGAGGACTTGAGATTGAAGTCCTTAGGTCGGAGGTAACGATGGGGGCATTGATATTGCGGACAAAGAAAATAAAAGGCTATCAACTACTCCTATGCAACGCCGCTATGCGATGCTTCGCCAGACGGGATGGAAGACTAGTCGGGCCGCTATGCACCGAATCGCTAGGCGGATGGGCGAGTAGGCTTGCGGATGAGGTGGTTAGAACGGCGGAATGAGGGTCGTAAGCACGTCTTCGCTACGCACGCCACTAGCAACTGCTAGTGCGGCAAGGGTGGATGGATGGTGGATGGAATATTAGGCGCAACTCAAGCAACTTAGGCAGTAATAAGAAATAGGAATCACATAGACATGAAACACATAACATATACAACCACTGTGCACTTCATCAATATAAATAGGTTTAAAAACACCAATATTCAACAAGAAAGCAAGAACAAGTCAAGAGATCGACCGAATCCGAAGCCTTGCTGAGGATTCACGGTTGGAATCGTCGGGTTGTCATTACGCGTCCAAGCTCGGTCCTCAACTGCGTCCGGGATAGAGAAGGGCTGTCACCACCTTCCAATGGCCCGTCTTCTTCGTATCACGATAGCAGACGAAGTTTGCTAGCTTTCCTTTGCTTGATGGCTATGGTGTCAAACCCTACTTGAAGCTCACGGATGAAGGAGAAGGCCGAGAGGAAGCTCCGGCTTGGATTTGGCGGTGAAAGCTTGCCCGGAGCACCTCCCTAGGGTGGAAGATGAAGGGGAATGGAGGAGAAGGCGGAAAACGGCGGAGAAATGTCGAGCTCCGGATCCTCTCTCTAATTAGGGCAAGACCTGCACTATTTATACACAACAGAAATGAACAATACGCACGATCACAGGCGCACAACCAGTGGTCGTGCGAACTATGTCATGTGCTCGTGCGCACTGGCATGGAAGATCAGCAAGAAGAACTGGGATAACGCTCACGAGTAGTGGCGCACGACCAGTGATCGTGCGCACTATGTCCAATGGTCGTGCGATTACCCCACATAGGACTCCAGAAAAGAGGAATCAATGCACAAGATCAGTGGCGCACGACCGGAGGTCGTGCGCATTATGTCCAGTGGTCGTGCGCTTACCACAGGCTGATTCTAGAAAACGTAGAGTAGTGCGCACGATCAGGGGCGCACGACCAGTGGTCGTGCGCATTATATCCCATGATCGTGCGCAGTATTCCTATTTCACAACCATCCTGGAACACACACACGACCCCTGTACCGATAGGAAAAACAAATCAATAATCTGTGCAGATGTTCCAGACAATCACAAAAGGGAGTACAAAATATAAAAATAACAAAATACACAACCACGGGCATAAATGTGCACTTCTTATGGAAATAAAGATTAGATGAAATAGGAACGATAAAGAACTAAAAGTGAAGTGCAACCGCGTGAAAACTAGCCCATATGAGTCCGAAAATACGTATATAAAGTGGACTCATCAGGAGACCAGAGGAGAGCCGGAGGAGATGGAAGTGGAGGAAGAAATCCACACCTAGGTGGAGGTGGCGGAAGGAGTTTTAGAGGAGCCGACCGAGGTGATGGCCGTCAAGGAAGGAGCTATGGAGGATGTTCTTTTCCCCGGTGAGGGGGATGTCGGTGAGTGGAAAGAGCATTCTCGTTGGGAGGTAGCCGAGGAGGTGGTGGAGATGGAGGTTCTCACTTGGGAAGGCAGGGTAGAGAAGGTGTGTGTCAGCGCAAGGGGGGGGGGGAGTTGGGGGTGGGGGGGTGGGTGAGCCCAGACTATCGCGGAGGATGCTAGAGTGTATCCAGAAGAATGTGGACATCTTCGCGTGGAGAACGAGAGACATGCCAGGGATCGATGCAGATGTTGCCTGCCACTGTCACAACCTAGATCTAGAGGTCCGCCCCATCCAACAAAGGAAGAGGTCCATCGTGGACAAGCTGGATGAGCCCATTAGCGATGAGGTGGGCAAGCTCCTCAAGGCCGGGTTTGTCTCCGAAATCCAATACCCCAGTTGGGTCTCCAACATTGTAATGGTAAAAAAGGAGATGGCTGGTGGAGGATGTGTGCCGACTTTTCTTTCTTAAATAAATCACGTCCTAAAGATTATTACCCCTTGCCTCGGATCGACGTGCTGGTTGACTCAACTATCAGTTTTTGTGATGAGTTTTTTAGATGCCTTTTCAGGTTACCATCAAATCAGGATGCACCTGATCGACATCAAAGATGTCTCCTTCATCACTGGGGATGGGTGCTACTTCTACAAGATGATTCCTTTCAGGCTAAAGAATGCAGGGACGCCATATCGAAAGATGATGGATCGGGTCTTCCAAGAGCAAAATGGGAGAAATCTGGAGGTATACGTGGCTGATCTTGTGATCAAGAGTCGGGAGGTGGACTCTCATCTCCGAGATCTGGAGGAGACCATCAGCACCCTACGGAAGTATAAGATGAGGCTGAACCCCTTGAAGTGTGTCTTCGTGGCGAGCAGGGGAAGTTCCTGGGTCATATACTTACTCCCACGGGGTGGAGCCCAATCCTGACATGGTTAAGGCGATCATGGAGTTGGGGTCACCACAAAATGCCAAGGAAGTTCAGCGACAAATAGGGACGTTAACAGGGCCTAGCAGGTTCCTCTATCAGGCAGGAGAGAAGTGCTCTCCCTTCTTCAAATGTTGAGGGGGGACAGAGGTTCGAGTGGTCTGAGGAGTGCGAGGAGGCATTAAAAACCTTGAAAGGTAGTTGACCTAGGCTCTGCTCCTCCAAGGGACAAAGGAAGGGGAGGATCTATCCCTGTACCTCGGGGTCGGGACCGAGGAAGTAAGCTCCATCCTAGTCCAGGAAGAAGGGAAGAAGTAGTTGACCATCTATTAAGTGAGTACTGTCTTTAGGATGGAAGAGCTCTGATACCCGATCTTAGAGAAGCTGGCTTTTACCTTGGTCATCTCAGCCCAGAATCTCCAACCCTACTTCTAGGCACACTCTATCCGGGTGGTGACTGACCATCCCCTTCGCAACATCTTTGAGGGGGTGGAGCACTCTTGAAGGTTAGTAATGTGGTTGGTGGAACTAAGTGAGATTGATATCTCTTTCATCCCCCGCCTCTCGATCAAGGCTCAAGTGATGGACGACTTCCTGGCTGATTATGTGGTTGAGGTGGCGGAGGAGGAACTTACTCGCCCAGTTCCCTAGAAGGTGATGGTGGATGGCGCCTCGAGAAGACATTCATTGGGGGTAGGAGTGATCTTGGAAAGCCCTCAATGAACAAGGATCGAGCAGACAGTGGTCTTCCACTTTCCCATTACCAACAAGCAGGCCGACTATGAAGCTGTGATAGCAGGACTGTGCTAGGCCATGGAGCTAGGGGTGCATGAGGTGGAGGTGCTCACGGAATCTATGGTGGTGGACTCTCAAATCAACAGGGAGTTTGAGATAAGAGAGCCTACTCTATAATGGTACTTGGCAAAGGTGAAGGGGGTCATCAGAATGCTCCAGACATTCTCCATCCGGCATGTGCTATGGGAGGAAAATGAGCAGGTTGATCGATTGGCCAAGCCTGGTCCCCAGGTGGGGGGGGGGGGTGGGATACCATCACCGGCTTGTTCCACCCATCCAATGAAGATTGAGAGATGATGGAGGTAGATCAAAACCTTTCTTAGATGGACCCCTTCGCGACCTTCCTATCCACGAGGGAGTTCCCAGAGGATATGGAAAAGAATCTCTTCAAGCACAAGTCGGCATACTACCTCATGCGTGATGGGCAATTGTTTCAGAAGACCCTCTCGGGGTTGTTGGCACATTGTGTGGCCGAGAGGGAGGTCTACAAGATCTTGGAAGAGGTCCATTCTAGAGACTGCGGGAGCCACTTGGGGAGCAGAATCTTGGAGGGAATGATAGTCAGGCAAGGGTACTTCTGGCCAACCATGGGCCAAGATGCCACTGAGTTCACAAAGAAGTGCCATAAGTGCCAGTTGTTCGCCCCTCTCCAGCTAATGGTGGCTCAGTAGTTCAGATGCATCATGATGTCCTGACCCTTTGCCATCTGGGGAATGGATCTGGTAGGTCCCTTCCCTCAGGCCAGCGGACAGAGGAGATTTTTACTAGTCATGATTGACTATTTTTCTAAGTGGTTGGAGGTGAAGGAACTGACCAAGGTGACCTCCCAAGTATTTAAAAACTTTGTATGGGGGGAGATCATCTGCCAACATGGATTGCCTCAGGCCATTGTCACGGACAATGGTCCACAGTTTGCTAGTGCTGAGTTCATCAGCTTCGGTGGCCAGCTTGGGATTGATATCAGGTTCGCGTCAGTCCATCATCCCAGGAGCAATGGGCAGGTGGAGGCGGCGAAGAAGATCATCATAAACCTATTAAAGAAGAAGGTGGAGAACTTGAAGGAGAGAAGGGTAGAATAGCTCCCTTCGGTCCTCTGTGCCCTAAGAACCACCCCCAACACACCCACGGGGGAGACCCCTTTCAAGCTCTCTCATGGCTGCGAAGCAGTGCTTCCTATAGAGTTCGAGGTCCGGACACCTCGGGTGGTTGAGGTCGAGGAAGGCAGAGAAGGGTGGCAGGCTGAGAATGAGGATGAGTTGCGGCTCTCCCTAGATATGGTAGAGGAGTTGTGTGATCTATCAGCCATCCGGCAGGAAGAGGTCAAACGAAAAATGGCTAAGTACTTTGAGAAGCATGTACAGATCAAACAGTTCATGGCAGGGGATTGGTTCTGAAAAAGGTGGATGCAGCAGGAAGATCATCTGTTGTTGGGAAGCTCAACCCCAACTGGGAGCGTCCATACATTGTAAAAGAAGCATCGAGGTCAGGAGGGTATCACCTACAGAATGTGGAGGGCGAGACCCTAAGTCACACCTAGAGCGGTGATGACTTGAAGTGTTTTTACCCATGAAACATGTACGTACATTCCTTTGGTGAATATGAAATCTTTTGGTCCTTCAGCTCTTTTGCCATAGAATTTGTGATAGTCCATGTTCATACACCAGACACCGAGCAGATCCCGTTGTCAGGCTCTCACCTAGCTGGCAGGGCTGGATGTCACTCAAGAGAGTCGACCCAAAACCCGAGCAGATCTCGCTGTCAGGCTCTCACCTAGCTGACATGGCTGGATGCCACTCGAGAGAGTCTACCCAGACCTCAAGCAGATCCCGTTGTCAGGCTCTCATCTAGCTGGCAGGGCTGGATGTCACTCGAGAGAGTCTACCCAGACCCCAAGCAGATCCCGTTATCAGGCTCTCATCTAGCAGGCAGGGCTAGATGTCACTTGAGAGAGTCTACCTAGACCCCGAGCATATCCCATTGTCCGGCTCTTATATAGCTGGCAAGGCTGGATGTCACTCGAGAGAGTCCACCCAGACCCTGAGCAGATCCCACTGTCAGGCTCTCACCTAGCTGACAGGGCTGGATGTCACTCGAGAGAGTCCACCCGAACTCTAAGCAGATCCTGCTGTCATGCTCTAATCTAGCAAACATCGCTAGATGTCACTCGAGAGTCTACCCAGATCCCAAGCAGATCCCGCTATCAGGCTTTCACCTAGCTGACAGGGCTGCATGTCACTAGAAATAGTCTACCCAAACACCGGGCCGATCCCACTGTCAGGCTCTCATCTAGCTGGCAGGGCTGGATGCCACTCGAGAGAGTCTACCAAGACCCCGATCAAATCCCGTTGTCAGGCTTTCACGTAGCTGATAGGGCTAGATGTCACTCGAGAGAGTCTACCCACACCCCGAGCAGACCCCGCTGTTAGGCTCTCATCTAGCTGGAAAGGATGGATGTCACTCGAGAGAGTCTACCCCAGTCCCGAGATGCTACGTTGTCATGCTTTCACCTAGCTGGCAGGGCAGAGGCCATCGGTGGACATTGTTCTTACCCTGGATCCAAGTCCCAAGTTTCTCTCACTGTAAGGCTTCCATCTAGCTAACAGGGTAGAGGTCCTCAGTGGACGTTGTTGCCCCTCCAGAATTAGGTCCCGGGTTGCTCTTGCCAATCAACATAAGGCATTTGAAGTTAAACCTGGGGGCAAAAGCTGGTGGGGGGGGAGATCACAAAAAGTTAAACCCAACAATTCCCAGACGAGCAGTTAGTGGCGAGCCAGGATCTCGAAAACTACTAAGGGGCGACACTATCTATAAAGGAGGGCGAGCCGAGTCCATTCTCGACAACTACAATCCATCCCATCAAGATTTTTCTTGGGAAATTTTGGGCCTAGAACAAATCTATAAGAGAAAGAGACCTCGCAGACGAGCAGGGTGGTCGCGGGTCCACCGCGATAAGTGGTCCAATTCCTGCTACCTAGGGGAAGTCGAGATCGCAAAGTCCTCACTCGGGTATGTATCCTAACTTAACTGGTACATTCTAGCGGCGAGTGCTATCCTAGCGAGGTCGCATAGTAAAGGGGCAACACATGTGAGAGTTCAATGCAAAGAATAAACATGAATAGAAGAAATTTTTGCCACATATCTTTTTCGTTGATATATAATCACTAGTACAAGGGGATCGCCTTAGCGAGTTTACAAAATAGGGGGGGGGGGTGAGAGATCATTACAAAAATAAAAAAGAAGAAACACGCGAGCTAGCTCTTGCCCTCCCCTCCAGAAAGGTCATCCTTGAAGCCCGAGGAACCTTTGAAGAGCGAGCTAAAGCTGTCTTCCTTCTCGACAGGGAGGGAAGCGGGGGGGGGGGGGGGGGGGGGGACAGATCTGGCATCAGGTCCCTTGCTGTTGTTGGAGTTAACCCGCAGCTTCTCGGTAACCTCCGCCTTCACAAATATCTTCGGCCTCTTGGCTGGGATGCCCGGCTCGCCCCCAGATGGGGCGGGGGGGGGGGGGAGAGAATGATTTTCATCCGGCGAGCACACTCGCCTTGGAGAGCCTTGTTCTTCTCCTACAACTCGGCAGCGTGAGCTCGCAGTACACTCACGATTTTATTATCCTGCAAGGCGAGAAAGGGTAAGAGAAAAATTGTGAAAAAACCTAAGTGAAAAGAGAAGAGGTTAGCCGACACGTACCACCCCGCCGACAATTTTACTGAGGAGGTCCTCGACAATTCCCAGTCACCTCGATAGGTTGGCTACATCAACCTTGGCGACGTCATGCACCTGCTCAGACTTCATCAGGTGATGGCTGAGGCTGAAAGCGCGACGGACCTCCATGTGCGACAGCTCTAGGGCCCACATATGAGATCGAGAGATTTCATGACCGATTCGCTGGAGGGTCATGTCCTTGTAGACCTCTGTGTCCTCGCGAAAATAGAGGCCGAAGCCGAGGGCATAGTCGTACCCGGTGGGAGGGTGGCTCTTGGACCAGGAGGGATGGAGTGATGATATTGAGACTCTGTGAGTCTTATCATCCCATTGGACCATCGGCTCGCCAAGCTGGTCCTTACCCTTTACCCCAAGGAAAAAGTGGCGATAGTCCTTTGGCAGGCCCAGCTCACGGACCGTGGACTCCTCGAAGGTCGGGGAGGCCGAAGAATCATCGCCGCTTTGCTCTTTCTCTGGAGACTTCTCCAGCGTGGTCTGCGGCGTGCTCATGTATATCTGATTCCCCTTGGATATCACCACCAATTTATTCATTTTCTTCAGTGGCAGGGGGAGGCGAGGCGAGCTCTAGCTCGCGGGGTCGGGTTGCTTATTACTGGAGGGATGTTTGGCAGAACCCGACTCGCCCCAACAGGCTGCTGCGGTTGCCCGCTCGTGCGTGAGTGGGTCAGGGTAAAGTCCCGAGTCCATAAAAGGTGGGTGCTCAGGAATCAGACGCTCCCTTGTATAAAATAACTTAAGCATCAGAAAAAGTAAATTTTAGCGAGTCCATTGTCGAAGAAAGGGAAAAGAGCTATAACTTTGTCGGGAAAAACCAGGGGGGAGCGAGTCGAGGCCCCTTCGAATGAAGAAGACCTCGAAGTACTTGCCAAGGAAGAACTTGTGCAGCTCGGCGTCATTTACCGTCACTGTCGGGGGTCGATACACCTCCTCGTACCTCTTCCGTGGCGAGAAGAGTATGTTGCCGAGGTGACCGTTGTTGAAGACGAGTTTGGAGAACCAGTTATGGTTCTTGTTGGTAGTGTCGTGAACTTTGAATAGCGAGCCGGAAGGCGACCCCATCATTAGTCACGCTGTAGATGAACAACTTCCGAAAGACGGTCAGGTTGAACTCTATTCGCTCTCGGTGAAGGAAGCAGGCGAATTCCACATCATGATAATCACGTTCGGGTTCAGCTGTGTAGGGACTGCACCATAAAACTTCAACATCTAGCGAATCTCTGGCCAGAGAGGGAGGCGCAACCCCACTTAGAAGTGCGAGATGGGGAAGGCGAGCTCGTCCTCAAAGAAAGTATTTATCGCCTCGCCCTCCACGGGTCTGCGTGCAGAAAAGCCGGAGGGAACGTAGTCGACAATGAAGTTTGCGAGCTCCTGCTCGGTAGTGTTCCCCTCATAGAAGTTGGACTCGAAAAATTGCCGCGCATACTTCGACCTGCCATCAGAATCGGGTCACGTCTTTCCCATCTTCCTTAAAGCCTTGGCGCGAGTGCAATGGGCAAGAAGAGCAATAAGAAGGGGGTATGAGTCTGTAGTAAAGGCAATGGTCTGGGGGTAGGTGAGAGGGCCTATTTATAGAAAATAAATTTATTGCCGAGCCGACCTGACAGTTCGGCTCGCTGAACCCGACTGGACGATTCATGCGACCTGTTATATCATATGTCGAGCTGAATCTAAAGAACATAACATATTTTGTAGAATCAACATGCATCAAATTTAAAAAATTATTTAAGTTATTGTAGAGAGTGGTTCTCGCAGTCCAGAAAAGGAAATTACAACAACTAGAGGAGAAATTATTATTATAAATATGCACGAGCTGGGGGCGAGGGGTGAGTGCCGGTAGGCTCAGTTAAGGATCCATTTCTATCTACCAGGCCTCGCGTCCCCATCCCTAGGGGTCGGCACGAGTTGTTGAACTCGCAGACTAGCTCTAGGTACTGGTGGACAAACTACAGGTTCTCATTAATTTGGTCCATGAGAGGACTAGGTGAAGTCATCCCGCTCTCCGAGCCATGCCTCACCTTGTCCTCCAACAAAACATAGACCAGCTCTAGCACCTATAACCGTTCGTTGAGAGCATTATCCTTCTGGATCCCGCGGAGAATAAGTCCATGACTCCTCAAGACTTTGACAGTTCGCCTCCTCAGCTTGGCAGGGTCAGCAAGTGTTGGGTACATTGGTCAAATGTACCTGATTTGAAGAAGCCTGACCTAACTCAATGATATACATCATAATGTATTTGATGTATGTTTGAGTTACTTGTGCAGGTTAGGTATTCACTGGACTGAAGCTAAAAACTTTCTAAGTCCATGTGTCGACACCCAGAGGGAAAGTGTCGACATTTGAGAAAGCTTGTGTCGACACCCAGACAAGCAGTGTCGACACTTGGAGTCATTGTGTCGACACCCAGACAAGCAGTGTCGACACTTAGCAGAAGTGTCGACACCTAGAAGAGTTGTGTCTACACCAGAAAGTGTCGACACTTGGAGTTGTGTCGACACTCAGCAAAATTCTGCAGAGACTAAGTGCAAGTGTCGACACCCAGCACAATGTGTCGACACTTAACCAGAAGAGTCAACATATGAAGTATGTGTCGACACTCAGCACAATGTGTCGACACACAACCAAAAGAGTCAACACTTGAAGTATGTGTCGACACTCAGCACAATGTGTCGACACACAACCAGAAGAGTCAACACTTGAAGAAAGTGTCGACACCCAGCACAATGTGTCGACACTCAGTTGAAGACTCAAAGAAAGTGTCGACACAAGGAGCTGTGTCGACACTTAGCAAAGAACAGAAATATCTACAAAAATATTTTAAGTACAAGTGTCGACACTAAGGGAATGTGTCGACACTCAGCTGAAGAATCTATATTGAAGACTTGTGTCGACACCAAGAAGCAGTGTCGACACTTGACAGTTTCAACACATGAAGATGTGTCGACACAAAGGAGATGTGTCGACACTTAGAAGAATTTAACAAGTTACAGAAGATCAAGTACTTGTGTCGACACTCAATTCCAAATGTCGACACCTGAATAAGAATCTGTGTCGAGACATACAAGGAGTTGTGTCGACACCTTGTAGACTTGTGTCGACACTTACACAGCATGTGTCGACACTTAGTCTATAAGTGTCGACACTTAAGAACAGAAAGTCTCAACACTATCTGACAGTTCGAGAATTTCAAGAATTGACTGGATGACATGACAGCTGCCGTTCCAGCCGGTCTACAGCACTTGTCAGAGATATCAGAAGTCAGTTATGAACCGGACCAGCCGGTTACCATGAAGAAGGCCTATAAATAGGCACAGACTGTTTACAGAAAAAGAAGTTAATGTGGTTGTTAAGAGTTAACAGAAGAAGATTAAGTTCTGATTGAATTCAGATTAATCTAAGAGATTTGTTCAAGTGGTTGCTGATCAAGTTATCCAAGTGATACAAATCAAGAAGATCGTGCTGTCCAACGGCAGATCTAAGAAGTTGGAGAGAGAGAGCTCCAATCAAGTATTCAGTCTTTGGAACTAGGCTGAGAAGAAGGATTCAGAAGCATCTGGATCTTAAGAAGCAGAGGTCAAGGAACAACTGCAGAAGATTCAGACTTATTCAGTTCTACTCAAGAAGCTTTGAAGGAAGCTAAGTTAGTTTGGATCTATCTGAGTTCTTCCAAGAACTCAGCAAGAAACTCTCAACTCCTCTCTTATTTTCTGAGTTGTTGAGTTATTTGTTGTAATACTGTTTTAACTTGTAGGATCTTTGGATCTGAGTGCATTGTAAGCCTAAATTTATAAAGGCTGAGGGTAGGGCTTGATAGCCTGAGTGTAGGAGTTGAAGAACTCTGAGTGTAGGCCTTGATTGGCTGAGTGTAGGCCTTTGTGGCTGAGTGTAGGCTTTGGAGAAAGCTGAGGTGTAAGGCTTTGGGCCTGAGGTGTAGGAACCTATTTGGGTTCTGAGACAGTGGAGAAGTTTGGCCGAATCTAGTACACTGCTAGATAGGCGAAGGAGGAAAGTGGATGTACCTAAAGATTGGGGAACCAATATAAATCACTGTGTGCTGTGCTGTGAATGTGTTGTGTATGTTTGATTATTGCTGATTGCTGTAATAGACTACTTAGAAATCTGTGATATAACTGTTTGGCTGCCAACAAAGTTAGAAAAGGATTAGGTCACCTATTCACCCCCCCCCCTCTAGGTGTTTAGGTACCATATCTTTCAAGTGGTATCAGAGCCAGGTTACTTAAAACAAGGACTAACAGTCTAAGGAGATCCTGTTTGGCAGAAACAGTCTAAGTCAGAAAACAGCTTCAAGAAAATCAAGAACCATGGGTTCCTTTGAAAATCATAAAGAATTGGGTTCCATGAAATTACCTATTTGCAGAAAGGAAATTTTTGGGATCTGGAAAGAGAGGGTAAGGCTATTCATGGAGGCCTCAGACCCTAGAATATACATCACAGTAAAGGAAGGGCCTTATGTGCCAATGAAGATCTCAGTATTGGATGCAAATCAGAGGACTCCAAAGGATTTCTCTGAGATGACCAAGGATGAAATTGTCCTAGCCACTATGGACAAGAGGGCACAAAACATAATAGTGAGTGCCATTGATGATGCAACTTTTCAGAACTTAATTCACTGTAAAACAGCAAAAGAAATGTGGGATACCCTCATTGTCTATATGGAAGGTTCTGAAGAAGTTAGGCAAGATAGGAAGTCCTTGCTTAATCAAGAGTATGAGAGCTTTAGGCAAGGCAAGGGAGATAGCATCACTGAATGCTACAAGAAGTTCTATAGAATAGTTAATGAACTCATGTCTTATGGAAGAGAGTTCAGCAACTATGAACTAAATGACAAATTCCTAAGGTCCCTAACCAAAGATTGGGACACCAAGATCTGTGCCATAAGAGAAATGACAAAGTTAGGAGAAATTCCTCCTCCTACACTATTTGGCAAGTTGTTGTCATATGAGATGCAGCTGACAGTGAGGAAAGAGGAGGAGAAATCAACAAGGACTGAGCACAAGGAAAGGACTGTTGCCTTCAAGACAGAAGTTCCCAGAAAATGCAGAACTAAGTCATCAACTCCACCTCCAGAGGTAGTTGAATCTGAGTCAGAAGGGTCTGTCAGTACAAAGTCTACAAGCAGTGAAAGTGATGAAGACTTTGCTGCCTTCACTAGACACTTTCAGAAATTCCTGAAAAAGAAACAGTGGAGGTCCAGACCATCTACTTACAAGGGAAAAGAAGTCTTGTATCAGGAGAAAAAGCCTTCTAAGAAGGACAGGAAGAAGACAAAGACAAGCAAGGCAACTGGATCAAAGATTGTGTGCTACTGCTGCAATAGACAGGGTCATGTCATTGCTGATTGTCCTGAGAAAAGAAAAGAATCCAGTGACAGGAAAAAGACTCACTTCAAAGGGAAGAAAGAGAAGTCTTTTGTTGCCAAGAATGAGAAGACTCTTTCAGATATTTCTTCTTCAGACACTGATACTGATGCTGAAGCCTACATAGGGCTATTTGCTGAAGAAGAAGAAGAATTTATGCAGATCTTGGAGTCAATTTATGAACAAGAAGACTGCCAGTGCCAAGGACTGATGGCATTGACTGAGAGTACCAAAATCCTGGAGCAGCCAGGACCTAGTCAGGTACAAAGTCCAACTCTAAGTTCAGTTTCTTGTTCTAGTTCAGAATCAGATTCATCTTCATCAAATGATGGAAGTGTTTCTGAGTCTGAAGAAGATATTCATCAGCTCATAAATGAATATAAGGTGCTGTTACAGGCTTATAAGAAAAGCAAGTCCCTTGCAAAAAGTCAGGCAAAGGAAATTGCTGATCTAAAGGCTGCTGCAACAGACCTTGAGAAGCAGTATGATCAAAAACTGAATGAAGTAGCCAGGATGAAACACATTACAGTGATTCAGATGGGTACTATTACATTTAAGAATGATCAAATTAAGAGACTGGAGACAAATCTTCAGAAAGAGAGAGAACTGGTTGCAAAGTTTTCAAAGCCTAAATCAGTTCTACCTTTGATTGATGATTTTATTCATCACAAAGGCAAGGCTGGACTGGGTTTTGTTAAACCTGCTAGGACTATTCAGGATCAGTCCAAGTCCAAGGGCAAGGCCCCAACATTCAATAAGTCAGCTGCAGTTAAGACAGCAAAGTCTGTACCTAAGCAAAGGTACAATAAGTTTGAATGTTGGTGTTGTGGCAAGGTTGGCCACTTTGCCTTGGATTGTTGGCACAATGCAAGTGCCAAATGGAGTAGCAAGCTACCTGGTGGAAAGCCAGTAGGTAGTCTTGTTAAGTTGCAAACTAACAGTCACCAAGGACCCAAGAAACCATTGGGTTCTAAGGTTCATTAATTTGTTTTGCAGGTAAGTCCAAGTGGCCATACCCCAACATGGTACTTGGATAGTGGATGTTCCAGACATATGACTGGAACAAGGGGACTACTGAAGGACTACACTCCAATCAAAAATGGTCCCAAAGTGACCTTTGGTGGTTCTGAAAAAGGAATCATCAAAGGGTTTGGTAACATTTCTTCAAATCTAGTTACCATTACTCAAGTGGCTTATGTTAAAGGGTTGAAACACAACCTTATAAGTATAAGTCAGTTAAGTGATGTAGGGTATGACATCTCATTTGCTAAAAATGGTTGTCATATCAAGAGGTCAAGTGATCAAGAGATCATTTTGACAGGATATAGAAAAAGAAATGTCTATTGTCTAGACATTATGATTGAGAACAATGGGTCTCCAGTTTGTCTTGTAGCTGATGAGACAATCTCTCGTTGTGTCAAATGGCACAAGAG
Organism: Platanthera guangdongensis; assembly: GCA_039583875.1. Taxonomy (NCBI): domain Eukaryota; kingdom Viridiplantae; phylum Streptophyta; class Magnoliopsida; order Asparagales; family Orchidaceae; genus Platanthera; species Platanthera guangdongensis. Next base: position 85,205,891 of record CM077156.1, read on the forward strand.
GCTTGCCCATCTTAACTACAAGACTATTAGCAAACTCTTTAGCAAAGAGTTAGTGAGGAATGGTCCTCAAGTTAAGTGTGTTAAAGATGGCATTTGCTCAGCTTGTCAAAAGGGCAAGCAGACCAAATCCACCTTTAAAAGCATAGAGAACAAAGATGCTGTGAGGTGTTTATACCTCTTGCATATGGATCTATTTGGTCCAATGCCAGTTCACAGCTTAGGTAGGAAGGTCTATACCTTTGTAGTTGTTGATGACTACTCAAGGTTTTCCTGGGTGTTCTTCTTAAGGCAGAAATCTGAAACACCTAGTGTCTTCTATAGCTTTGTTAAGCAAATTCAGAATGAATTGAACTGTACAGTGGTCAAAATTAGAAGTGACCATGGTACTGAGTTTCAGTCTGAAAGCATGACAAAACTGTGTGAAGACTTTGGGATATTTCAAGAATTCTCTTCACCTAGAACACCTCAGCAAAATGGCATTGCTGAGAGGAAAAATAGGACCTTGATAGAGGCTGGTAGGACCCTACTAAGTGATACATCACTGCCAGAGTATTTCTGGGCTGAAGCAGTTAACACTGCATGTCATGTTATAAATAGGGCTACCATCACTAAAAGGCTAAACAAGACCCCCTATGAAGTTGTGAAAGGCAGGAAACCAAACCTATCCTATTTTAGGATCTTTGGTTGTAAATGCTTCATACTTAACAATGGGAAGTCTTACTTAACAAAGTTTGCTGCCAAGTCCCAAGAGGGAATTTTTGTTGGGTACAACAACAATAGTAAGGCTTATAGAGTATACAACTTGACTACACAAGTTGTAGAGGAGACTGTGCATGTAGTTTTTGATGAGACAAAACTTATTAACAATGAGTTGTCTAGCAATGTATGCAGCCCCACAGGTTTGACAAAGAGATTGGACAAGCTTACTATAGAAGAGATGCCTGCTGCAAGATAGCAAGTAGAAGACAATAGCAGTTGTCCAGGGGGAGAACTACATGTACCAATAGCTGAAGAAATACAAGAAGTACATCATGATGCAGATGCTGAAGAAGCTCAACCTGAAGTTAGGATGCCACCAGCCAACAGGCATCTAAGAGATCATCCAGTAGAGCTGATTATTGGAAATCCAAGACAAGGAGTTCAGACAAGGAGCAGAAATCAGAATGCTGCAGTATATTCTAGTTTTCTGTCTCAAGTAGAACCTAAGAAATTTGAAGAAGCTATACAAGATCCACAGTGGACTGAAGCTATGCAAGAAGAACTTAATCAGTTCAAAAGGTGCAAGGTTTGGGAACTGGTTCCTAAACCTAAAGACCACAATGTTATAGGAACTAAGTGGATCTACAGGAATAAGTTAGATGAACAAGGGGTCATCATTAAGAATAAAGCTAGACTGGTTGCTAAAGGATATAGGCAAGAAGAAGGAATTGATTTTGATCAAACCTTTGCCCCAGTAGCCAGACTGGAGGCCATAAGGATGTTCTTGGCCTATGCAACCTATCAAGGATTCAAGGTTTACCAGATGGATGTCAAGTCAGCATTCTTAAATGGTAATCTTAAGGAAGAAGTCTATGTGGAGCAGCCTTCAGGTTTTGTTGATCCAACTCAACCTCATTATCTCTATAGACTTAGGAAAGCTTTATATGGGTTAAAGCAAGCTCCTAGAGCTTGGTATGAAACCCTATCTAGTTTCCTCATTGAGAACAAGTTCTCAAGGGGGAAAATAGATAAGACTCTATTCCTTAGGGAATCTAGAGGCAAAATAATACTTGTCCAAATATATATAGATGACATTATATTTGGGTCTACTGAAAGTAGCCTTTGCAAAAAGTTTGCAAAGCTTATGCAAAGTCAATTTGAGATGAGTAGTATGGGAGAACTAAAGTTTTTCTTGGGTCTCCAAGTTAAACAGACTGAAAGTGGCTTGTCCATATGTCAGTCAAAGTTCACCCTAGAACTCATAAGGAAATATGGTATGGATTCATCCAGTACCATGAAGACTCCTATGGGGTCAAGTATGTCTCTTAGCAAGGATGATGCAGGGAAAGCCTGTAGATGAAACCTTGTATAGAGGGATAGTTGGCTCCCTACTATACTTGACTGCTAGTAGACCAGACATCATGTATGCTACATGTGTTTGTGCAAGGTATCAAGCCTGCCCTAAAGAGTCTCACTTGACTGCAGTCAAAAGAATATTGAGATATCTAAAGGGCACTCCCTATCTAGGCCTCTGGTACCCTAGGAATGGAGATTTTGATCTAACAGGTTATACAGATGCAGACTTTGCAGGATGCAAAGAGGATAGAAAAAGCACAACTGGAACCTGTCAATTCCTAGGTGGAAGAATAATTTCATGGAGCAGCAAAAAGCAGACTAGTGTGGCTATCTCCACAGCTGAGTCAGAATATGTAGCTGCAGGAAGTTGCTGTGCTCAACTTCTGTGGATTCAACATCAGCTAGAGGACTATGGATTTCAGGTAAGTAGAACTCCACTTTACTGTGATTCTACAAGTGCTATTTCAATAGCTAACAACCCTGTATCTCATAGTAGAACAAAACATATTGACATTAAATATCACTTTCTTAGGGAGCATGTAGAAAGAAATAATATTGCACTTGAATATGTTAAAACTGATAATCAGATAGCTGATATGTTTACTAAGCCCTTAGAAGAAGCTAAGTTCAATAGATTCAAAATTGAACTAGGTATGATAAACTTAGACTAAGTTTACAGAATAGAAAATTGGCTAAGTAAAAAGGTGTCGACACATAGACAAGTCTATGTCGACACAGAATAAAAGTGTCGACACTTCAGGAAAAAGGTGTCGACACATCTAGGATGTTGGTGTCGACACTTCAGAATGTTAGTGTCGACACATGTCGAGTAGGTGTCGACACATCCAATGTGGTGTCGACACTCAAGTTTTACTCAGAATTTTCTAAGTAAAGTCTCGACTATTCGTCGAGTAGAGTGGTGTCGACACATAAACATGTGTCGACACATAATATCTGTTGACTAAACTTGTGTCGACACATGTGTGTCGAGACATTATAAGTCAGTGTCGACACTTATTGACAGTGTCGACACATTTTTAGTTATCCATCCCGCCTGTTCGTCTTCAAATCAGAAAGGTATAAATAGGGTTCTGTCTGTGTTTGTCGACACGCTTTCAAAGTTTCGAGACCAAAACTCCTGTATCGACATTTCTCTTTTCTCAAGACTAAATCTCCAAACCCTAATGGCTCCCAAGCTCGAGGAAAACGTCAACGAAGGCTACGAACTTGTGCGCGGCGCATTCGACGATGGCGATCAAGCTATCAAGTCAGTGGTTACCCTAGTCAGCGATTCAGGACTAGAATACTTGGTTTCAGAACCAACCAAGATATGGAAGAAAGAAGTGCTTGAATTCCTTACTGGAGCAACTGTGGATGACTCTGGATACAGAATCAAATCCAGAGTGCATGGAACCAAGGTCAAGGTATCACCCAAAAGTCTAAGAAAGGTACTTCAGCTACCTAAGATTCAAGAAGAAGAAGAAGTTTCTACATCCAAGACCAGGGAAGCTTTGGTCTGGTGTGGTCTTGATTCTAAAATGAAGATAGGTTCTGTCTTTAACAGAAAAGGCATGAACAGTCAAGGAAAATTTCTGTCAGAGATAGTGGGCAAGGTCATTCTCAGTAAGACTGGAGGGCATGACAGGGTGTCAGCCTCCATGTTCAATGTCATGACCAGAATTATCTTCAACCTAAAAACAGATTGGTCAATGGTTATCTATGAGAAGATAAAGGAAAGTCTGAAGAAGCCCAATCTGGGCAGAATACTTAGTCTCTACCTGGCTGGTACAATACCAGAGGTAATGAGCACTGCTGCAGGTAGCAAAATCAACCACATGAGAAAGATGGATTCAAGGATATTCTCTAGATGGGAAAGGGTGCTGTCAAAGGATATACCTACCCCTGAGAAGCAAGTTACTAAGAAAGATTCTCCTCCCAGGAAGAAAAGGAAAACTGCTGTTGTGGCACAAGAGTCCTCAAGCAGTTCTGAGAGTGAAGAACAGGTGGTGTTCTCACCTGATGATTAAGAGGAGGAGACAGTAGTCAAGACCCCTGCTGCTCAAGATGTGGCTGAGATTCAGGGGGAGCCTTCATTTGTAGAACAACCCTCTACCCTAGAGAGTGAGCAAGCCACCATCCTCATCCAAGAGGTACTTGTTGACCTTAATACTTTCGATTTTTCTATAGTAGATTCTGATTTGTCTGATGTCCATCAGCAAACTCAGCTGCCTAGCCAAGCACCAGATGTTGTTCTTCAAGACACATCAGTTATACTAGAAGTGATTCCTGATAAAGTAGTTGATGAACCCAGTACTTCTCCTGCACAGTCACCAGTTGAATTCACTATGGAAGATCTGTTTCTTAATCTAGATCAAGAAGACTTAAACATGAATAAAGTTGCTGCTGCTGAAGAGAAGGGTGCTGCTGCTGAGGGGGAGCACATGGAATTTATGGAAGAGCCTATTAGGCTGGAAACTGAGCAAGCACCTGATGTGCAGACTGAAAGGCCTGAAAGCCCTAAGGACAGGGTTGATATTGCCAACACTTCTGCCTCTGAGGATGAGGAGAGTGCAAGGGCCAAGAAGAAGAAATTGTTTGTATTCAAAAGAAGAAGTCAGAGCTACAAGAAGGCTCTACAAACTGTTGCTCAACATTCCTTAGTCACACAAGCTCCATCACCTGATTACAGTGCTTTAATGGTAGCCATGCAAATCAAGCTGGATGAGCAAAGGAAGGCTATAGAGACTTATGTTGATGAAGGGCACAAGACCCTACAATTTGATCTGGCACAGGAAATCAAGTCAATAAGGTTTGAGATGAACCTTAATAAAAAGGAGATGACTGAATGTTTTTCAAAGGGTGGTAATGCAGTGGTCTATTTGGCAACTCACCAGGAGAAGATCAAGGCTCAAGTAGATGATATAGCACTGAAGTAAGGCTATGTGCTGGAGAATCAGTTGAGAATGAATGATAATTTAACTGCCTCCCACAATGCTATAGTCACTGAATTGAAGAATAAGACTGCTGAATCTTCTACATCTGCTGATGTTAAGGCTGGATTTGACAAAGTTTTCCAAGAAGAAATCCAAGCTGTAAAGACTGCAATACAGGATTCCCAGAAAGCCATCTCAGAACAGCTTACAAAACTCAAACCCTACTTTAAGGATGGAATCAGGTATTTGGATAGTCAGATTAGATTCCAAAAGGATGATGTCAGAGACCATGTGGCCCAAGAAGTCATAAAGGGGGAGAGAGTATTAGTCAAAGCTAGCTCTGACCATGCCAAATGGATATCTAACTCCATCAGAGCTACACTAGGCTATCCTCCACTCTGTGATGATGATAATGTGGCTGAATCCGGGATTCAAAGTGCATATCTTGGAGTTGAGCAACCAGAGGTAGCTCAAGTGATTTATCCACCTCCAGATTTTGACATGATTCATGCAGATGTCAGCACAATGTATAGCCCAACTGCAGGAAAGTCAAATGTTGTTCTAAAAAAGGTTGTTCAACCTATAACAGCAGCTATGCAAGAGGCCTTAGACAAAGAAGAGGCAAGGTTGTCAAAGAAGAGGTTTAGGGAACAAGCTGAACTAAAGCCAGACTTTGAAAAATGGAGCCCTACCTCTAGAAACATAATTCTAACTGCCTGGAAAGCTGCTAAAGACAACACTACTGATAGAAACAAGTGGTTCTCTGAAGCAGAATGGAGGAAGCATGAAATCAGGCAAGAAGCCATTGTTCAGCACAGAAGGAAGGCTAAGATGGGAAAGCTACCTCCTACAGCTGTGGAGCCTAGCAAGTACTTTCCTAAGCCCTATCATTATTTTGAGAGACAAAAAATCAAGGCTGAAGAACAAAAGAAGAAGGACTCAAAAGGCAAGAAGCCTGTTGATGCTGAGCCTACTGCTGCTGCTGCTGTCAAGGCTAAAGTCCAAGCTGGAAAAGGAATTGTTATCAAAGAACCTGATCAGAAATAGATTAGGAATTAATTTGAAGATTGTTGTAATCTTTTGTATAAGAAACATTTTTGTAAATCATTAAAAATGTATTAGAAAAATGTCAGAACAATTTATGATTAATATAGTATGATTGTTCTGAAATGTGTCTGTTTCTTATTTATTCTGGAATGATTAATGTGTATACATGTGTGCATTATTACATGTTTAAGTTTACCCAGTTGAAATATACCTGCTTTACATCATTTTATAATTTTTAATTATGAGTGGTGTATATCATTGACTAAGGGTTATGACTTCTCCAAATAGGGGGAGATTGTTGGGTACATTGGTCAAATGTACCTGATTTGAAGAAGCCTGACCTAACTCAATGATATACATCATAATGTATTTGATGTATGTTTGAGTTACTTGTGCAGGTTAGGTATTCACTGGACTGAAGCTAAAAACTTTCTAAGTCCATGTGTCAACACCCAGAGGGAAAGTGTCGACACTTGAGAAAGCTTGTGTCGACACCCAGACAAGCAGTGTCGACACTTGCAGTCATTGTGTCGACACCCAGACAAGCAGTGTCGACACTTAGCAGAAGTGTCGACACCTAGAAGAGCTGTGTCTACACCAGAAAGTGTCGACACTTGGAGTTGTGTCGACACTCAGCAAAATTCTGCAGAGACTAAGTGCAAGTGTCGACACCCAGCACAATGTGTCGACACTTAACCAGAAGAGTCAACATATGAAGTATGTGTCGACACTCAGCACAATGTGTCGACACACAACCAAAAGAGTCAACACTTGAAGTATGTGTCGACACTCAGCACAATGTGTCGACACACAACCAGAAGAGTCAACACTTGAAGAAAGTGTCGACACCCAGCACAATGTGTCGACACTCAGTTGAAGACTCAAAGAAAGTGTCGACACAAGGAGCTGTGTCGACACTTAGCAAAGAACAGAAATATCTACAAAAATATTCTAAGTACAAGTGTCGACACTAAGGGAATGTGTCGACACTCAGCTGAAGAATCTATATTGAAGACTTGTGTCGACACCAAGAAGCAGTGTCGACACTTGACAGTTTCAACACATGAAGATGTGTCGACACAAAGGAGATGTGTCGACACTTAGAAGAATTTAACAAGTTACAGAAGATCAAGTACTTGTGTCGACACTCAATTCCAAATGTCGACACCTGAATAAGAATCTATGTCGAGACATACAAGGAGTTGTGTCGACACCTTGTAGACTTGTGTCGACACTTACACAGCATGTGTCGACACTTAGTCTATAAGTGTCGACACTTAAGAACAGAAAGTCTCGACACTATCTGACAGTTAGAGAATTTCAAGAATTGACTGGATGACATGACAGCTGCCGTTCCAGCCGGTCTACAGTACTTGTCAGAGATATCAGAAGTCAGTTATGAACCGGACCAGCCGGTTACCATGAAGAAGGCCTATAAATAGGCACAGACTGTTTACAGAAAAAGAAGTTAATGTGGTTGTTAAGAGTTAACAGAAGAAGATTAAGTTCTGATTGAATTCAGATTAATCTAAGAGATTTGTTCAAGTGGTTGCTGATCAAGTTATCCAAGTGATACAAATCAAGAAGATCGTGCTGTCCAACGGCAGATCTAAGAAGTTGGAGAGAGAGAGCTCCAATCAAGTATTCAGTCTTTGGAACTAGGCTGAGAAGAAGGATTAGAAGCATCTGGATCTTAAGAAGCAGAGGTCAAGGAACAACTGCAGAGGATTTAGACTTATTCAGTTCTACTCAAGAAGCTTTGAAGGAAGCTAAGTCAGTTTGGATCTATCTGAGTTCTTCCAAGAACTCAGCAAGAAACTCTCAACTCCTCTCTTATTTTCTGAGTTGTTGAGTTATTTGTTGTAATACTATTTTAACTTGTAGGATCTTTGGATCTGAGTGCATTGTAAGCCTAAATTTATAAAGGCTGAGGGTAGGGCTTGATAGCCTGAGTGTAGGAGTTGAAGAACTCTGAGTGTAGGCCTTGATTGGCTGAGTGTAGGCCTTTGTGGCTGAGTGTAGGCTTTGGAGAAAGCTGAGGTGTAAGGCTTTGGGCCTGAGGTGTAGGAACCTATTTGGGTTCTGAGACAGTGGAGAAGTTTGGCCGAATCTAGTACACTGCTAGATAGGCGAAGGGGGAAAGTGGATGTACCCAAAGATTAGGGAACCAGTATAAATCACTGTGTGCTGTGCTGTGAATGTGCTGTGTATGTTTGATTATTGCTGATTGCTGTAATAGACTACTTAGAAATCTGTGATATAACTGTTTGGCTGCCAACAAAGTTAGAAAAGGATTAGGTCACCTATTCACCCCCCCCCCCTCCTCTAGGTGTTTAGGTACCATATCTTTCAGCAAGGCATCTAAGAATTCCTCCATCATGTTGGGGGAAGGAGGGGGCAAGTGGCGCGCAGGCTTAGAAGAATCTTCGGCCTCAGATTGACCAGGGAAGTCTGCAAAGATAATTAGTCCCGTTGAATATAATGGCCGAGTACTTAAAAATAACTATGCGAGATGGTCCTGTGAAAGTGGAACTTAAGGGATGAGCATGGCTGTCCCTGGAAGGTACAAGTGGGAGGCAAGGTTAGGGTCTTGCCATTACCCGAAAGCTGAGAGCTCGGGGAGATGATCAGATTGAAGTTCAGTATGGGATTGTCTCTCGCACCTCCCCCCATGAGAACATGAGCGGGTGTGGGTTGCCGATAAGGTGCACGAGCCGATGATTTTGGTCTCAGCGAGTCCAGCCCCGTGGTACCAATGGGGGGCGATGGGTTAAACATGCGAGAATCATGAGGTGTTTGTGGCCGCAAACCATCGCGAGGATTGTCGACTCGCAACATGGAGGCTTCAGTGTTAATCTAATAATTGTCCGGGTTGGCAGTAATGTCGATGATCTCCTTTCTTTTTGGTTCGACAACTGGTTTAGAGGAAGTGGCAAGTTCCTGATCTGTGGTGGAGGCTAGATCACGGTAGACCGACTCAGCAACTTTTGGAGCTGACATGGCCCTCTTGGAGGGCTGATGTTTTGTCGACTCGCGTGATAAAGATTTGGGGGGCACATAGATCTGCTTGGCAGCGCGAGCAGTATTGAGCTCCCAAGTACGGTTAAGCCTCTCTTGGAGCTAGTGGATCCCACCAAAAGATTCTCTCTGGTTCCTACCACACTCACTGTATTTTGTAGGGTTGGATGATTCTTTCAGAGCTTGGGGAAACCTCACAAAGAGCGGGGATTATGTACAACCCTATATCCGGCGAGTGGGATCGATAAGAGCCAGATCAGCAAAATCAGGCGGTCCAAGTCTCGGGTGAGTCGGAAGGAAGTTAAAGAGCTCTGCCACCTCACCGACTCTCCCAGGCGGGGTGGAACATGTGAGGGTAAGTGGAGCATATGGGCTCGCACTCGCTCCTTGTTCTCGACAAGTAGAGGGCAAGTTGGGTAGGCTAGGCCCGCACTGGCCCAGGGCTAGAAGTAGGCGGAGAGTGCCAGTCCCATCGAGGACTTGCCGCGCTAGGCGAGATGAGGTTTTTGAGAGCTACTCACGCAGTGATGTGTGATGTATTTTTACCATTCCACCCATATCGAACTGCCCATAGCCTTATAGAACAGTGGAGTTATGTTGTTGGCATGCCGACCTGGACTGCATAAAGCAGTTTGGAATATCGGAGGTTGGATGTTGGCAGACCATTTTTAGAAAACTATAAATAGACCCAAGGGGTACCTCAGAAGGCATGTTACTTATTCCCTGATCTTCTTGCACTTTCTAAGGTATCCTTAGATCAACACTTGTCTATGGAGGGGAAGCGCTCGAAGATCTTTTGGGTGTGTGGTGGGACCTTCATGCTGGAGCCTTGGGTCAGTTCTTGTTCTAAGTCTTTGGTCACCCGAGCTTGCTAAGAGAAGTAAGTGTGCGATCACCCCTTCCCTAAGGGTCGAACTCCACAAGAAGCCAAATTTCGGTTTCAACATACTTGTTATACCACCTGCTTGTACTTATTATTTATATACATATATTGTACCTATTCTTCTTTATCCTACACAGTGCCTAAGAGCTGCAGGGGTGAGAGGAAGAGATATCTACTTAGTTTTTTATGACTAACGGTTGCTACGACTACCCCTGATACGACGATACCCTCACTGTCGTCAGTTACTGATGTGAGTTTTTGAGGGGCTATATGTCGTAGCCCTTGGGGCATGTAACTCTGATATTTATTCAGGTGCTATGTAGCTACCTGTGTTTTCTTTTAAACTTGTACTAGTCTGGATTTTGACTTCTGTATATTTCTTTATGTTGGGTTGACATGAATGATATTTATGAGAGCCGACAGAATAAGCACCTTGTAGTACCGATCAACCCGTATGTTGACGCTACCGCAAGGGGATGTTTTTGGCATATGACTCCCCTCGACCATGTGTTGTGTTCCGGGAGGGGGGGGGGTCTTACATGCTACACCATTGGGGATAGCCTTCCGGCGGTGGAGGGCCAAGGTGCTGCCAGAAATTGCCGCTCTGGCGGTACCCAAAAATAGGGCTAAACTCTGCCTATTTTCTGCGGAGACGGTCGTCGGCGCTAGTCCTGCAGAACACCACCGGAGAAGGGCCCTACCCCGACGTGCCGACAGTGGTGGAATCATGGACGGGCTGCCACCGTAGAGGCGGGGTGGCACATTGTCGTTGGGAGCAGAGCAACCCAACACCCAGCTCTCGGTTTTAAAATTCCGGGGGTGGCCGGTGGCGTTAGGCCGCCGGAAACCACTTAGGAGGTCGCGGGCACCCGATGAGTTGATCGACGGCAGTGCCGACATCCAGTAGTTGCTGGCCGGCGATGGTAGAGTCCCCCACCCTCTCCATCACCGGGGAGAAGCAACTGTCGTCCGATTTCGGTGATGAGATTGGACGGCGGTGATATCCTGGATTGCCGCCACTACCTCAGCATCAGTGCTCCCTCACAACGGATTCGTGGCCGATCCGCTGTGTGGAAACTTTTAGCTCATCACCTGTTCGGCTCAATCTCAGTCGCTTGAACTGGCTATTTGTAACCCAATTTTTAACTTATATTTTGGTGAAGTTTTTTAAGAGAAATATAGGCTCCTAGGGAAAAGGTTTTGGTCATGAAAGTTGTTCCCCTTAATGAGGGCTTCCGCGACAAAAAGTTTGAGAATTTTTGGAGAAGGTTTGATATTTATAAAAACCAAAACAATATTTATTTAGGCCAAATTAAAGTCCCAAAATTTCTCAAATTTTTTTTGGAAAAATTACGATGCTCATATTAGTCCCTCCTAAAGGTTGTAATAAAATTTGGGAATCGCAGGATTAAAATTGAAGTTTTTTCGATTCCTTGGACCGAATGTCGCGCTCAAAAATTGACGCTCTCAATTTCTTCAGAATTGAAAATCATAGCGCATGACCACCCTTCTAAGCTGAATATTATGTCCAAGTAATTAATTTGTACAACCCCATATCTAGCGAGTGGGATTGACAAGAGCCAGGTTAGCCAAATAAGATGGTCCAAGTCTCAAGCGAGTCAGAAGGGAGGCGAGAGCTCAGCAACCTCGTCGACTCGCCTAGGAGAGGTGGAATATGAGTGGGGCGAGTGGAGCAAGTGGGCCTGCACTCACCACAGGCTCTCGGCAAGTGGCAGGCAAGTGGGGCAGGACAGTCCCACACTCATGTAGGTCTAGAAGCAGGTGGCGAGTGCCAACTCCATCGAGCACTCGCCACCCCAGGCAAGTGGAGGTTCTTGAGGGCCACTCGTCCAGTATTCTGTGATGTATTTTTACCATTCCACCACCGCTAGGCTTCCTATAGCCCTTCGGAATAGCGGAGTTATGCTATTCGCAGGCCGACCGGGATTGCATATAGCAGTTTGGAACATCGAAGGTTGGCTGTTGGCAGACCAATTTCAAAAAACTATAAAAAGACCCAAGGGGGTACTTCAGAAAGAATTGCTCACTAGCCTACATACTTACTTGAGCCCCGGTCTTCTTGCGCTTTCTGAGTTACCCTTAGATCAACACTTGGCTAAGTAGGGGAAGCACTCTAAGATCTCCGAGTGTGTGGTGGGACCTCCATGCTAGAGCCTTGGGTTCGTTCCTTGTTCTAAGTCTTTGGTCGTTCAGCTTGTGAGAGAAGTAAATGTGCCACCACCCCTTCCACAAGGGTCGAACTCCACAAGAAGATGAGTTTCAATTTCAACATAATCGACAAGGGTTATCGAGACAAAATTTCTAGCATCAAAGTGTTTCAAGGTTTTAAAAAACACCAAACGCCTCGTTTTCAATAAAACTCTCGAGCATTTTGGGTGGTCTCGAAAAATAAGAATACATGCATATGAGTTGTCGTAAGATATAACACATAATACGTCTCCTGATCCGATTAAGACGTTATTAAAAAACTCATACTTGAATTATTATCAGATCTTAATAATAGAAGAAAGACAAAGAAGCCTTCTAAAAGATTGAAATGTAACTGAACATGCCTCCTGAGAATGGAGATGGATCTGAAGCCTCCTAAAAAGAGTGATTGGACTAGTAACTATTTTCTTTATGATTTATTCCAGTCTCGCACTGGTCCAGTTCCTTTATTTATTTCAGTTGAACACTTCATTTCCAATACTCTAGTCTCGTACTAGTCCTGCTTATTTAATTTTAGTTCAGTTCATTTCTTTTAAAGTACTATTCCAGTCCCATACTGGTCAAATTCCTTTTGGTACTTACTTTCGGTTCATTATTGCTCCAGTTTTGTACTGGTCCTATTTCATTACACCATTTAAATTCTGCAGCTTATATACTATCATTAGTCTTTATTACCACACTTTTGTTTCTGCAATTTATTAATTTAAGTACGGGTCCTACTCTGAGGAGTATTTATCTGATAGGTTGAGCCTTAGTTGGGGATAACGGGAGTTGAGGTGCTCCTCCTAAATTACCCCCAAATAAAGTGCTCCCACACTCCTTGTTGAAAGTCGAGCCAAGTGTTGTTTACCCGAATTATTTAAAGCAAAGTAGGGCAGGACATCGTAGGACCAGAGCGTGTTAACAAAATTGATTAAATGTGATTGCTTGTAAATTGCTTGCGGTAAATCGAGGTAGGTGATGAGAGTTGAAGGAACTCCATAGTTAGGCGTGCTTGGGCTAGAGTAGTAATGGGATGGGTGACCTCCTGGGAAGTTCCCGTACGGACAAACTTAACTGTCGAGTTCGCTCATCAAATGGAGGTTGTGGCCACCAACAATCTGCTAGTGGGCTGGAGAGGGGTTGGGTGCTTGCGCTGCAGCCCGGTAACATTGTCCGGACCGTGTGGAAATTATAGTACACACTGGGGCCCGGGGTTGTTACAATAAAAAGTGCACTTTTATTTTAACGACCATAGCCGATACAACGTGACAGTGTCACAGCTCCGCTCTAGACGATGCTACCGGGCTGCAGCCCAAGCACCCCAACCCCTCACCAGCCCACTGACAGGTTGTTGGTGGTCACATCCTCCCTTTGATGAGGCAAACTCGATAGTTAAGTTGGGCCGTACAGGGACTTCCTAGGAGGTCACCCATCCCACTACTACTCTCGCCCAAGCACGCGGTGCTGAGAAGTGAAGGAACTCCATAGTTAAGCCTGTTTGGGGGAGACTAGTACTGGGATGGGTGACCTCCTGGGAAGTCTCCGTATGGCCCAACATAACTGTCGAGTTGTCTGATGCGTGTAATTCGGCAAGCGCACCGGTCGTACAAGTAATAAAGTTTTGGGAATAAATCCCCGACTGTCGGTCTCTTGAGGAATGCAATTAGCGTAGAACGACAACAGTACCGAGAATATCGTTATGAGAGTTATAAATAGAACAAAAAGGAAATAACGGACTAGGGAGATTGTGGATGTTTGATCTACTGAACTAGTAAAAGCTATGCGGGTCGAAGGCACCGCTTCGCAAGGTGAAGTGGGTTTGTCGGCCGCGATGCCGAACTTAAGCATGCTGAACCGTTTCAATACCTTGTCAATGTCCGTACTTTGGGTCAAACCCAACAACTTCTTCGATCTATCTCTATAGATCCTAATACCAAGTGTATAAGTCGCTTCACCCAAGTCCTTCATAGAAAAGCAGTCCCCTAGGTTGTTCTTAACAACTTGCACGGTCGGTTTGTCAATCCCGATCAGTAGTATGTCCTTTACGTACAATATTAGAAAGATAACTATGCTCCCATTAATCATCTTGTAAACACACAGTTCATCCTCGTTCTTGATAAAACCAAACTCTTTGATCTTTTCATCAAAACAAAGATTCCAACTTTGAGAAGCTTGTTTTAATCTATAAATGGATCTCTGCAGCTTGCATATTTTAGTGGCTTCACCTGGAGATACAAAACCCTCGAGTTGTATCAAATACACTTCGTCAAGGCGGTTTCAATTTAGGAAAGTCGTTTTGACATCCATCTGCTAGATCTCGTAGTCATAATACGCAGCAATAGCAAACAGAATTTTGATGGACTTAACCATGACAACAGGGGAAAAAGTCTCATCATAGTTAATATCATGAATTTGCTTGAAACCCTTAGCCACCAATTGCCCTTTGAATGTCTATATATTTCCATCCATGTTGGTCTTCTTATTGAAGACCCACTTGCACCCTATGGGTCTTACCCCTTCCAGTGGTTCCACCAAATTACAAAATTGGTTTTCATACATGGAGTCCATTTCAGATTTCATGGCCTCAAGCCACTTCTTGGAGTCCGGTCCACTCATAGCCTCTTGGTAGGTTGCAGGATCATCACTATGATCCATAAGCAACACATTACCTATTTGAGATATGAGAAATCCATATCTCTCATGCTCAAACCTTGGTCTACCAGATCTATGTGGAACTTGTGTTTCCTGAGCAGGCTCTCTAGCCACAACAACCTATAGTCCTAGCCAAGGTTCCAATTCCGGTTCATTCACAGTTTGTGGTTTTTGAACTTCTTCAATATCACCCTGACAGTCTTTCTACTTAAGAACTCTTTCTCAAGAAAGGCACCAGTCCTGACGACAAACACTTTGCCCTCAGATGGTAGATATAAATAGTACCCTTTAGTTTCCTTAGGATATCCCACAAGATAACACTTATCTGATTTGGTTTCCTGCTTATCAGGAATTTGAGGTCTTACGTAAGCCTCACTTCCCAGTCCATATCTCCTATGGTATCTTCGGAACCACTTTCGTTGGAACACAATTTAATGTTAAATCAACAATTTCTAGAGCAAAAACCCAAAAGGAAACATGCAGATCTGCATGACTCATCATCAACCATACCATTTCTAACATAGTATGATTCCTCCGCTCAGACATACCATTATGCTATGGTGTTCTAGGTAGAGTGATCTGTGTTACAATACCACACTCTTTTAGATAATCACGAAACTGCCGACTCAAGTATTCTCCATCTCGATCAGATTGGAGTGCTTTAACTTTCCTACCCAGTTGGTTCTCTACTTTGTTCTTGAACTCTTTGAACTTTTCATAGCTCAGATTTTCACTTCATAAGATACAAATATCAGTATCTACTGAAATCATCAGTAAATATAACAAAGTAGAAATACCAACCTCTAGCCATAGAACTCATGGGTCCACATACATCACTATGTACTATACCCAAGAGATCATCAGCCCTCTCATTGAAGCCAGTGAAAGGGACCTTAGTCATCTTGCTTAACAAACAAGATTCGCATCTCTCAAATGATTCATAATCAAATGAGTCCAATAGTACATCTTTATGGAGCTTGGATATATGTTTCTCATTTATATGGCCCATCCGACAATTCCATAGGTACGTAGGGTTTGAGTCATTCGTTCTTAGTATTTTAGTATTTTCTATATTATAGATCTGATTGTCTAAGTTCAAAACAAATAAACTATTAAACATTAGGGCTACACCATAACAAAATCATTCTTATATATTGAATAACAATTATTCTTAATAATAAAAGAATATCCATTCTTGTCCAAACACGAAATAGATATGATGTTTCTAGTTATGAAAGGAACAAAATAACTGTTATTTAGTTCTATTACAAGCCCACTGG
Organism: Platanthera guangdongensis; assembly: GCA_039583875.1. Taxonomy (NCBI): domain Eukaryota; kingdom Viridiplantae; phylum Streptophyta; class Magnoliopsida; order Asparagales; family Orchidaceae; genus Platanthera; species Platanthera guangdongensis. Next base: position 85,221,970 of record CM077156.1, read on the forward strand.
GCAAAGAAAGACGATAAACACCCACGGTGATAACAACAACTCTTACTCCATTGCCCACACGTAGGTCCACCTCTCCTTTACTCAGCATTCTTCTCCTTCCCAGTTCCTGCACATTTATACAAATGTGAGAACCACATACAGTATCCAATATCCAGGATGAAGGATCAAAAAGGTTTATCTCTATAACATAAATTACAGAAGTGAAAGTAATGACCTCCCCTCATCTTTTGCAGACCCTCAACATAAGATGGACAGTTCCTCCTCCAGTGTCCATCCTTACCACAGTGGTGGAACTTTCCCTCTTTCATCAAGCCTTTCTTTTTTAGTGCAGAGGACCTAGGCTCCAGAGCAGACTTAGGTCCTACATTTATCCTCTTGAAGCCTTTGGCCTTGCCCTTACCTTTATGCACCATCAGTATGGGGCTAGCAGGCTTAGCCATCCTCATGTTGATCTCGGCAGTTATTAACATGCCTAAGAGCTCGGGCACCATCTTGTCTATTTCATTCATGTTATAGTTCAAGACAAACTGCTTATAACTATCTGACAATGATTGCAGGATCACGTCTGTGGCCAACTCTTGGCCCAGAGGCAACCCTAGTCTTTCAAGGTTCTCAATATACCTAATCATCTTGAGTACGTGAGTCCTTACTAGGTCTCGAGCTCCAATCTTGCACTGAAACAATGCCTTGGTGACATCAAATCTGTCTTGACGAGCCTGCCCTTGAAACATTTTCTTGAGATTCTAGTAAATTTCCTTGTAACCCATATTCTCATATTGCTTTTGTAGCTTAGAGTTCATGGTCGCCAGTATGAGATATTCGACGTCTAAGGAGTTTTTAAGATACTTCTTATAAGCATCTTTATCAGCAGGGGATGCATTCCCGACACGATCTTCAGGGGATTTCTCTTCCAACACATAGAGCTTATGCTCTTACCTGAGAAAAATTCTCAAGTTCCTGTACCAGTCCAAATAATTCATACCACTCAGCTTCTCTTTCTCAAGGATGGCTCTATGGGATAGGGTGGAGTGTGAACCATTTGCCATGGAAATTCTAGAAGGATATAAGAAAAGCAAATTAGTTCTACATTTCAAAATATAATTTTTTCTTTCAATTAGACTTTAATCAAACTAACTCCCACTATTTTTATCAAACTGATAACCCTCGATATCAATTCGAAGATTTTATGCGAGTAACTCTCTTAGTGGACAAGATCCATATTTCACTAACACTATGAGTCAACTTTGGCTTTTCTCACAATGCAACAATTTAGGTAGGCAACACTTGCCCATTGCATCACTATACAACTCATGTATGATTGTGAATAACTCTTTATTCGCATCCATCTTATGGTGCATGCCAATCCTATGCCCCTGGGCACTCAACCTTTAAGGTCAGCTAGTTAAGTTTGACCCGATATCGACAGTGGTATATCACAATTGTCCGCTCGCACCCTTACCAAGGTAGATTAATGCACCTTACTTTGGCATACCTACACTTCTTCGATCGAGGCAGGAAAGTGTCATCCATCGAAAGGCATACAAATACTTAATATTACTTAAGGGATTTTTGAAACTTGATTAATACTTTAATCATGGTCAATAGTTAACCAGTGTGCACATCCACAAAATAAAACTTTTAGAATTCATAATCCAATTGCATCCCAGATGTGCACAAGAAAAATCATCAACACTTGATGAACCGGGCTAAATCTGAACATCTAGAACCCTTCTAAATCCTCAGATTTACATGCACTGGACATGAGCAACACCAAATCCACTTACACAGTAGACAAGCTCATCTCTCTATGTGATATTCAAAATCAAACACACATTTGTTTTCACAAACCAACAAGAGGGACAATTACTGTTAAGGAGAAACAAAGATATCACAATGAAATCACATGCGCTCATTGCGGGGTTCCAAGGGGCTGCGCCCCTAGCGGTGGTCTCGCTGACCAATCAGCGAGCGGCTTGTGGGGCAGCGCCTCCACCAATTTTAGAAAAACTACCAACGATTCCACACAAAATCTGTCAACATTTGATGTTAACAGGAATAGATCTGGGCATTTAGAACACTTCTAAAATTTCCAAATCTACACGCCATGTATTTGGAAACTTATGAAACTATGATCATTGCCGAACCTCCCTCTGATACCACTGTTGGGTTTTGCTATATGTCACAACACTTGTGCGGAGCGGAATAAGGAATAAGAAAACCTAAAATAGTTCGGATCTAGTGATGAACATTGAATCAAGAAGTATGTGATGCTATAATAAAATTTTACCTTTGAAGGATTGATTCTATACTCTACCAAGGTGCTCTTTAAAATCCAACGAACGGCAATGGCCGGAGTCCCGAGCGTAGAATAGTGTCCACGCCACTATGGATATCCATACAAGCACGAAGAACCCTAGACTCTTGTCACACAAGATCTAGGTTGGACGAAGGCTTTCCCTCAACATCTCCACAGACTATAAGTTCCGTTAAAGGAGAGACGACAATGACAAAGACGATGCCTTGGAAACACTTTCTGGCGACGTAAAGGATCGATGAATGGTCAGCGGCGAGAAGCGGTGATCGCGACTTTGCGGAACTATTCCGTTGGGAGGTTATCGTCCGCTCGGCTAGGTTAGAAGAAAATGAATAGTTACCTATTGGTTCAACAGTACATATCCCATACATACCTTGAACCGAACCAGCCAATGCCACCAAACTCGCTGAACCAGACTTAAAGGAAATAACCAGCCAAAACAGAATTCGTCGAGTATTACATTAATATTCAACGAAACAATACTATCCGTCGAAATAACATGTGTATACTTGACGAATCGACACATGGCAAATCATTAGGGTATCAAGGAGATATATGACGAATCAGGGTCTAACTCATCGAATCAGTCTTGACGATACTCGACGAATCCAAGAAAGAAGCGTTGAGATGTCTCGACGATACTCGACGAAGCGTTGAGATATCTCGACGATACTCGATGAATTTAACATGGGAGCGTTGAGATGTCATGACGATACTCGATAAATCAAGACCATTATGTTGGAACCCTAGTTTAATTTGGGCTAGGTTCACTAAGTCACTAACCTAGGATCTTGATACCCAACATGTATAACCAGGGTCATAGTTGTGTCCTAGAGTCTAGGCCAAGTCCTTAGAGTCAACATCACATGGACCAGCTATCAACAAGACTGCCAGAGACTTAAGACTTAGAAGATTTCAAGACTCTGTAAAGTGAGTTCGACGTTTGTCTAACTCAGGTCGACGATTGTCGTGCTTAGCTCGACGATCTCAGAGAAAATTCTCTGAGCTGAGCTCGACGAACTCTATTCTTTGGTCGACGAATCTTTGTTCTACTATAACATTCTATCAAGACTTTGTTCTCTACTCTCAGGTCGACGAACTTAGTTCTCTGCCCGACGAATTATGGTTTATCTACTTCAACAACTTAGAACCAGAAGACTTGTGTTGACACTCAGAGTATATGTCGACACGAACTGAGTCGACACTTTGGAAAGGTTGTGTCGACACCACACAGAAGACTTGTGTCGACACATAGGATAGCAGTTGACACCACCTGTGTCGACACCAGGAGTAATTGTGTCGACACACAGAATATTTGACAACTCCAGAAACTCAGCTCGACGAAATCAAATCTTAGGTCGACGAATTCTGGGTACTTCAACCTTCATTTCAGATACAACCGTGAATATTCTAAGTACAGAATAGTTGCTGAACTCCAATCAACGAACACAGTTATCAGCTCGACAAACTTCAGACGCAGAAAAGGCAAAGTTCTGAAGCATGCAGTTCTGTTATCAGCTCGACGATCTTGGAACTCAGCTTGATGAACTGTGGACTAAGTTCGACGAATTCTGTCATCAGTTCGACGATTCCAGACTTAGCATTTATTCCTTCTATCCTTAATCTATGGCAATAATTTCTGAATGATTAATGATAAAATATTCTCTGAATATTACCGTGGGACGGTACATTAATCACGGTCTTCATCAGAATTATTGTTTTCCATTTTTTCCAAGGGACAGTTGGGGAAAGAAATCAATGCAGTTTATTTTCAAGGACCGCCAACATTGATTGCCGCAGAAGAATTCAAATTTCGAAAGGAAATTCCCTTAGGATATATAAAAGAGATTTTTCTCTCTTTCCTGACAGCAAGATAGCAGGCAAGTAAGAACAATCAGAGTACCAAAGCAATCACAGAGATACAGAACACACAGACATAGAGATTTTCAGTCAGTCAGTCTTCAACAGTTTCTGTGCTCTTTTCACAAAAAGCACTGATACAAAAAGAAGATCTGATCTCAGAAGAAGAAGAACAATCATACAAAATCAAGAGACTTACTTCAACACTCCAGGACTTCCAAGGAAAATAACTTTCAAATCTGTCAAGAAGATCCTGCAGATAAAGGCTAAAAGCTTGAAGGCCTATCACCCTGCAGCAAGGATTCCATATTTCCCTGAACCATTCAATATCTTAGGGGGAGCCATTTGCTACCATCAATAATCCACAAGTTTTCTCTCTGATTGTTTATAGAGAAGACTTAATAAACTCTCTCTCCCCCACCGTGTAAAGGGTTGTCATCTCCCTTCAAAAGTGATTCCTGGTTACAAGTCACCTGATCAAAAGACTTGGGGATTTGGTTTTTGAGCACCTGATCAAAAGCTCATTGGTGTCAGGCACCTGATCAAAAATATGAGTGGATTCCTATCAGGGTGGTAGAAGAGTGGATGTACCCAAGTTTAGGGGAACCACTATAAATTTCTTGTGTTGTCTGGTTGCACCCTTTTCCTTTTTGTTCTTGCCGTGTTTGTGTTTTTAGGACTGCTATGCTTATGTTTATTTAGTTCTACTTCTGCACTTATTTAATTACAGCAAAAGCTGTAAAAGTTTTTAAGGATTTTAGAATATTCTATTCACCCCCCCTCTAGAGTATTTCCGATCTAACACATAGGATTGCATCACTTTCAATTGGTATTAAAGCAAGGTTGGTTAATTGGTTGTACAAGCTAACACTTGTACCAAAAAGATCCCTTGTTAGATCTGATACCTTATCTTTCCTTATATTTAGTTACACAGCATGGCACAGAACAATGACTATGCAAGCACCAGACCTACAGTGTGCAATCTGAATAAGTTTGCCATCTGGAAGGAAAGAATTAAATTGTATATGAATTATATTTATGAGGATATATACAATTCTATTTTGACAGGTCCCCCCCCCAAACTTCAACATCTTCAAGTACTTCTACAGTACCACCACTTGAGTGGACTGAAGCCCAGAAGAAGGCAAAGATAGCTGATGCCAAGACTATGAAAATACTGGCACAGACTATGTCAGATGATATTTTTCAGAAGCTGGCTGAATGCACCTCAGCCAAAGCCATCTGGGATTCACTAAATCAGATGGTGGCTGGTTCAGCTGATGAGATAAAGGATAGGAGATCCAACCTCATATCCTTATATGAGAACTTCAAGAAAGAAGAAGCTGAATCAGTAGCTGATACGTATAACAGGTTAAGCTCAATCATCAATAAGCTAAAAACCTTGGACAAGGATATCACCCTCACAGAGGTGAATGACAAGATCCTGATGTACTTCCCAAGCTCATGGGATTCTAGGATCTGGCCCATCAAGGAGGCCAGGAGCCTAAATGAGATATCTATAGAATCTCTATTGGGCAAGTTAAAATGTTATGAACAACTGATCATGTCCAGGGAGGAAGCAGAGCAAAGGACACCTCCACCAGCCAGAAAAGAGCAAAGTATAGCTTTCAAAGCTACTGAGGAGACAGAGACATCAACATCAAATGAAGACCTCATGAGTCTATTTGCCAGAAGATTCTACAAGATGACAAGAAAGGACTTCAGAAGAAAGTCATCTAGGCAAGATGACAAACCCAGGTATGATAAAACACCAATTAAAGAGGTGGTGTGTTTTGGGTGCAGGAAATCTAGGCACTTTCTCTCCAAGTGTCCAGAGAACCAGAAGAAAGAGAAGAGAAGAGAGAAAGACACCAGGAAAAAACACACCAGGAAACCTTCTTCTAGCAAACACAAGAGGAAGGAAAAGGGTTTTGTGGCTGAAACCTGGAGTGAGACTAAAGAAGAGTCAACATATTCTAGCTCCAGTGAAGATGAGGAAGAGGCAAGGGCTAAGGAGGTTTGCCTCATGGAAATTGATGCTTCCAGGAGCAATTTAGAAGAAGAGGAATCAAAAAATGAAGAAGCTTCAGATTCAGAAGCTGATAAGGTACTATCTTCTTTTGATTACACTTCAGATTATTTTAAAATTGGATTTAAATCAATGTGTATAGAATTAATAAATTAAAAAAAAAAGATTAAATCTCTAAGGGAAAAATTAGGAAATTTAGAAAACATTAACTCTGAAAATAATAGGTTAAAAGATGAATTATGCTTAGCTAATGAGAAAATAACATTATTAAAAACTGAGCCTTGTGAGGCTAAACTACTTGAGAAAACTCTTAATGGAAGAAGACTTAAGCTGATGGACATCACAAGCACAGTGAATGCCAGACTTAATGGCAAGCTAGGCTTGGGTGCTTCATCAGGTTTGCCCCCCATTTTCAGGAAGAACATCTTAACAACCACCATAAAATTTGTCACTGCTAAGGGAAAAGAAATAGTAAACTATAAATAAACAACAGAAAATATTCCCAAATTAATATGTCAGAAAACCAAAAATCAGAAAACCATAGGTAACAAGGTTCAGCAGAATTTATCAAACTTAGATCGACGAAATGCAGCCATTTCGTCGAACCCCACTCGACGAACTCTGAACGCAAACTATAGTTATAATTATTCGTCTAACTGCGATCGACGAACTCTGTATGATTCATCGAGTAGAGGTCGACGAACAAGGGGCACAAAAAATGAATATATTCATTCTCTGGGCAGAGATTGACGATCTCAACCTTATTCATCGAACTCTGGTCGACGAACTCATAGAAACTCGTCGAACCCCGAAAGACTTAACCAAAACTTTAATTATAACAGAAACTTAAATAATTCCAGGAAAGCTTTTAATCCACTAGCTGATTGGGGCATACCACCTAGGAGATATCACCCTCTAGGATATAAATCCCAACCAGAATATTTTGTTATTTCCAGCTTTTCATACCAGGAAAACAAAGGACCCAAGGTAACCTGGGTCAAGAACAATTAATTGTTTTTTCATCGCAGGTGAAAAGCTGTCCAGTTAACAATCAAATATGGTACCTGGATAGTAGTTGCTCCAAACATATGACAGGCAGTAAGGACATTCTATCCGACTACAAGTCCAAGCTGGGGTCAAAGGTTATCTTTGGTGACTCCAAATGTGGCCAGTCAAAGGGTTTTGGAGAAGTGAAGATTGGAGCTGTCACATTCAATAAAGTGACATATGTTAGAGGACTGAAACATAACCTCATCTACATAAGTCATTTATGTGATGAAGGTTATCAGGTACATTTTAGTTCATATTCTTGTATTATCTCTAATAAAGAAAACCAAACAGTTTTAATTGGGAATAGACAAGGCAATATATATTTAGTTGATTTCTTATCTGCCAAATCTGATATTTGTTTACTTAATATAACTAGTAATCAGAATGAGTTATGACATAAAAGATTAGGTCATATAAATCTGAAAAACATTGCTAGGTTATCTAAAGACAACCTTGTTAGAGGTCTACCTTTTAGTCCCTACAAGAAGGAAGGTCTCTGCAGGGCTTATCAATTAGGCAAGCAAACTAAATCTAGTTTCAAATCCATTAATAAAAGTGATTCACTATGATTTTGTATTTGCTATACATTGATCTATTTGGACCCATTGCTGTACAAATCCTAGGAGGGAAATCCTACATGTTGGTTATTGAAGATGACTTCTCCAGATTCACTTGGGTATTCTTTCTGAGATCTAAGTTAGATACATTCAAGGTTCTTACAGATTATCTCAGGACCATTGAAAGAATTGTTCCTAAACACCTAGAGGGGGGGGGGGGGAATAAGTGCAATTCCTTTTTCTCTAAGGCAGAACTTTTAATTAAGTTAATTAACAAAAATATAGTTCTACAGCTATCACAGCACAGAAATAATAATACCACACACAATCACAGATTGCACACTGATTTATAGTGGTTCCCCAAGGTCTGGGTACATACACTTTCCCCCTTCGTCTATCTAGCATTGTGCTAGATTCGGCCTAACTTCTTTCCTTTTCTCAGATCCTCAGATCTTACAGCTCAGAACCCAAACAAGGCTTCGACAACTCAGAGTGAGTCACACTCCTACAGCTCAGGCAATCTGCCCTACCTCACCTTCAACAATGCCTACACTCAGAGATACAATCTCCTACAACTCAGGCTCATAGCCCTACCTCAATCCTT